>BPTQ01000002.1:57605948-58011646 GCA_019973895.1 Chrysanthemum seticuspe
AGCCTATCCCACCAAACCCTTTGTTTCCCTACCGTAAGCCTAACATTACAACCCTTTAAAGACCTCTTTGATAGTCTTTCCTAGGTGCTTACGCCAAAGCGATGGAGGTTTGATCTATTCTCAAGCCTATGGTAATCTATGTACTAGGACCGGTTAATGAGTGTTTATCTTCCATTTCCAACTTTTTATATTTCATATACACCCAAGAGAGATGTGAGTATCCAAACACCCCATGTGAGGTGCTAGTATGTGATTTTCGTGCTTGTTATGACTTTTGCGGGGCTTATATGTGTTGTGGACCGTTTTGAACCAATGCTTCATGACCCCTAACTTATAAATTAATTGGCTAAAAGCACATTTGCTTGAGGACAAGCAAATACCAAGTGTAGGGATATTTGATAAGGTTTTAAAAGGTACATTTTTGAGGGGTCGTTTAAGCCCTTATTTGATCACTTTTGTATCCGTTATTGCTTAATATCGTTCCTTTTCACTTTTTAGGTCTCTTGAAGGCAAAATGCTGGAATGGCACTTATTTGGATGAAAAGGCGCGAATATACGCAGAAAATGGCCAAAGTCAGAATCGAGACACTCAAAGTTGCTGAAAACATAAGGTGACGGCGTCAGGTGTTAAATTGCGACGCCGTTGGAGGATTTTGTGACGGGACAGAAGCCAAAAATCCTAATTTCAAGTGACGACGTCAAGTTATAAAAGAGTAGGCCGTCGCAACTCAGACGGCCTAGATGCAATCCAGACTGTTGATCCCAATTGAGCAAACGATCTAATATAGAAACTGACTTGAACAAAGAACTTATTAAGTATCACGCGGAATTTAATACTTAATCTTAAGAAGAAGAACAATTAACATTCAACACCTCAATATTATTTATTAATACGAATACTCTTACAGTATTAGGGTTTTGCAACCTTGAAGTGTATCGACCTTATATATAAAACATACGTATATCTAACCTAGCCTAGGACCTCCTTTTATAGGCTAAGGAGTCCTATACAATATACAATACGTAACCTACAAGATAAATATCTTTTCCATATTTATCTGATACAATAAACTAACCGACTATATAGAACTAGCAGTGCTTACAATATACTATCAGCAGTTACTCAATACTACTAGCCGCGGTTATCTTCATCAGTGGTTACACTTCTTCAGTCCGTGGTTATCTTCAAGCTTGTCCGTGGTTCCATTACTTAAAGTAATTCATCATTCAAGGAACCTAAAACCCAACAATCCTCCCCTAAACTTGATAAATTCTAACAGAATTCTCAAGTTTCTTTTAAGCTCAAAACATCTGATGTGGAGGATGTAACCAAACACTTACTTTTAAGTATCTTCTCATACTTCTTCAACAAGTCATAAGCTTGACTATCATAGGACAATAACATCTTGAAACAACCCGGCTTCAACATCTGAGCAATGATTCCTGGATGATTATTCAATTTAGGATATTCACCTTCTACAAGCATATAAATAATCTGTCCAGAAACAGTTAAAACATGAACTCCACAGGTTTGATATAAAAACCAACGAGTAACTTGACCATTGTAGAGTCCTTGCCATTCAGGTTCAGCATGAGTAGGCTCAAATAAAATCTTCAAATTATGATACATCAGCCTCTCATGATAATCATCTGGATGTACTTCACCAAAATTATTCTTGTAAAGTACCCAAAGATTCATCAAATCATCTCTATCAAAATATTGAAGCATTTGAGAAAATTTATTATACTCAGAAACATCATTATTGAGTCTTTGAATTTTCCAAACTCCTTCACTGCCATCTAAAAGATTAAACTCATAAGAAATGATTTGATTCACTTCTGCAACAACTTTCAACTTCTTAGAATCAGATGTCTCCTGAACCTCAGATTTTCTTTTTCGTTTACTTTGCATCCATGCATCTTGCTCTTTAATCCACTCTTTCTCCTTTTGAGAATCCATCGGACAGAAATCATCATTATTGATTCTCATACATCTCTCATAAATTTCCAAAATTCTTTTAAATGAACAGGTATTAAGATTTTCAGAAACATATATACCAGAATTTTTGATAATCCTCATCAAAACATTCCTCAACTGAGCAATAGAAGGAGGTTTCTTTCTTACAATCTTCTTCTTTTCTTTACTAACCTTCTTTGCCAACATTCCCAGAAGTCTAGCCTTTTCTTCATCATCGAACAAAGCCCATTCTTGTACTGTATATTCATCATTGATCAATTCTGAAGCTTTAAGATAGTCTTGAGATTCATACCATGTAGCTAATAGCTTCTGACTAGCTTCTTCTTCATCATTCTTTCTCTTTTCCAAAACTGCTCTGTCCTCCTCTTCCATACTTCTAGCAAGTTCTCTATCATAAGCCTCTTGTTCTGTTTTATTTTTGAACTTCAGTACTACTTCTTTGCCTTTTCCAACATTAGATTTGACCATTTTCTTCTTCAAAGGTTCACCAATAACCAAACTTTTACCTTTTGGTTTACCTTTTGATTTAGTAGCAGTAGACTGAATAGATAAAGCAGGTGCAATTATTGATGTAGGTATAGATGATGTTTTGCTCAGATTAATCAATGTGCTTGCAGCCTCTTTCTCTACTTCTTTAGGCTTAGATGGTAATTCAGAAAAAGTTGTAACAATAGTAGAAGTAGTTGTGATAGCAGTGGGTATGACAGTAGTAGACACAATAGCCAAATCTGAAACATCAGTGGTTACAAAAGTACTAACCAGGGTTTCAGATATACTATCAGTGGTTGTGTTCTGCACTATGTCAACATTCTTCAATTCTTCAAGAACAACAGCATTCCCAGCTTTATCAGAAACTACAAATTCTTGATCTCCACTGTCAACATCTTCTTCCATAGTAACACCAACAGATACATTCCCAGCCTCCCCTGAAGTCATGCCATTACTCCTCCCCTGTTTGGATACATCATCCACATTCAGAGTAGAAGAAGAGTTCACCTTCTTTTTCATACGCCTCAAAGCTTTCAAAACAGCAAGTCCAGGTCTTTTCACTCTTTCCAAAATCAAGACCCTATGTTTTAATCTCCTAATAGTTTTACCCTGAAGCACAGTGACCTCCTGTAGACTAGAAATCTTATCCTCCATTTTAGCACACTGAACCGTCAATTCATTTACACGTTCAAGAATATCCTCCCCACTTCGACCTGTGTCATCTGGTCCGAGAGGTGGATCATCGAAAAAGTCATCATGTACATAGTCATCAACCGTCAATTCATTATCAGGTTCCAATCTATCCTCATCACTTCGAGCTGTGTTAACTGCTCCGAGCGGTGAATCCTTGGATATAAAAGACATAGCACCAGACCGAGCCTGATCATCTATGTACCCTGTAGCAGCCAGTTGGCTAGGGATACCTCCACCTGTGGTAAGTTCTAAAGAAATTTCCACATTAGGAGTTTCCAAAGGTTGGGTCTTATTGATGTTTCCACTATCCTGACCAGCATCTAAGCATGGATCAGTAGTGGAAGCCCTTCCAATCATGTCACCTCCACACCGTGTGACAGCCTCATTAACCATACCACTAGCACTAGCCTGAGGAAGCTGAGTGCCCTGTATTCTCCTATCCTCATGAAAATCAGAATCAGTAGGAAAATTTAGCATGTGAGGAAACAAAGGAACATCTCTAAGAACAACATTCTGTGGCTGATTCCTCATATATGCAAACACTCGAGGAATCATACGATGTATCTCATACTCTCTAACATGTTCAATAGGATCCTGAATTTGATGTTCCACAAGCAATTGAACAAATCGAGGATACAAATAATATTTTCCCTTCTTCCTAATATTCTGCACTAACCCCTCATAAATCATCCTAGACCAGTTAAATTTCCTTCCATCTGACAAACAAATAATAGCAGTAGCAATTTTTGAAGGAAAATCATTAAAGCCTGTGGTCTTATTACTCATACACATCAACAAAGTGTGAATCAAAAACTTCCATTGTTCAGAAAACAGATTCTTAAAAAATTGTACCTTTTCACCTCTGTATGTGTATCCTAATCTCTCTAAACCAGCCACAATCTCAACATCAGAAAGATTATCAACACCATCAGCATCATCAAGCCTCAAAACTTCTCTAATAAGATCCTCAGAAACCAAAATAGCATTCTCATCCACCCTAGTATTAAAAACCTCCAACCCATTAACCTCCTCAAGTTTAGCATTCTTCCAAAACTGACGTATGTAGGCTTTAAAAATGGTAGGTTCAACCGTTAAAGCAAAGTGAATGGGACTATGAACAAGGAAATCAATCATTTGATGAAACCCTTCAGAGCGAGCATCTTTGGTGAGAATAGCAACAAGATTATGTGAAGTGGAGTACTCCTCAGGCATTGACCGTGGTTCCATTGATGTAAACGAAGTGGGTTTGTGAAGAAATCAATAAAAGTAATTAGGGTTTAAGGATGTGGAGAAGTAGAAGTGGTTATTAGATTAATGAAAGTGATCCATCCGTGAGTTTGAGAAGTGATATAAATACTTTTGCCAAAGTGTCAAAAACAACCCCTGAAGTATCAAAACAGAAGAACGTTCTATCCGTTGTTGCACAACAACTGTCCGCGGATGTAACACACCATCAGTGGATACAGATAGGCACCTCTCCAACAGATCCAAATTAGAGCAAGAAAATCCATGCCTTTTGAAAAGTGATCTCACAAGATTTGAAGGATTACACAAAAACCATCTATTACACAAAAACTGTTTTTTTTTTTTTTTTTTTTTTTTTAACACAAACATAAGCAGCAAGCACACTAGCTCCTTATGCACAAGCATCCTTCTTTCCTGCAAGACAACACAAAACAAACACAAAGACAAAGAGTATAGTTGTCAGTGGTTAGTAAGAGCTAGAAGTGGTTACAAACAACCTATCCGAGGTTAGAACAGTAAAGTCAACATAGTCAACTTCTAGAATATATCTCAGTCCAATCCCCAAGAACCACATTAACTTTCCAACCACATTAAACCTGCCCCTTAGTTACTTCAGTAACCCTAATCCTCACTTATAAAAAGCACCCATATAACATATAACGCCCAAACCAATCAAGAGATAAAAACCCTAATTTCACCAAAATCCCCAATTGAGCAAAATGTGGAACCCTAGTTGGAACAAACCAGAAGTGGTTGACCTAACCACCTCCTCATCCTCTTCATCATCTTCATCATCAAGTGAAGATGAAAACCCATGGCTAACCTATTTGCCTCCACTAGAACCAAGACCAAGAAAATCTCCATTTCTTCCATCATCTGAAGATGATAGTGTGGTGAATCCAAGTAATACTTTTGAAGACTCTGATGACTCTTCTAAGAAGAGGACTTCAAACTCCAAACCTTCATCTTCTAACCCCCAACCAAGACCTCGAGCAAGAAACCCACCACTCCCTAGTGACAGAGAGGTGGTTCTTGGTCTTAGTGCACCAACTCATGGTGCTTCTTCACACATAGTAACCAGGAAGGGAAAAGGGAAGATGGAGTAAGTTGCTGAATGGTGGTAAGAGAAGATGGAGCACAAGAAGAGTATCATAGTAGCCATCTTTCTGCCACAATCAGCTTCAGCTTCTTCGTTTGCATCAATCCATCCTTTCCATTTTGATCCTTAGCTGCTTCGTTTGCATATGATAAATGCATATCCAGCATTCAAACGATATCAGCAAGGATAGTAGTAGTAGAAACCATGTATAGATGTAGTCATTAATTAGCACTTGAAGTTTCATTGTAAGCTGTAAGCTGTAAACTGTTTTGTTGAATGAACAATGAAATTTCAGTACTTCTTGCATCTCTATAATGATTTAGCATTTTCCTGCACAATGGTTAGAGGAAACACAGAACAACTAGCAGTGGATAGATCAACTCTGTCAGTGGTTAGAAACAACACTATCAGTGGATATAAAAGAAATAGCAATACTTAAGATTACATAATAACAGTCCAATACTTTTACAAGCTTATACAAAACAATTTGAGAAGTTTAGAGATTAATCATTCCAATATTAACAACAAGATACTGAAACCTCCCCACATCAAAAGCTTTTGTGAGAAGATCAGCGACATTGAAATCAGTATGGATTTTTACCATTTGAATCAACCTTTTCTCATTACAATCTCTAATAAAGTGATGTCTTATCTCAATATGTTTAGTTCTAGAATGTAAAACAGGATTTTTGATAATGCAAATTGTACTGTTATTATCAATGTAAATCTTAGTATACATAAAATTGTACCCAAAATCCAGCAATTGATTCTGAATCCATAGAACTTGACCACAGCAACTAGCAGCAGCCACATATTCAGCCTTAGTTGTAGAATTAGCCACAATAGTTTGCTTCTTACACTGCCAAGAAATTAGTCTGCTTCCCAAGAACTGACATCCTCCAGTGGTAGACTTCCTATCCAGACTAGCTCCAGCATAGTCACTGTCAGTGTAGGCCACCAAATCAAAAGGAGAATCCTTAGAGTACCAAAGGCCCAATTTAGGATGACCTTTCAAATACCTAAAGATCCTCTTAACAGCATTCATGTGTGAGGTATTGGGTGTTACTTGAAATCTTGCACACACACACACTGAGAACATAATGTCTGGCCTAGATGCAGTCAGATACATCAAAGATCCAATCATGGATCTGTACAACTTCAAATCAACTTTGGGACTCCCATCATCTGGTAGCATAGGTTTCTGAGTCTCCATAGGTGTACTTGCACTTTTTACATCTTGAAACCCAAATTTCTTCAACACATCTGCTACATACTTGTCTTGACTAATGAAAATACCATCAGTCCTTTGTTGAACCTGTAGCCCCAAAAAGAAAGTGAGTTCTCCCATAGAACTCATCTGAAACTTATCATGCATAAGTTTCTCAAAATCTCTGCATAGCTCCTTGTTAGTAGACCCAAAGATGATGTCATCTACATAAACCTGAACCAGTAAAATATCATCTTTGTGCTTTCTAATAAACAAAGTTTTATCAATCAGTCCTCTTTTAAACCCATTGTCCATCAAATAAGTAGATAGGCATTCGTACCATGCCCTAGGAGCCTGATGCAGTCCATACATAGCCTTCCTCACCCTGTAAACCTTGTCAAGATGATCAGGATCCTCAAAACCAGGAGGTTGACAAACATATACCTCCTCATCAATAGTGCCATATAAAAATGCACTTTTAACATCCATTTGATACACAACAAAATTTTTGAATGAAGCATAAGCCAAAAACAATCTTATAGCCTCTATCCTTGCAACTGGTGCAAATACTTCATCATAGTCCAAACCTTCAGCTTGTGTGTATCCTTGAGCAACCAATCTTGACTTGTTCCTCACTACAATTCCTCTTTCATCCCTTTTGTTTCTGAATACCCATTTAGTTCCAATAGCCCTCTTCCCATTTGGAAGATCAACCAATGTCCAAACCTCTTGAAGTTTGAACTGAAGAAGCTCCTCTTGCATTGATTCTACCCATCCTTCTTCTGTGATAGCTTCTTCTACTCTTTTGGGCTCCTTTTGAGACAGAAAACAAGCAAACAAGCAATTTTGCAGATCTTTATGACTGTTTCTTTTGTGAAGAGATCTTGCAAAGAACCCATGTTCAGGAAAGGGTTCTGAATTCTTTACCCTGCTTCTTGTTTGAACAGGAGTATTCAAATTTCCAAGAATCTGTTCCTTGGGATGAATCTTGTGAATTCTTGTAGAAGTAATTGGACTTCCATTAATAACAGTGTCCAAATTAGTCAAATTAGCATTGAAGAAATCATCCATGTCTTCATCATCAGTAGGAGTATCCATCTCAATCAAGTCAGGCATATTAGGATCATGTGGATACTCCTCATTATCAAATAGTGGCTTTGGATTAGGCCCAAAGAAAGTACTATCATCAGTGCTTGTAGCCGGAATTGCACTTGAACTGTCAGTGGTAGAAGATGGCTTGTCAGCATTTACAAATGGCCTATCAGCACTTACAGTAGGCCTATCAGTGCTTGCAGACTGCTTTTTCTTCTTTTCAATTTCTTCTACCGACACTGAGTTATCTTGTACCAACTCATCTTTATCTTGATGATGATCAACTTTGCCTCCAGTATTATGTATATCATCATCAGAGGGACCTTGCTTGTGAATGATGGAAGGAACAGTACCAGTTTTCCACTTTTCAACCAAATAGAACTCTGTTGGAGAATCAGCTTCCTTTGAAGATGTATCTACTTCAGAATCCTTTTGTATACCTGCATCAGCATTAGTGGAAGTTCCTGCAATGATAGGCTCATAATTCATAGATTTGGTTAGCATATCAATGTTAAACAACCAGTCAGGTCCTTTGGTCTCAACACTAGGAGTCTTTTCACTGAATTGAACATGTAGGTTCTCTTCAACAATTCTAGTCCTCCTATTGTATACTCTAAAGGCTTTGCTATTAGTGGAATAGCCTAAAAAGTATCCATCATCAGCTTTCTCTTGAAACTTGCCTAGGTAGTCTATGGTATTCAAAATGGTAACAGGACACCCAAAAGGTTTTAGGAATGCAATCATTGGCTTCCTACCATGTAATAGCTCATAGGGGGTCTTGTTATGAGGCTTCACTACCTTACTTCTGTTTTGCACATAACATGCAATTCCTACAGCTTCAGCCCAAAAGGTAGTTGGTAATTTAGACTCTGACAACATAGTCCTAGCAGCCTCAATTAGTGTTCTATTTTTCCTTTCAGCTACACCATTCTGTTGTGGTGTTCTAGCAACACTAAACTGTCTTTCAATACCTTTAGCTTCACAGAACTGATTCATCACATTATTCTTAAACTCAGTTCCATTATCACATCTGATGACTTTGACCTTATGACTTACTAGATTTTCTATCTTAGTAATGAAACTCTTAAGAATCTCACTAGTCTCACTCTTAGTAGCCAAAAAGTATACCCAAGAAAATCTACTATAATCATCAGTGATAACTAGGCAATACTGCTTATGGTTCAAGCTTCTAACAAAGGTTGGACCAAATAAGTCCATATGAAGCATAAACAGTGGTTGTGTTATGGTGTTTACAGTTTTGGTCTTACAAGAGGCTCTATGTTGTTTTCCTTTTTGACAGGCCACACACAGTTCCTTACACTCAAAAACCTTTGAAGGTAACCCTCTCACTAAGTTTCCTTTTACCAGTTTATTGATTGTTTTGTAATTTAGATGACCTAGCCTTCTATGCCACAGTTTTGACTCATCAACAGATGCTTTAGCAAACAAACATAAGGACCTTTTAGGAAGAACATTTTTAAGATCAAAACAATATATATTTTCCTTCCTAGGTACCCTAAGTTGTATAAACTTCTCATCAGGCATCTTAAACTCAGGAGATAACACCACACACTCAGTTTCCCCAAACAGTACCCAGTTTTTCTTATCACACATTTGAGAAACACTGAATAAATTGTACTTTAGTCCCTGTACCAAATAGACCTTTTCAAAGTCTAGCTTCCCTGTTCTGATTGTACCTCTGCCAAGTATCTTTCCTCCCTTTGGATCATTGCCAAATGCCACATATCCTCCATCATAAGCTTCAAAATCTTCCAAATTGCTTCCATCCCAAGTCATGTGCCCAGAGCAACCACTATCAAAAACTCCTTTATCTTTTAGCTCAGCTTGAAGATTGCCCTGCACATAAGATTACACACATTAGTTCCTCTTGTGGACCCAAGTCAGTACTGACTTGGGTCTGCCCTGTGCATCAAAATATTCAAATTTTGTTAGGTCCATTGATGCACAGTTGACATATGGTAAAACCTTTGTCTTAGGCTTCCATTGCCAACTTGCTGAGGCCTTAACAGCATAAAAATGATTTCCAACCACTGTATCAGTTATCACCTTTGGAATTTTTAAAACTTCTTTTGAATCAGTGGTGATTTTTGGCTTATCAGTGGTTTGACACTGCTTAGCCGTGTTTACATTTTGCTTAGCCGTGGTTGGAACCCATTTATGTGAAGCAGTGACAATAGATTTTGTATTCCCATTCCTCATTAGCACTGCTCTTGGAATCATGTTACTGTTAGGATGAGGGTGTGTTTAATTTGAAAAGTTTCTTTGATTTACCCTCCTCCAATGATTCCCAACTTGTGGTTTGTTTTTATTACAATTCCTCTGTAAATGTTCAAAACTACCACACACAAAACAAGCCTTATTAACACATTGAAACTCATCACCTAATCTGTTAGAAATTAGACCATTTAAGCTTCTTTGATTTCCCCTAGGTTTAAATTGTTTCATCTGTTCCCTAGGAATTTCTCTGTACTCTACAACTTTCTTGGTAACTTTAGCTCCAAATCTAGGTACAGGGTTGACTTGCTTAGAATCAACTTTCTTAACTGGCTTTATCTTTTCAGAATTAGTTGATTCAGTACTAACATCCTCAGAATCTGATTCCCAATCTTCAATTATGGGAGCACCAGATAACTTATCAGAACTTATCTTAGGTATTTCAGTCTTATTTACTTCTTCAACAGGTTTATTAAAACTGAATTCACTACTAAATGACAGTTCTTTAACTGGTGGTGCATGTTTCATTAAAGGGGGTGGTGGCATATCATTGTATCCTATACCAGTACCATCTCTAAGCAGTTTTTGGCCAATTGGTTTCTGTACAAGATCAGAAGCATATTGTAATTTAGCAACCCTAACAATATGTTTTTCTTTTTCCTCTAGGGCCTGTACTTTTACACTTTCTGCTTCTGTTAGTTTATCTTTAAGCAATTTAATCTCTCTGTTTTAAAGATCAATTTCACCACCTAGTATATTGATCTTTTCTACATACTCAAATTCACATTTAATACAGAATTTTAGCCTCTCTTCCATACCCTCTAAACCAACTCTATATCCTAGGTTATCTAGAGTCAATCTCTCTACTTCTTTTCTCATACTCTCAGTGATAGCCTTTTGAGATTCTAAGTTATCAGAACATGATTTAAAAGAACAAGTAGATGTTTTAGAATCATTAGATACCTCAGAATCTGAACCAGAAGATGAAGCATAGGCCATTAGAGCAAAGTTATGCTCTTTTGAAGCTTCACTAGCAAGAAAAGCTGCATTTGGACCTTCTTCAATCTGATCACTCCAATCATAATCACCAAGTCCATCCTGAGCAACCAAAGCTGAAGAAATAGTAGGCTCTTCTGTTGTCTTCTTAATACCCTCAAGTCTTTTAGGAGCTCGACATTCCCTAGCAAAATGACCTTTCTTCTTGCAGTTAAAGCACTCCATCTTGCTTTTGTCGAATCCAGCTCTCCTTTGACCATCATACCTAACATGTCTTCCAGTCCTCCTCAGAAACTTCCTTGCTTGGAGAGTCAGCATTGCCATTTGCCATTGAAGATTAATTTCATCAAGATCATCAGGATCAATTTGATCTAGATCTTGATTCAAAACATCAACACTAGTAGTTAAATCTGACAAAAAAGCACAAATTGCACCATCACTGACATTATCACTAACAGTGGTATTGTTTGCAATAGCCGTGGTTATACCATAGGCAGCAGTGGATACATCTTGTGAGCTTTTGTGATTTGTGGATACAAAAGCAATGTTTTGATTAGAAGAAGACGAATTAGAAAAGGTATTCTCAGACTCATAAACCTTCAAGTTGTTGAAGAGATTGTCTAGAGTCATTGTAGGAAAGTCCGTCATGTTTCTCCACACAATGGTATGAATAGCCCAATCAGATGATAAGCTCCTTATGAACTTCAAATTAATGTCTTCTTGAAGGAACTTGTAACCCACTGCCTTCAGTTGACTGATGAGTTTTTGAAGCCTATTATATGTACCATCAATCTTTTCTCCACTTTGAGCAGTGAAGGTTTCAAACTGATGCTTAAGCATGTTCATTCTTGACTTCTTGGTGGCTTCATTACCAGCAAACCTTAATTCAAGAGCATCCAATAGTTCTTTAGCCGAATCATACTGATCAAAGTCTAATGCATACTCATTAGGTATTCCCATGGAGAGAATACTGTGAGCCTTAATCTCCATCTTCCTCTTAGCTTTATCAGGTTCACTTATAATAGCAATCTCCTTACCATCCTCACCCTTCAAAGGAAGAGAGTCTCCATTTTCAACAACATCCCATAGAGCATAATCAATCATGCGAATGTATTGCCTCATTCGCATCCTCCAGATTTGATATTCACCATGTTTGAGCAAGGGAACCTTAGAAGCAGTCACCATATGAGTTTCTTCAGACATCTTAACTTCCTTGAGTACAAATTAACAGACTTCTTCTTGTTAACAGTTTCTAGATCACAAGCTCTGATACCACTTGTTGATCCCAATTGAGCAAACGATCTAATATAGAAACTGACTTGAACAAAGAACTTATTAAGTATCACGCGGAATTTAATACTTAATCTTAAGAAGAAGAACAATTAACATTCAACACCTCAATATTATTTATTAATACGAATACTCTTATAGTATTAGGGTTTTGCAACCTTGAAGTGTATCGACCTTATATATAAAACATACGTATATCTAACCTAGCCTAGGACCTCCTTTTATAGGCTAAGGAGTCCTATACAATATACAATACGTAACCTACAAGATAAATATCTTTTCCATATTTATCTGATACAATAAACTAACCGACTATATAGAACTAGCAGTGCTTACAATATACTATCAGCAGTTACTCAATACTACTAGCCGCGGTTATCTTCATCAGTGGTTACACTTCTTCAGTCCGTGGTTATCTTCAAGCTTGTCCGTGGTTCCATTACTTAAAGTAATTCATCATTCAAGGAACCTAAAACCCAACACAGACGGCGTCAGAAGTTGAAGAGGACGGCGTCACAAGCATAAGGTGACGCCGTCGCAAGTCTAACGTGGCCAAGACGAAACCCTGATGACGGCGACCCGACGGCATCACAAAACATAAGGTGACGCCGTCGCATGTGTAATCTTATATATAGAATCCGAATTTTTCAGTATTAGTGTGTAGTCTTTTGGAGTAAAAACCTAAACCGAACCAAGGCTGTCTTGTACAGTATTTTAAGGTTTCAAACCCTATCTTACACCAAGATAAGTGTTTTACTTCATTAATACAATTATGTCTTTGATTATTTGTGTGTATGCTTGCATGTTCTCCATGTCCGGCTAATTTACCTGTGTGTTTGCTTAGGGAATATGAAACTTAATTATTGAATATTGATTGGTTGTCTCTTATCTTAGTTGATTAATGATCTAGTAATGCGATAGGTCATTCGTTATGTACTTAATGCTTGATTAAATCTTTGTGAACCTTAGAATATGACTCCTTGAGTAGTTGTAAGCTAAACCATCCAAAGAGTGCCTTAGAGTAAGAGTTTATTATCCCTAGTGGGTTTTGTAGACGAGACCCTTTGGTAAGTTCAAAGAGTTAGGGAGAAACGCATACCTACAACCTTAGACACACAACGCAACTAAGAATAAGGACGTGACCATTCAACCACCAATAGGAGATAATTAAGGAGTAGTAAAACCTAAGTAAACACATCTTTAAACTATCATACGAGCACACGATAATTAGACATAGACTACATACACCTTAGATTATATAATTAGATAAATAGAGTAATCGGTAGCAATACCAACCCCCCAAATTCAAACCCCGAGATTCGTACCTTTCTTTTTCTTAAAAAATATAAAAAGATAAAAAATAATCTTCCTCAACCCCAACCTTAGCGTAGTAACTTCTCACTAGCATTCCTATTCCCCTAGAGAACGATATCAATACCCGTGGCTTACCCTAATACTACACTACAACGATTAAGTTCACTGCCTAGGGTGTTGAAAAACTTGCTCGACGAAAAGGAAGTTCCTTTGACCCCGAACGACGCGTGTAGCGTTATCATTTATGCAGGAACACCCTACGTTTGCAGCTGATCAGAATGGAGCGGTCAATACATAGCCGCATGCTCACACTACACATTCATCTCGAAAGAAATCATGATTAGTGCATCAATGACTCTGATATTATCACTCCATGCTTCGGCTACGCTGCTGCCAATATCATAAATCAACGAAAGCTTCCGCTACTCTGATGAGAAGATATCATGATCCAGAATGTGAGCATGTCGGTCCAAATGTCACAACACCACAATAGATGAGTCAGATATTTACTGTGGCTGATGATCTCAAAGCTGGCTCAAAACTCTGTATCACGTGGATCAGTTAAAGACCTCCACTCAGATTATTCAAACATGCAATAATAAAGTATCAAAGACTACGAGCTACAGAACAAAGAACATGAACAAGAATCCAAGAACAATTTCAATGTAATATCTGTTTGTATTCTATGTAATTGTAATGTGTGTTTGAGATGACCTCCCTTAGGGGGAGATTGTTAGGATTTAGAAAATCCAGGTATTAAAGAGTCGGTCACCTCAAGTATATGTATCCGTTAGAAAGCTCGTAGTCGTAGTTATTTACTGTTAAGTAGTATTTAGTTAAGTAACACCGTGGAGGACGGACGGGTCTTTACCCACTGTATGCCTGATCCACAGCCCGATAGGTAGCGATTTATGTAATGACTATAAATACTCTCTACCTTCCAGGTAGAGAGTTGGAGCTCATAATAAGATTTTTCTTTCTCTCACTAAAGTTCCCTAAACCTCTAACTTTCTCTCTCTAGAACTCATCTTGTACGCCTACTTTGGTTATGGTTTGATGTGTATGTGAAATCCAATATGTTACATTACGGTCAATAGTTGCTAGACATTTCATCTTCGTTCGTTTTTTGTGACGAATGGGAGGTTTCGTTTCTATTTCTGAGTCATAAGCAATATTTCTAGTTCGTACATATCACTTTCGACTGGGGGGTTGATGACGTACCCTCCGATTAGGTCGAAGCTAAGCTTTTCACCTTGTAGACAGAGGAGATATAGAAAGTGTGCCGTGCTTGATTCATAAGATTATATAGTAGAACCAATATATTATTTCACTTAGCCTGCCTCTCCCATGACTTTCCGGACCAACCAACCCGGATCTGTCCTTGCGAGTCTCTCTGCATTTTGGAAGCAGAAAAGAATGGATCAGAAGGGGGCTGGATTCTCTATTTCCGGGCCGGGCGGGAGGTGAGGGAAAGCTGCAGTAATTCTTTGGAAAAGCCCGCTTCTCTTTGTCTTCGAGCTTTCATTCTTCAATCCACTGATTCGTTCCTTCATATAGCACTAGCTTGAGAATTTGTTCCGAGGAATGAAAAATAGCTGGACCTCCTCAGTCGAATTTGCATTACGAAGACCCAAGTCTTTCTTCATAAGTCATTGGTGGCGTAAAACCATTCATCATTGATATGGTTACCAGTTGGGAATTTCGCTAGCCGAAGGCCTATGCCCTTCGGAGTCTTCTCTTGAAGGCGCCAAGACAAAGGAGAACCTTGACTTGGTCTTCCCCCACGTTTCCACTATTTCCTTAGCTTCTCCGCCAAGGCAGAGATAGTGGGGATGAAGCCCTAGCGGTTACCACAAATCAGGGGAAGCCCCCATGATCTCCTAAACGTGTGCTAACACTCTCCAAGCTATTTTCTTCACCTATTAATAGGTTGTACGAGTCATTTCAATGGTATGTTCACTCAACACAGTATTTCACATACTCCATATTATTTACAACACATATCACATACTTACTCTCACGCCGGAGGTGGTTCGCAAGGCCCAACCCCTGCGCAATCACTTAACGAAGTGTCTACAATTTCTTATTGCAGATTGGCTACAAGTTTGGCGCAAGCATATCACCCCTCATACCCTTCGATCACCATCGAAGGCATGGTCGTACGAATTATTGTACAATCAGTTGATAAAATGGAACTACCCAAAGAAAAATGGGTAGCAGAAAAGGATGTGGCAAAATTTTGTTTATGCAAATTTTGTTAGCACATTATCTTTTGTCCATTTTATCACTATTTTACCTTTTACATAATCTTCATTTGAACTGCTGTCAAAAAGTGAATTAGCTCTCTTTATTCTCAAAACTGAAATACATTTTACCATCATCATTGTCATATCTTTTAGTTTGATCTAAAACACATTTTCTTTTTTAGAAAGATATTTTCACTTCATCACATTCACCATGGTCATTGTCTTCATTAGCATCATCATTATCATTTATCTCAATGATCTATTGTACCTTGAAAGCTATTGTTACAATCTCTTAGGTAACTACTGCTAAATGTTTTACTATAGCGAGACACTAATAGAGATTTACCATTAAACAATTTGACCCTTTACATAAGTTACTACTTTGAGCTTCCCCTCGAAAACCTATTTGTATGCCCATGTAATACGATCAAGTTTCAGTAAAACCTGCACGGTTACAACATTGGCATACCAACAGGATTTCAAGGAGAAGTTCAAAGTACCAAGGTATGTATTAGCTGGCCGCATTACTTGATGGGTGAATGGTTTAACTTCATAAATGACACTAGAATTTAGAAATTTTGCTTTAACAACACTATAAAGTTATATATATATATATATATATATATATATATATATATATATATATATATATATATATATATATATATATGTGTGTGTGTGTGTGTGTGTGTGTGTGTGTGTGTGTGTGTGTGTGTGAATAGTTTAACTTCATAAATGACACTAGAATTTAGAAATATTTCTTTAACAATACTATAAAGTTTTATATATATATATATATATATATATATATATATATATATATATATATATATATATATATATATATATATATATATTATATATAACAGGAGGCATTGGCATTAATGCCACCTCAATGCCACCTCATTGCCACCTCAATGCCACATAAGCATTTGTCCAACTAAGCAATTAATTGTTAATTTTTGGATTTTTTTTTTTTTTTTTTTTGTGTAATTTTCGGATTTTTTTAAAAGATTTTTGAATATTGTTTATAAAAAAGGTTCCTTGCAAGGATTGAACCTTGGTTGTTTTGATAAATAACTTGTGTGTTTACCACTTAGGCAACACGTTATTTTGATTATTATGTTGCATATTATAATCTATAAATACATATAATTTTCTTTTAATTTAATTAGCTATTATTTAATTTTGGTTTTTTTTTTATTAATTTTCGAAATTATTTTAGACAAATTCGGATTTATATTTAATACATGATGTAATTTATTCTTATAAAATTCGGATTTATATTTCTCAAAAAAGCATGGTGTTGGATTCGAACATGGGTTGTGAGTAAAACTGGCATACATCTTTACCACTGCGCCAACACAATTCTTGGTATTTATTTTGCATCCTATTATTGATAAAGGTATTAATTAAATTAGAGTATCTATCCTTAATTATAGCTTTACAATATCTTAAATTAATATGCTGTATTTAATTTGGAAAACCCTAATATCATTCTCGGCATTTTATTTTTATTCATCACAAAACCCTAATTTTTCCTAAACCATCTTCCTTAATGATTATAATTTTTATTTTGCTTCTTTAATGGTTTATTATGTTCATAATTTTTAATGGTTTTCCGTTGATCCATGCGCAGTATATTGGTGAAAAGAGGGCTTTTACTCCACTCAGGTTATGTTCATAGCAGCATCTTCTGATGACTATAAACGCATGACCATAAACGCAGCAAGTCTTTACAACAGCAGCTTCTGATGACAACAAACGCACTATTTAGTAATCGAATCTAACTCTTCATATCATTTTGTATATCATCGGCCCACTTTATTAGTCTGTTGATCCACAAATAACAAGATTAATGCACTTTTTGTATTACCTATCAAGCATATATCAAGACAAGAGATTAGTCTTATATTATGACACTTAAGCCAAATGCGTGCTGCAAACAAGATGAGAGGTTTTTGTTGAAACTATGCAAGAAAGAATTAGACCTTCAAGGATATAAGGTATCATAGTTTTTATTCGTACATGCCTTATCTTATAATAGTTCACCAATTGCTTCTCAGTATTCAGATTGCTGATTAAATGATCATGTAAGAGGTGTCGTCATTGGAACATGCACTCATTCCTTACTTGTCTACCCAAAGATTGCTTCCAAAAGTTTTTTATATAAATCAAATAGGTGTGTACACTTCTTTACCATGTTTCATATTCATTTAAATCTTAATTCATGTGGTTCATTTAAGCTGAAGTTTAATCGTAAAGCTTTGGATGCAAATGAAGTGATCATAAGAAGGAAAGAGAGTATGAAGAGAATGGTGGTTGTGAAACATGGTGCGGAGAGGGTTTGTTTTGATAAGGATTGTAGAGATGGGTTGGTTGCGGGGATTGATAAGCTTGCGGACGCTGTTTTGTTACACTAGGACCGAGAGGTATTTTCTTTTTCTTTACTTGGTACATGTTTAATCTTTTTAACCAACCTATGTTCCATTGAAATTGCTATTCTGATGTACGCTTATCATTTAAGTTGTTTTACAGATGTTGCATTACTTACTAAATTCCCACAAGTACACAAAATAGGTACGTGTGAAACAAAATGGTTTTAATAGGTCAGATTTGACAAAAAGTATAATTTTGAGGAAATAGTGACTTTGTTAAGTTTATCTGATGATATTGGTGAAATTATTTTGTAATGTGGAATTTCAAACATTTATTATCAAAGGAGTAAAAAGTATGCCAAATAGAGATGTATTGCTGACTGGTGGTATTTGAACTTGATAAATGAAAATTTAGATTTGCTTCGCCATCACCCACATATTGATACCATGATGATTGTTGTATTTATACTAACCTTGAGATTCGCGGAATTTGAGTATATAGTGGCTGCTGTTAGAGATGGCAATGGGTTTTTAGTGAAGTGATTTACCATAATGTTTAACGTAAAATTTAATGCTATTTACCCTTTGTTCGTATCATAGAATTAGCTGCAGCAATCTCGAATACCAGGTCAACGTATGGGTTAAAAAGAAACTGGCAAGGGGATATGTGTGTTCCACAGGCATATGCATGTGATGGTCTTAACTGCAGCTACAAAGATACGCTGACACCTAGGATCATATCCTTGTATGTATTCTATTTAACAACTATCACGGAGTAATAGTTCTGTTTTATTACCATTGACAATTACTTATTATTTGATGTAGCATATACTACTTGACACCTAAGAATCATTGTAAGTTCTTTCTCACATAGTTGGCGTCTTCCAAACTATAGCATATACTACTTGATTATCTAAAATAACTTATCTAACTTCGGTATATTTTTGTTCAGGGATCTGTCCA
The DNA here is from genome assembly GCA_019973895.1 of Chrysanthemum seticuspe. Taxonomy (NCBI): domain Eukaryota; kingdom Viridiplantae; phylum Streptophyta; class Magnoliopsida; order Asterales; family Asteraceae; genus Chrysanthemum; species Chrysanthemum seticuspe. The sequence goes on from BPTQ01000002.1 coordinate 57,625,174, forward strand.
ACAACAACTTGACAGGAATTGTGCTGAAGTTTCTTGCAAATTTAGATTTCTTAAGATTTCTGTAAGTAACCTGGTTGTAGATCTACAGTTTATAGTTTTTATACCATAAATAATGGTTTTAACTGGTGTTTCTTATAGAAATTTAACAGGAAATAATTTCACAAGACTGCTACCAGCAGAGCTCCTAGCAAAATCAAAGAAACGATCGTTATTTCTGAGGTTTGCTCTTTAGCATAGAACTATAATCCAAGAAAAAGTGAACTGGCATTAACGTAAATTGTTCTAACAATCTAACATTTACCATAATCAGCATTGAAGAAATTGGTGATCAAGATAAAGGTTATTGTCTCAATGGGTTATGTAAAAACAAAAAGCATACCAGGGTGGTTATTCCAGTGATAGTAGCAATTGTCGTTGTCATTGTGCTACTGATCGCATTTGCCATAGTATGGAAATATAAACGGCGAGAAATAAAAGGTTTGCAATATCGTTACCTCATCAGTCGATAGCCTAATTAATTTATATTATTCTCTGTTGAAAGAAATGGGTAAAATGGAAACGTGCCTTGGTATTTAAATTAATGAATTGCAGACCAAATTATAAAAGAGGATACTTTTAAGCCAAGGAATCAATAGTATACACATTCTGAGTTGCAGAGGATTACCAACAACTTCAAGACTGATATTGGAAAAGGTGGATTCGGAACAGTCTTCCGTGGAACTATTGGGAATAACCAAGTTGCTGTGAAGATTCTTTCTGAATCATCAGCTCAAGAGTACAAAGAATTTCAAGCCGAGGTGAGTTGGGTCACTGCAGCTCCTAGGATTAAAGTTTATTACAACTCAAGTTTCCAATATTACATATTCAAACTAAAGAATAAGAAAATCAGTTACAACACGGATAACAAAATGAATTTCGTGTACGTACAGGTCAAGCTTCTAATGGATGTTCGTCATAAAAACATAACTTTGCTCCGTGACCGTGAATACTACTATCTAGCTAATCATGATGATGCTACAAGGTGTTAACTACAACCTGTTTATTATTTGAAAGACAGATGAAGCTAAAAATAGGAGAATTAAACAAACATATTTTGGCATGAAGAATTTACTATAAAAGACAGGTAAAAGTTAATCTAATCATCTTTTTGTGTTATATGTCCAGCTATTATGTCCAGCAAAACATTGAAACGAGAGCTTCAGGAGGTATTAACAGATTCTGATCTTGATTTGTGTATATTATTCTATTCTGATTAGCAGCTAGCTTTGTTATGAACTTTCACAAATTCAACATGGCTAAAGTTTTGAGGATATATGGTGTTCAAGAGTAGTAATCTGTTAAAATAGTGTCACTTATCGGAATATATCTATGTAAAAATGAGTAAACATAATCATTCGATGATATGATCACATATAATTCTTATAACCAGTTCATTATATATCAGTAGCCTTAGAGCTTTGTATTCCTGTATAAGCTTACTTTATTGGTGGGCAGTGGCCCTTTTGAGACACTGGATTCATAAAATTGTAAAAGCAATGTCCAAAGCAAATAAGAATGCTACTGAACGAAGCATCATTGGAGCCTCATGTTCTTCGATTCAAATAGGTTAGTAACGAAAAAGGAGTAGAGGATAATATATTATCCCGGGCTGATAATGAGAGAACAAATAGGGATAAATCCCATGGTGGTTCAAGCAACCCTGTTGTGATTATACGTGGTTTGACTTCAGTCAATGGTCTGGAGGCTGTTGAGTTACTTGATACACTTATTACGTATCTCTGGCGAATTCATGGCCTTGATTATTATGGATTGGTTGAAAGAAGTGAAGCTAAGGGTTATCGGCATGTGAGGGTGGATGGAAAAATCTCAGATGATTCATCCGAGTGGGAAAATAAATTCGATTCAAGATGGCAGGAACGATTAAACGATCAAGATCCATTGGAAATAATGACTGCAAAGGAAAAGATTGATGCTACTGCATCTGAGTCATTGGATCCTTATGTTCGTAAATTACGGGATGAGAAGTATGGCTGGAAATATGGTTGTGGAGCAAAGGGTTGCACAAAACTGTTTCATGCTTCTGAGTTTGTTCAAAAACATTTGAAGCTGAAACACCCTTAACTTGTGATGGAGCTAACTGCTAAACTGCGTGAAGATCTGTATTTCCAAAATTATATGAAGTAAGTGCAACTTTTAAAGACCTTTTTTTTCCCATCTGGAGATTTTGTTGATGAAGATATTTGTTATGTGTAGTGATGAAGACGCGCCTGGTGGGAAACCTGTAATGCAACCTTCTTTTCCGGTATGATTATATCATTTTTGTTATGATTTTTAAGGGGGGGTTAAGATTTGTTTTTACAAATGATTATCTGCTTATCACAGCTTAAATAGTAATTATCGGTTTTTAATTAGTTGGATAAACTATTCTGCTTTTGATAGACTAATATCTAAGCGTTAAAAGAACACCCGCGGTTAAGAGTAAAACTCAGATGGTGTTCTATTAACTTATTAAGTAACCCAACATGCCATTTTACCCATTAACCTTCAATAGTACATAGCTTTAAAACCTGACCCTTTTTAATATTAACATTTAACAGTAGCCAGTTTAAAAAACAACATGCCCATTTTAACGATCAAGAAGACCAAGAAATTTAACTTTCCATTTTGACCCGTTAACAAAACAACCTGACCTGACCATTATACCCATTAGCAGTACTCATCCTAACACCGACTCGCCCATTTAACCTATTAATAATACCCACTATAAAACCTGAACTGCCCATTTCAAAACATTTAACAGCAGCCAATTTTAAAACCGGCTCACCCATTATTCCCATAAATGTTCAACAGTACCCATTTCAAAATCTGACCCACACATTTTACCCATTTAAAATCTTACTCACCCAATCTACAACGACGATACATCTCTTTTGTATATTTGTACACCTGTAACATGAGTTGCTCGTCAAATGCAAACAAATATCATATATAGCAACTTTATTGGAAGTCATTAATATATCAGTTGATAAAGTCTGCTCTTTTCACAATCTACGTAAAGAGCTCAATCGGCCTAAAAATCTCTTTTCTATGCAATACGATTTATTTATTTATTTTTATAACTTTGATCTAGCCGGGTGGTATCAATCCAAGCATGTCTACTTATCATACAATATTTTCCTTCATAGGTGGTTCTGATAATTGGTAAAAGTCTTGGTTCTGATAAACGTTGGTGTGTATGTGCTTTGGAGAGTTGCTGACACTGAGTCCAGATTTAGAATTTCATGGTAAGTTCTTCATGGTTATTGTGTTTGATTGTACGTGATCATGCGACCAACCGATATATGGGATTTGGGTTTGTTGTTTTTTATAGTGTCGAAGTTGTTGATGAATTAGTATCTAAAGGAAATACAACAGGTATTGATCTATGTTAGTTTTTTTTAGTATATGATTTAACTGATGTTATGAGATAATCTTTCTCAGTAATTGAGTGTTTGACATTGCGTTTTGAAAGTAATGGTATGATTATTGCGTTTTCTGGTCGCAAAATAATCCATTGGTAGTGTTTGGGTATAGGAAAAAAGGAGTACGATTATGACCAAGAGCAAGTTTGTTTTTGCTAGACAATCAAAGACTCTTTGAGGCTTTGTTCAAGTGAGTGCAAATTCATAATTTTTGATTATATTTTTATATAACAATTTACCACGAAGTGCATACCGTTTGATAAATATGGTTTGTTTGTTTTGGTGGATTTAAGGTATATAGCATCTTAGTTGGTTCCAGTTCAATATGGTGACCTTTGCCGTGAGGGAGAACAAGAGTTTACGTTATATGTGTGTAAACTTGTCCAATGTGATTAGTATAACTTAAACGATATGAGTTTGGCTCTGAGCCCAAGAGGCTGAGAGGAATTGGTAATGGTGTCTCTGAAGGTCCCATTTCTCTTGATGATTTTCGGAACCTTCAATGGTCAAATACGGTATTCTTATCTGTAGCTTTAATTCACCACCAAATTTTGATTGATGAAAAGATCGTTAGACCGATTACCTTTAATCGATATGTATGATTTAAGGAAACAACCAGAATATCAAGTTGCAACCAACCATTGAAAAATTACGTAATGAACACCGTATACCTACCGAATCAAGCCCCAGTGTCAACTCTTCAGATTTAAAACCACCTCTCATTGAAGCAATGCAGCCCAAACAGCCCAATAATGTGCATCCTCAAGAACTTTCTTCAGGTTTGATATTTTCGACATTTAAAATTAATATTAAGTTTGTCATTGGATTTGTGTTTGGACCTAAGTATCTAATTATTATGACGCGAAGTCACAATAATCAGGTGGGTCTTTTCGCATTGTTGTTTAAACATGATCAAATGACATCTTTTAGTTTTAGGTTCCAAATCTCATAGAACAAGAAAATTAAAGTACTGAAAAGCAGATTCTCTTTATAAACATGAAAAACTAGAGCCGAGCTTTACAGAGATCAGTATGTTATTCACGAATCTTTTTATTTAACTTTTTGGTGTATCTTTTGTCACTCCAATCAATTTTAGTTCTTTCTTCCAATTTATATAAGCTTTCTCACACAACCCTTATTTCTTATCGAGGCTATCTGGATTCTTTGGTAATTCCAGTACTTGATTGTTGTCTGCGACCCACCATGTCCCATTAGAGGTACAACCGTGTATCCCGGGTATCATACTTCCATGTCAAATAACTTAATTTCTACTGTTATTCATGTGTTGCCATTAATTTCAACAGATCAGATCATGCATCAAAGTTTCCAGAACTAAAAACATATCGCATCTGTGATTTGACTTAATCATGTTGCGTTTCCGTTGCCTGGTAATATGAATATAGTGCAATGATTTTAACCTGCTGGTTTTAGGAAATCGATGAGTAGGATTGTCCCATCAGACGCACTTGGTGGAACTACCATAAACGCTTTTGACGACATTAATGGTGAAGATCCTGATTTTAAGTACATTCAAGGTTTGTGCGTCCTTAACCTTTGGAGCTAATACGAAGACAATAATCAGCATTTAACTTTGTATTTCGTAGGTATAGTGATAGTCGACAAGTCAAACGCAAAAGAGCAAGTATACACAAGGTTGTAGATCACATGCATGTTCGCGTCCAGTTAGTATACATCTGTTGTACAATTTTTACTTAGAATTTTGTTGTACAATTTTATGTAAGTGTATGTGAATCTGCAAGCAAATAAAATGTCAGAACGTGTTACTATTTTTTAGTTGTTTATTTGAAGAACATAAATGCCACTTAGATTTATTCTGCTCTTTTTTGCGCAAACAGGTAATTAAAAATCTACCGAAACAAGAGAATAAGAAAAACTTATAAAATTATGATTAATGCATTTAAGGAGCATCGAGGTTGGATGACAATATGTGTTACGTGAGTATTCCTTATGTGTTTCTGGCTTCAAATTCAAACACTTATCAAACAATCATAGTTCACTGAGCACAAATTTATTCCAAGGGTTGAAGTCAAAACTGTTTGATAAGTAAATATCTTAATACATTTGAGTACCATAATTTATTTTTTAAATGTCATTAACATAAAATTTTCCATTGACAAAGATGGGATGCATTTTAAGGTACTATTTAAGTCATCTTGATCGCACAAGTAGGACGTGCAGTAACGGGAGTGCTACAACTATCCGGGACCAATTTTACAGGTACTTACACTAATATCGTACCAATAAATGCAGACAATTGTATACATGTTCTAAATCTTCACATTAGTCACACACAACTACTGCCTCAAAGCCATTGTAACTGACGAAACTGTAACTGCAATACACTCTCCCAAATGCGTTAAGGAACCTCTTGGGAGAAAACCTAGACAAGCTGTGAAATGTGGACTTCCCGCCTATTAGTGTTTTTCGCTTGGAGCAGATGGGTAAACCTGGACTTCCAACTATTAGTTAATTTACCTGTTCAACCTATTTAACAAGTTTTTGTGATGACAACTTGCGTTACGTGAGTATTCCTTATGTGTTTTTGGCTTCAAATTCAAACACTTATCAAACAATCATAGCTCATTGAGCACAAATTTATTCCAAGGGTTTAAGTCGAAACTGTTTGATAAGTAAATATCTTAATACATTTGAGTACCATAATTTATTTTTTTAAATGTCATTAACATAAAATTTTCCATTGACAAAGATGGGATGCATTTTAAGGTACTATTTAAGTCATCTTGATCGCACAAGTCGGACGTGCAGTAACGGGAGTGCTACAACTATCCGGTACCAATTACAGGTACTTACACTAATATTGTACTAATAAATGCAGACAATTGTATACATGTTCTAAATCTTCACATTAGTCACACACAACTACCGCCTCAAAGCCATTGTAACTGACGAAACTACAACTGCAATACACTCTCCCAAATGCGTTAAGGAACCTCTTGGGAGAAGTGTTTTTCGCTTGGAGCATATGGGTAAACCTGGACTTCCAACTATTAGTGAATTTACCTGTTCAACCTATTTAACAAGTTTTTGTTTTGCTTAACTAATGTTATGATTTAACCCGTTTGACCTATTAGAAAATATCATAAACCAAACTGACCCGTCTATAAGTAAATGGGTGGTATTTATAGATGGAATGATACACATTAATAAGCATACATAAGTACTCAAACATTGTAACTGAATTTGATCAGCTCTTGGTACTTAAAGGGTGATTGCCATTGTGTTTTAAAATGACTAATTGATTAACATGATTGTAGGCGTTGACCGGCTTATCGTAAGCGCAATATCTCTTTTTTAATTCACATATTTTAGGGGTATTGAAAGATATGGCATTATGTTAAGTATAACAATATGATTTTGTTTTGTATCGCTTTGTAACTTTCTTTTATTATACTCGATAAACATTATATTTTCGTTCTTAATGCATTCAATAAATCCTTTCGTATGTTTATAACTTATTTTTATAAACTTAATTTTTCCAGTAATATTCATAAGCCTTGCCCACCCATCGGAAGGGCTATGCTACTACAAATGTTATAAAAAAAGCGTTATTTCACATTTGAGTTTAAATCATTTACTATGTTGTTGCAAAGTACATTATAACAAACACAAACAATTTGACAAACAATGGTACTATTCTTTACAAAATATTTGTGTAATAAACAATATTTTTAACACCAATATTTAGCAAAACAAAAATTATAAGTCATGCCCGCCCATTGGGCGGGCTTCGAAAACTAGTATATATATATATATATATATATATATATATATCATTGTTTTTTATGAACATAAAACATCCATTCACCAAGTAATGCAGCCATGTACTAATAATCATATGTTAGTCATAATTGCAAGCAAAATTTGACCCGTTGATCTTCATCTTGAAAAAACAGTTCTTTCAAGAGGAGGTTCAACGTATCAATATATGTATTAGTTACTCACATTACTTAGTAGGTAGATAGTTTAACTTTATAATTCATATTGGAATTTAGAAAATGGCATTTAATACCACTAAAGTTCTTTTTTTGAATTCCAGTTTGACTTACGAGCTTAAACCATCCATCTACGAAGTAATGTATGTAAAAATGATGCCAAAATCAACTTGTTAAACAATCCGATTGTGGTGTCATCGATTAGACAATTTCCACTCTAAAGTCCACTACGTTCTTCATTTTCTAATATTGACATACAATGTTCAACATAGCAGCCCGATCTAAGCTTCCCCCCGTATACCTTTTGTTATCTCAATGGTCTAGCAATACGTATGGTGCAGACCTTTGCGCAAAGAGTGCTGAAATGGCAAAAGGTACTTGAGGGGGACCTCAGAGGGGTCGACTATGTTGATGTTTGTCTATTACAATTGTTTAAAGTATTTGGTAAGTATTTGAAAACAAAATCATTGAACCACGCAAGTAACAAACATATTTCCAAATTTCCTCATACCAATAAAAGAATATATACCAATCAGCATTTAAATTGATGCATCACAAGTATTTTTCATAAAGTAGACTTAATAACGAGTGATAGGTAAGAAAAAGAGGATGTCATACAGGTATATTTAGTGCAGATCCTTTTGCCATATTCTTTTTTTCCTTCTCATGTCTCGCTATAAAGCCTACCTTACAGTTGTTACTAAAAGTAGAAGAAGACTTTGTAGTAAGTTTTCTAATAGATTTCAGTCTACATATGCAAGGATAGTTGAAAAAACGTGTCTGACAAAAGGTAATGATATGCTTCTAATGGTGGTGTAGAGCCTGAACAACCTTCTCAATATATACATAATCGTGTAAAAGAATTTTGTAATCTATGGTATCATTCTCATTACCATAATCTTAGTTTCATTCCATGTAAAGAATTTTGTGAACTTTCATATAAATAGTTTGTGATTTCTTAGAGAACTTGGCGGTTTGTTATCATCTTCTTGTTATGTGCTCTGATGATTGTTTGATGTTTATTGGTAGGTACAAAATTACAAGTCTATCACGTCAATATTTACTAAAATATTATTTACTATGGAATCATCAATAACTTGACATAGAATATAAGTATACATATATGGGTGCAAAACAATGACATTTTGATCCAACCATTATTGTCGAAAAATGCCAGTGCGACCACTACTTTGCAACGTCTATTGTCGTTATATATGTAACATTTTCTACGACGTCATTTTGACACTGTCAAAAACTACGTTGTTTAATGAATAGCCCCGTTTTTCTACTAAATTTTGTGCTAGCGGAAATTTAGGAACCTAACAATTTTAAATGGCGTGAGAAACGACAAGTATTGACACTAAAAAAACTACGTCGTTTAATGAATAGTACCATTTATCTACCGGCTTTTGTGCCATATATATACTCCCACTATAACCTCTCTCCAGACAAATAAAAAACCCAACCGCCACCGGAAATAAAAATATTATTTAAACATCGCTCTTATCACCACACATTATCACACAATTACTTTTATATTATATTATACAAACCTTAATATGGTGTGAGAAACAACGTCGTTTTAACACTTGCAAAAGCGACATAATTTTAAACTTTCTTGTCATTTTATGTTTTCTAATAGGATAACAATAGTCGTTTTGATACTAATTTTCCGCTAACTTAACATGGGTAAAAATGACTTTAAAGCAAAAAACCCGCGGCAACGCGCGGGTGCCTCACCTCGTTACTCTCGTTTGACCTTGTTATTGTCTATGATCCAATCATAGACTCAAGAGTTTATTTGTAAATTCTAACCTTTGTTTTTACTTGTTTAAAGAACTACTTTATTGTCATTCAATTAAATGTTTATCTGCAAGATACTTTGTAATTCTTTGATTATTCAAATAAAAATTATACGTTAAAAAGTTTATTGTTGTGTTATTGCATTAAACCTTTTTATTCATTGCTATCTTAAATCATCATGGATTATTTTCTGTGCTCCAATGCATTTAGTGAATGTTCAAATCCGTTATGGACTGTGGAACACAATGACCAATTAGTTTGTGCTTTTCAGTTTAAACGTTTGTGTTATCCCTCCAAGCCGAGACATAAAATTTTCTTGTGTGTGCGGAGAGAAAATTCCGTTCTCTCTCAAAAATGGGTGTCGATATGGACAAACAAAGCGGAGATGGATGGACTACTGTTACAAGAAGAAACAAGAAGGAAATAAGAGAGAGTGTTTTTAACAGACTAGGAAGAGGTGAGTACGGTCAACAGAGTTATGGGACGAAGATTGATACGAACAGGAGGGATGGGCAAACACATTCAAAACAACGGGGTTACATTAATACTGTGTCTTTCATGTTTTTCAATTTCCCTGTTTGGTGGGAAGTTTCCAAGATGTGGGAGGTGTTTAGAAGATACGGAAACCTTACGGAAATTTACATGGCAAACAAAAGGTTAAGGAACGGGGGAAAATTCGGGTTCCTACGGTACAAGGAGTGCACAGATGTTCAAAGATTGGGATGCAGCATAAATGAAACATGGGTAGGAAGCTTCAAAATCAGGGCGTTCTAGGAAAATGAAGGTCCGTATCAGTCAAAGGAAAGTAACGTGGGCCAACATAACAATTCACACCGATACGAGTCTCAGTTTCAGCCAAGTGTCGGATGGAGGGATCAAAGATCTTATAGGGAGGTCACAAAAGGAATACAGATTAACAAAGTGTGGAAACCGAAAGAGGGTGTCGATGCAGAGGATACGGTGAAACAACAGCAGATGCCCAAGACAAAATACATGGAGAAGACGATTGAGGTTCAAATGAACTTGGAGGTGGAGGAGTATCTAAAAACGTGTTTAGTGGGTAAGGTGAAGGATGTTGAGTTTCTTGAAGCTATGGAAGATATTGGCAGAGCAGAGGGGTTGGAAGATTTTGAATACAAGTTACTAGGGGGTCTCCAAATATTAATCAAGTGTAGTTCAGAGAAAGCAGCCATAGCAGTTGCAAACGATAAGTATCATCGGTTAACGGAATGGGTGGTGGATATAAAAAAGTGGTCACCGGAGTGGAATGAACGGAAAAGACTGTGTTGGATCAACATTGAAGGTGTACCGCTACGGGGCTGGTCTGAAAATACGTTTCGCCTTCTAGCCGAACATTGGGGTGTACCATATGAATTCTCAAACTGTGATTTCATTAATGCCACAAATTTTATGACAGGGAGAGTTCATATCCTTACGGATAAAATGGATACGATTAAAAGTATTCAAAGTATGGTGGTCAATGGGTAAAAGACAACTATAATAGTTAAAGAAGATTGTAACAAATGGGGTTCAGATATTAATAGTTTTAAAGACGACCGGAGCAACGGATATTCGTCGGAATTTCAGTCGGGTTGGTCGGAAAATTCAAATTCAGAAGATGACAAGGAGTTACATGGGGAAGATGAAAGAGTACGGAGGAGAAATTTAAAAAATCACTCGGTCAGAGAACGAAAGAACGGCCATATTACCGAGGACAAAATATTCACGTATAAGGCAAAAGGTGATAACTTAGAAGAGGTCTTAGGTGTGGCAGACGTACCAGAGAAGGAAGGGTCAACAAACATGGGGCCAAACAACAAATGTAGTTGGAAGTCAACTGACAAAAGAAAAAAGGCAACCAAGTGTGATGAGATGGGGAATATAATAGAAAATTCTGTTATGGAAAATGTGGAAGGGGTCGATGTGGGCTCTTTGGGCCAAGATTGCTTTAAGCCCAATATTGGTAATAAAGATGAAACAAGACATGAAGATTTGCTATGTAATCCTGATGGGCCCAATATAGAATACTTTTGGAAACGTAAAATTTGCAACACAAAGACTAGATACACAAGATCATAAGGCACAATCCCCACTAGAAGAGAAAGGGAGTTGTTCACTCCGTCAAATGTGGGTGCAAAAGTCACGAAAATCTCAAAGTCAAGAAGCAACAAGTCAAAACGTAATAACATTGCATCAAAATCAAGATCAAAAGCAAGATCAAAATCAAAAGGTTGGCATGGAAGAATGAGTTTCAATGTTTTAAAAAAGCGGGCAAGTCAAGTTCGCCGTAGCCGAACAGAAAATTCTTCAGCGAAGGTGGCCAGGGAAGAAGATTCGATCATGAAGGATAAACCAATAACCACAGTGGATGCACATCAAGTAGACATATCTGAAGGTAACATATGTAGTACTGGTGATGTGGTGGCAACGAAGGGAGGTAAAACTAATGCATCTCATACCGTCAATGAGGTAAAAGAAACTCAATCTTCTGAAAATTCATTTACTTCTACTGAAAGTGTGAAAATAAGATTGGTAGGGGAGAAATTGGGTTTTAAGTGGATGGGGGTTGTAGATGCAAGTAAAAGGGGTGAGACCAGTAGGAGTGTTTATGGTGGAGATACTGTGGGAAATATCAAGAAAGTTGGGTCCTAGTTGTGTGTTGTTTTCGTGTCATTATAAATTGGTTATATGAAGATTCTTTCAATTAATGCTAGGGGTTTGGGTTCTGTGGACAAGATTGATTGGGTCAAAGAGGTTTATTATGATGTAAAATCCTTGGTTTTAGCTATTCAAGAAACTAAGATGGATAATTTGGATGATAATTTGGTTCGATCTTTATGGGGATCGGTTAACTTTGGTTACGCAAAAGTAGATGCTATTGGTAGTGATAACGCTACACGCGTCGTTCGGGGTCAAAGGAACTTCCTTTTCTTCGAGCAAGTTTTATAACTCCCTAGGCAGTGAACCTAATCGTTGTAGTGTAGTATTAGGGTAAGCCACGGGTATTGATATCGTTCTCTAGGGGAATAGGAATGCTAGTGAGAAGTTACTATGCTAAGGTTGGGGTTGAGGAAGATTATTTTTTATCTTTTTATGGTTTTTTAGGAAATGGAAAGGTACGAATATCGGGGTTTGGATATGGGGGTTGGTATTTCTACCGATTACTCTACTTATCTAATTATCTAATCTAGGTGTATGTAGTCTATGTCTAATTATTGTGTGCTCGTATGATAGTTTAAAGATGTGTTCACTTAGGTTTTATTACTCCTTAATTATCTCCTATTGATGGTTGAATTGTCACGTCCTTATTCTTAATCGCGTTGTGTGTCTAAAGTCGTAGGGTATGCGTTTATCCCTAACTCTTTGAACTTACCAAAGGGTCTCGTCTACAAAACCCACTAGGGATTATAAACTCTAACTCTAAGGCCTCTTTGGATGGTTTAGCCTACAACCGCTCTAAGTGCTATCGCCTAAGGTTCACAAAGATTAATCAAGTATTAATTACACAACGAATGACCTATCGCATTACTAGATCATTAATCAATTAAGATAAGAGACAACCAATCAATATTTAATAATTAAGTTTCATATTCCCTAAGCAAACACACAAGTAAATTAGCCGGACATGGAGAACATGCAAGCATACACACAAATAATTGAAGACATAATTGAATTAATGAAGTAAAACACTTATCTTGATGTAAGTTAGGGTTTGGAACCCTAAAATACTGTACAAGACAGCCTTGGTTCGGTTTAGGTTTTTACTCCAAAAGACTACACAAAAATACTGAAAAATTCGGATTCTATATATAAGATTACATATGCGACGGCGTCACCTTATGATTTGTGACGCCGTCAGGTCGCCGTCATTAGGGTTTCGTCTTGGCCACGTTAGTATTGCGACGGCGTCACCTTGTGCTTGTGACGTCGTCCTCTTCAGCTTCTGACGCCGTCTGGATCAAATCTAGGCCGTCTGAGTTGCGACGGCCTACTCTTTTAAAGCCTGACACTGTCACTTGAAAATAAGAAATTTCGCTTCTGTGCCGTCACAAAATGCTCCGACGGCGTCGCAGTTAAGCAGTGACGCCGTCACCTTGTATTTTAGCAGCTTGAGTGTCTCGATTCTTGGCTTTGGCCATTTTCTTCGTATATCCGCGCCTTTTCGTCCAAATAAGTGCCATTACAGCAATTTTCCTTCAAGAGACCTAAAAAGTGAAAAGGAACGATATTAAGTAATAACGGATACAAAGGTGATCAAATAAAGGCTTAAACGACCCCTCAAAAAGGTACATTTTAAAACCTTATCAAATATCCCTACACTTGGTATTTGCTTGTCCTCAAGCAAATGTGCTTTTAGCCAATTAATTTATAAGTTAGGGGTCATGAAGCATTGGTTTAAAACAATCCACAACACATATAAGCCCCGCAAAAGTCATAACAAGCACGGAAATTACATACTAGCACCTCACATAGGGTGTTTGGATACTCACATCTCTCTCGGGTGTATATGAAATATAACAAGTTGGAAATTGAAGATAAACACTCATTAACCGGTCCTAGTACATAGATTACCATAGGCTTGAGAATAGATCAAACCTCCATCGCTTTGGCGTAAGCAACTAGGAAAGACTATCAAAGAGGTCTTTAAAGGGTTGTAATGTTAGGCTTACGGTAGGGAAACAAAGGGTTTGGTGGGATAGGCTATTTAGTGGTGGCAAGTCAAAAATCTCTATGTTACAAGCATACGAAGAATGGCGTTGCTAAGCCAAGACTCGACACTCTAAACTCTACATAACTGAAACAAACAAACATAAATTTAAAGGAAAGATGTAGGATGGTAGCCCGTATGTATTTTTTTTTTCATACACTTTTACTCTACCATCCTCTACGGTAACATCAAATGATAAGGATTTATAGGCACATCCCTACACTTGAGTTTTTATTACTCTAACACTAATTTGACCCGAATTGAAAAGATCAAAAACACTTGGGGTATGTTATTACGCAAATAAGGGAATTTAACGTTCCCTTCCAGTTATTTCATAAACTTTAACTTTTTCCCATGAGTCCCAATCGTCCCAAAACTGTGTACAAAAGATATGACTCGACTTAGCAACTCATGCAAGCAACTAGATAATTGAACTAAGGGTTTTAGGGAGATAACAATAATGCACTAAAAGTGAGTGCATACAAGGTAGGCTAAGGCGATTTGGGTGTATATTTGGAGGTGGGGTGTAAACAATGCTCTTCATTGATATTCCGGAAAAACTGAAACATCACGAGAATCGCGAAAAGGATAGGCTCTGAGGGGTTAACTAGGGGTATCGTGTACTAAAGATGAGTACAACGCAAAGGTGTGGGGGAATTACTCAACCGATGTGGAAGAAGTATGATTGGTCCCAAACAGTCAACCCAAATCGACCAGGTGAATGGTCAACAAGAGTCAATCACTTGAGAACGCAATAGAGGAGTTTAGTGTTTCCCCGGGTCGTTAAGTCCCAACGAGGTGTGTAAACTGTAATACAACGAATCTGTGATCGGGTGAATATTGAACAGGAAAAGGTTATGATTGATTACTGATTGTGCAAAAGATTGCACTACCAGGCTTCGATGAGGATCAAAGTAATGAGGGGTGTGTGTTCCAGCCAAGACTCGCCTGTAACCTGAGAATAAGAAATACTAAGACACTACGTTAAGTGATTGTGCAGGGGTAGGACCCTGCGAACCACCTCCGGCGTGAGAGTAAGTATGAGTTATGGTTGTATAAGTGTGTGAAAGTAAAGAGATGAGTGTGAAATGAGCATACCATAAACCATTGTCCGTCTAACCTATTTATAGTGGAAGAAATACGGTTAGAGGCACTCTTGCATGAATGTCGGAGATCATGGGGGCGTCCCATGATTGTGGGTAACCGCTAGGGGTTAGTGACCCACGTTCTCAGACTTGACGGGGAAGCCAAGAGAAAGAGGGAGATCGTGGGTTTGACTAAGTCAGGAGGTTCCTTATCCATTGTTCTTTCGTTAACCGTACCCCGAAGGGCTTAGGGCTGCGAATGGCGAATTCCACTAAGGTAACCTTCGTGCCAACGAATGGTTTGACGCCTATGGATATTTCAGAATCCTAACTTGGGCCTTTGTATGGAAAGGCTTCGACACGTCTCGGAGGAGTGTCCTTCGAGCTATTCGGAGGGTACATCATCAAGCCCCCCAGTCGAAAGTGATACATATGAGCGAGGAGGCATTGCTTTCGACTTCATGCTTTGAAAATACACCATCCTGCTGCTAAACATACTAGTTGGAAGATAACTATGCAACTATCCAAGCGCATTAAATGCTAATTAAAAGATCCAGTTGCCCGCTACAGTGATCACTTATCCCCATATTACCCGGAGACCAAAAGTCTTTATTTAAAATTTAAAAAGTGGTTTTGTCTTGGATAAAAGTGATCGAGATGGACACGTGTGAATTAGGAGACGGTAAAAAAAAAGGTATTTAAGGGGAATATGATGAAACCCTAAAATACTTTTACTCTCTCCGTCTCCATTTACACGCAGTAAACATTCGAGCGCACACCATCTTCGAAAACCAAGGTAAACACTTATCTCCTCTTGTAGATTGTTTCAAAAAATAGGAACATGGATTCTAAGTTTATTATAAAACAACAAAAGTGCACTTTGTCTGCTAAAGATTTGCATGATCATTTAGCCGATTATCCTATTCCAATAGAACATAAAGTGATGTTACCCAAACCCACTCAGGGTATCTTTGATGCCCCCCCAGGTTTCGTAAGGTTGTATACTCATGCCTTTAGTCACTCAAACCTTAGGAATCCGCTGCACCCATTGATTTTGGAATTTATGCAGTACTATAAAGTTCATATCTCTATATTCAATCCTTTTGGGTTTGCCAAATTGACTACATTCATAGTGATGTGCAAAGCCTACGGATATGAACCAACCTTGACAGTTTTAAGAGGATTCTTGAACTTGTACCCCGGGGGCAATTGGTTGACACTAGCAAAAAGACCCGAGCCAGATGTACCCACTCTGTTTGAGAAAGTGTACACAAACATATCGGGTTGGAAGGGTAGCTTTTTCTACGTGCAAGACACTACTGTTCCCCCTGCATATTCAGAGCTGCTAAACAAGGGAAATAGGTATAATGCTAAACGGTATAATGACCCCCTGCCCTACGAGGTTCGGAATGATCCTTGTTACCTGCGTTTGGCAAAGTACCCTGTGGATGTGCAAGTATTCCCTGAAGCCATTTTCTACATTGCTGGGATTGCTCAGAGTTGGGAGGGGTCTCCCAAGAAGCCTATGATCATATACCAAGGAAAAAGTATGTTTATCCACTTTTATTTAAATAGGACCAATGTAGCACTGATATTTATTCTTTTTGCTTTGATTTTGCAGAGATGTCGTTCAGAAACTTCATGTTCCAAGAATTTGATGAAGATTTAAGTTTCATGCCTGCGGAGAAAGCTGAGGAGTCTTATGGCGTTGGCTCCCCTTCAACATCTGTGAATAATGAGGTAAGCATCCCGAAGCCAGAGCCTATTTCATCAGTACCCCCACAATCTGCTGTGGCGGTCACATCCCAACTGGTGGAGAACATTGCTGACTCGGACGATCCTGCGGATGAGGATGTCCCCGTCGTTGGCTCAACAGGAATAGCTGATAGGCTAAAGAGTAGGAAAGGGACAGCGGCCAAGGCTGCGAAATCCAACAAAAGGAAGAATCTCCTGCCTACCTCTGGGAGTAGGGTTGTGAAGCATAAAAGTACCGAGGGCAGAAAGCTTATCAAGTCTGCCTTCGAATTGCCCGATGAATCCGTTGAGGTTCATGGTAATTATTTCTGTCTTATGAGACATTGTGAAGGTAAAAATATAACTGTTATGCTAATCTGTGTATATTTCGTTGCTCGTAGGTCTTCCAGAGATGAAGGAGCTTCCAAATGCCTTAGCCTGCCATCGGATTGTTGACCATGTGCCCCTCCACAATGGAAGAGTATGCTAGAGAACATGTCCATTGAGAAGTTCTGTGACATGCATGATAATGGGGTTGCGAGGCAGGCAGTGATGGATAATCACTTGAATGCCCAGACCAGGGGGGTTGCTCAGAACCGTGGCCAAGCTGGAGGCAAAGTGTGACGAGATTGAGGGGAACGTTGAGAAGAACCCCGTCGTCCAAGACCTTCGAGAAAAGATAGCTCAGTTGACCGTGGAACGTGGCAATCTCAAACTGGAAGAAGCCAGGGTTATTACTCTCACTGGTCAGAATGCTGCTCTCGAGGCTAAATGTGTTGGGTTGGAAAGTGAGAAAGTTAGGCTTGGAGAGGTAGAGGTAAAGTTGAGGGAGGAGATCGACGGCCTGCAAATGAGGTATAAGATGTTGCAGAAAGACCGTGCAGAAGTTGTTTCGAAGGTGGTGCCTTACATAGCCATGGAACTCTATCATAGTGACGAGCTGGGAGCTCAGATGTGGAAGGTCATCAAGTCAGCCCTATTTCATGGACGGTGTTTGGCTCTGGAGGAGGTCGCCAAAACAGGTAAGCCTGTGGACCTCTCCAAGATTGAATGCTACCGTCCCACTTCGCAGGCTGAATATGATGAGGCAGGAAATGCATTCGCCACTGCAGAGTACTCCTTCCTTGCTGAGGCAACCAAAGATCCAATTGCACCCCTTGAAGATCTCCTGTCTAAGAAACCTCGGAAACTGAAGCCTACCACTCCAACCAAGAAAACCATGTCTACTAAACCAGTCTCAGTGCAACCCTCCTCCACTCCCTCTCCGAAGAAACAAGAATGAAGGCTGCTCTGTTAGCAGTAATTTGGTTCCAAAGGGTGGCATGTACCCTTAATACAATTTATTTTATGTGACAATGTGTGTCGTGTTTCCCAAACAATTTAACTGCTTATGATGTATGGCCATGTGCCAAAAACAATTTGACAGGATTCTAGGCTCCTTATGCAGGTATAAGGGCAGTAGCCCGTATTTTGAATGCAATAGTGTAGAGGACATACCTCTACATATTTAGCTTAAGTTTGTTATGTAAACTTCTCTTACGCCATTTTTGCGACGCTTAAATTTTACAACCTAAGGTTCAACAACCTCATTGTGTGTAAATTACAACACCAAGAATATAATGGCCAACTTGACCATTGACAGAGGGTCGCGACCCACTCTATCTCAGATCCTTTACATAGCATGGCTTTGTTAAAAAAAATTTTTTTTTTTACAAGCGCCAAAATCTACTAGGAGAGTTAATGTGAATGTTTAAGTTGGCTTTGAATAATAAGGCATATGTTACACCTCAAGCCATTCGACATTGAAACTCATTAACGACTTGGTTGAACAAATCTTTGTGTTTAAGAAACGAAGCAAGAGATTTGTGGGAAATGTCTTATTTATCATTGAATTGGTAGGGAGGATTACATCGTTCTTGAAATGAAAACTAAGACAACTACCAATAATGTGTGCTTTCCCTTGAGAAGCTTTTGATTACAAGAAAAAAGTTAAAGTACGTTTTAAACATAGAAATTTCGAAGGTTCGTACCATTCCATGTCCTGTCGATGGGTTCTCCGAGAAGAGTGGCCAATTTGTATGCTCCATTGCCGTAGGCCTCAGCTACCATGTAGGGTCCTTCCCAAGTTGGTCCCAGTTTTCCCTGATACTCTGCTTTGCTTGCACTGTTGAGGCGCAGTACATATTCTCCGGGCTTGAAAGTGGAAGGTCTAACCCTTTTGTTATAGTAGCCTTCGATCTTATGTTTGTTTATTGCTTCTCAGATGGAGGCTATTTCTCTCCTTTCTTCTAGGAGATCAAGGTTTTCCCTGATTCTATCGTCATTTTGGGAGGCATCATACGTTGCCACACGCTCCGTGTGTACAATTAGTTCTGAAGGGATGACCGCTTCTGTTCCGTATGTTAGGCTGAAAGGGGTTTCTCCGTTGCTTGACTTAGGATGTGTACCGTGAGCCCATAAGACTTGAGGGAGTTCGTCCACCCATCCGTGATGAGTTTGACCTAGCCTTTTCTCGATCCCTTTGACGATTTCTCTGTTTGTAACCTCCACTTGTCCATTACCTTGTGGGTGATAGACGGATGTCCAGGATTGTTTTATGTTGAGCCCTTGACAGAAGTCATAAAAGACTCCTTCGACAAACTGTTTCCCGTTGTCAGATATGATGATGTGGGGTACTCCGAATCTGCACACAATGTGTTCCCATACAAACTTCTCGATCTGTCTTCCTGTCACCGAAGCTACGGGTTTTGCTTCCACCCACTTGGTGAAGTAGTTGATCGCCACTAGCAAGAACTTGACTCCTCCGGGAGCTATAGGCATAGGCCCTACAATATCGATACCCCACTGGGAGAAGGGCCATGCGGATGTCACACTTGTCATATCTTGCTTCGACATTTTTGGAACGTTTGAGTGTATCTGACAAGCTTCACACTTGAGGATGATTTCGGTTGCGTCCCTGTGCATCGAGGGCCAATAGTAGCCCAACTTCATTATCTTCGAGACAACTGAGCGAGGTCCTGCATGGAGGCCGCAAGATCCTTCATGGACTTCGGCTATGATGCTCGAAGCTTGCTTGGGGCCTACGCATCGTAACCAAGGTGATAAAAACGACCTCCTATATAGGGTTTCCCCTATTAGCCGGTACTGCGGGGATTTAACCCGAATCTTTCTTGCAAGCTTGGGATCTTCAGGGAGAAGACCACTTATCAAATATTCCCTTATGGGAGTCATCCATGTCTCTCCTTCTTCGTGAATCACATCGGCGACCTCTTTGAGAACGATGGATCTTTCAGGAAGGATTTCCACGAGAACCTCCTTAGTGAGATGAGCGAAAGCCATGGAAGCTAGCTTGCTTAATGCGTCTGCCTTTTTGTTCTGGTTCTGATGAACATGTTGGATGGTGTAAGAGTTGAAGTTTTCAAGCATCTCTTTTGTCTTTTCCAAGTACTGTTTGATGACGGGTTGCCTTGCTTGGTAGGAACCTGTCACTTGGTTTGCCACCAATTGGGAATCTACGAAGACCGCAAGAGCTTTGACCTCCATATCTTTGGCTAGTCGGAGTCCTGCTAATAGCGCTTCGTATTCTGCTTCGTTGTTTGTGGCTTCGAACTCAAACCGAAGAGCATATGTATGCTCCTTCCCTTCAGGACTGACTAACATTAGACCTGCTCCGGAGCCATCGAAACTGGATGCTCCATCTGTGTATTTCCATTCAACCTGCGTTTGAGAAAAATTAGCTTTGGGCTTTTCCTTTTCTTCATCGGGTCCGGAAGGTGTTTCTGCCAAGAAGTCTGCGAGGATTTGCCCTTTGATAGAACTACGTCCTTTAAACTCGATTTCATGTTCTCCGAGTTCAATAGCCCATTTAGCCACCCTTCCAGACTTTTCAGGTTTAGACAAGATCTGCTTCAGTGGCTTATCGGTTAAGACTGTAATTGGGTGAGCCTGGAAATAGCGTCGGAGTCTCCTTGCTGCGTGAATTAAGGTGAGCACTAACTTCTCCAAGGTTGGGTAGTTGACCTCCGCTCCTTGTAGGACCCTGCTGACAAAGTAGATTGGGATCTGTCGCCTTTCTCTCTCTGCCATAAGGACTGGACTAATACTTTCTGCTGAGGATGCCAAATACATAAACAACACTTCGCCTTTGATTGGGGCTGTGAGTGTTGGAAGTATTTCAATGAACTCCTTCATCTTCTGAAAGGCTACTTCAGCGTCCTGACTCCATTGGAAAGTTTTCTTGTCCGTGCACCCTTTGAGTGTCTTGAAGAAGGGTAGGGACCTGTCAGCTCCCTTTGACAAAAATCGACTTAGGGCTGCCAACTTCCCATTCAGGCTCTGCACGTCTTTTAGACACTTAGGGGCTTGGAGATCGGAGATGGCTTTGACCTTAGAGGGGTTAGCTCGTATCCCCTGCTTAGTGATCAAATGTCCTAAGAATTGTCCTTCCTCGACACCGAAGGAGCATTTCTTAGGGTTCAGCTTCATGTTGATTGCCCGGAGCTGATCGAATGTTTCGTGTAGATCAAGGAGTAGGTCCTCCTCAGTCTTGCTCTTGATAACCATGTCATCAACGTAGGCTTCGAGATTTCTGCCTATCTGTTTGTTGAAGGCTTTATCTACGAGACATTGGTAAGTAGCCCCTGCGTTCTTCAAACCGAAGGGCATCTTTCTGTAACAGTAG
This sequence comes from Chrysanthemum seticuspe, assembly GCA_019973895.1. Taxonomy (NCBI): domain Eukaryota; kingdom Viridiplantae; phylum Streptophyta; class Magnoliopsida; order Asterales; family Asteraceae; genus Chrysanthemum; species Chrysanthemum seticuspe. Next base: position 57,646,620 of record BPTQ01000002.1, read on the forward strand.
ACACCTTTACTTGTGTAGAAGGCTGTCTTTTCCTCGTCCTCCTTGGCCATCTGGATCTGATGGTACCCCTTGTAGGCATCTAAGAAGCATTTTTACCGGAAGCCTGCCAAGGATTCTACCTTCCAGTCGATTTCGGGTAGGGGGTAGCAATCCTTAGGGCATGCTTTGTTGATGTCAGTGAAATCCACGCACATGCGCCATCCTCCATCGCTCTTTTTTACCAGCACCGGGTTGGCCACCCAAGTTTGGTATTTAACCTCCCTCAGGATGCCTGCTTGTATAAGTTCATCAACTTCTTTGCAAGCTGCGGCGTTTCTTTCGGGGGCAAGGCTTCTCTTTTTCTGCTTTATGGGCTCAATGTGCTTGTACTCATTGAGTTTATGCTCCGTTCCGAAGGACTGTCCATCTATCAGCAATGTTCTTGGAACACCTGTCATGTCAGAGTATTTCCAAGCAAAGACATCAAGGTTAGTACGTAACAGTTCTGTGAGCTTCGCCTTGAAATTCGCCGGGAGTTGCTTCCCTACTACCACTGTTTGTTCAGGATAGCTAGGGTTTACGACAACTCGCTCCTCTGCATCTGTACAACTAAGAATTGCCATCGGAGGCTCCTCCGATTCCTCTCTGATCTTTTTGACACCATATACACCCTTATCCGCTCCATAACTAGAATGAACAGTTCCTACTCCGAAGGGGGTTTGGAACTTAATGGCAGCATGTATAGTAGAAACAACAATTCCCATTTTTTGCATAGCTGCCCTCCCTATTAATAAATTATAAGGAGAATCTGACCTTACTATGACGAAAATGAGTGTCTCCATGCGGGATAAGGGACCTTTGCCTATGGTGACTTCCAACGGTACTTCTCCCAGAGGCCATGAGTGTTCACCAGAGAACCCTACTAGCGGTGCTTTCGAGTCGACCCTCTGTGAGCGTATAGATGAATTGAGCTTTAGGAAACAATGCTCGTAGATGATTTCGCAGGAGCTTCCGCAATCCATATACGCTCGGTTCACCTCCCTGTTGGATATGTGTACCTTGATGATCACGGGAACGGTCGAAGGTGTCTGGCCTGATATGTGGGGAAAGGTTATTTCTCCTACGCTTCCTAGCTCTTCTTCTGCTTCCTTCCTCTTTAAAGTGGTATCGCGTTTGTGTACCATCAGTATCGGAGCTTCTGCGGGCGTAGTTTCCTTCTTGTTACCCTTCCATTCTCCTAGTTGAGTATCAGAGAATTTATCCTTTCCCTTCTTTATGCCTTTGACCAGGTGTGCTAACTGTCCGGATCGTACTGCCTCTTCGATCTGCTTCTTTAATTCCCTGCAGTTGTTCGTGTCATGTCCATGATCTTCATGGAAATGGCAGTACTTGGACATGTCTCTGGCCTTGCCTCGTGTTATCATCCGAGGCGGAGGATCGAAGGATTTTGCGGCCTTCTCTGTCGCCAGGATTTCTCGGGGAGATTTAACCAAGTTTGCCAGAAATCCATGGTTCGAGCCTTTGTTGTAGGGGGTGAAGCGATCTCTGTTCTTCTTCTTGTTTTTGGATCCTTCCCAGGAGGTCCCTCTAGAGAATTTGTCAGATGCTTCCTTTGGCTCTATCGGAGCCCCGTTTGCTGCTACCTCCTTAGACTCAATCCAGGTGTAAGCCTTCTCAATCAAGGCCTTGTAAGTGTTAGGAAGATCGGTGGACAGGAATTCCACCAAGCTTCGAGTTCGGAGGCCATGTACAAAACCGGAGATCCTCTGATCTTCATGTAGACCCATAATCTGCAAAGTTTCATCAGTGTATCTGGTAACGAAGGCTCTCGTGCTTTCGTTGTCCCTTTGTTTGATGGTGTGCACGGTTAAGTGAGTTTTGGTGTGCTTCTTCTGCTGGCTAAAGTGTAACCGGAACTTAGCCTTAAGATCATCTAGACTCACAATGCTTCCCAGCTTCTGTCCGTTCCACCATATTCTTGCGGAGTCTCTGAGCGTGTACGTGAACATATGGCATGCTACCGGCATGACCCACTTTTGCATTTTGATAGCGCCTTCAAATAAATGGAGAAAGTTGTCGGGATCACCTTTTCCGTCGTAGGTGCCTATATGAGTAGGCATCTTCACGCCGTCAGGTAAAGGGTAGTCCTCGATCCATTTTACGAAGGGTGTGCAAGCTCCAGAGGCTTCGGCACCGTAAGGGTTGTACAGAGGTGGATAAACCGGTGTAGGGTTATACAGGTTAAGAAATGGCTGTGAATAGGTAGGATATGCAGTGGAAGTTTGGTACGAAGGGTATATTCCCATCGATTGTGTAGGAATCTGTCCGTAGGGCATCTGCTGGTAATTCTGGTTTGGGATTGAACCATTAGGAGGGTAAGCGTTGTAGGTTTGAGTAGGTAAGTAGGGATTCATTCCCGTAGGGGGTAATTGGTTCATGTTGGAGTAGGGAGATGGGTCTCCGATACTCAAAACATAAGAGGGTGGTACTGGAGCCCCCGCCCCTTCTCTTCCCAAATGTGCTGCTAGAAGAGGAGGCAGGTTTACCCCTCCATTTCCTACTGGGTTGCTTCCTCCGTTGGAGTTCTCGCTCCTTCTTTCACCATGCATTATGTCCCTTCTACCCGGATTTCCTCCGAGTCCTTCTTCAAAACCCACGGTCCTTCCATTTAACCTTCTAACGGAAGGGGAACCATTTCGTAGGGCCGAGCGCCCCCTGCCCATAGGTTGAGGCCTGTCCTCTACTTCAATCTCCTCGTCATACTCTTCGCTGGAGTACTCCAACTCCCTCCGCATTTCTGTGTTACGAACTTGTCTCTTGTGAGCCCTTAGCAAAGAATTTAAGGCCTCAAAGTTTGCCTCTACGAAGGCGGGACTGATGTCCGGAGTAGGGTTAGCGGATGTTGAGGCGTGATGCACGGGAGTAGTTTCCAAACGAGATCGTGTAGTGAAGGTTGAGGTTGTTATGGGGGCGAGGTTATCGGTGTTAGTTGTGGTGAGTGGGACCAGAGTAGAGAAACCTGGTGGAGGTGAATCTTCTCTTACTGGTTCCATGCCGGAAAAGTAGCGTAGTTGGTTAAGGTATTAGGACTGGGTGATTACGGGACTAATAGTTGTGGTCCCACGGATGGCGCCACTGATTGTGCAAAAGATTGCACTACCAGGCTTCGATGAGGATCAAAGTAATGAGGGGTGTGTGTTCCAGCCAAGACTCGCCTGTAACCTGAGAATAAGAAATACTAAGACACTACGTTAAGTGATTGCACAGGGGTAGGACCCTGCGAACCACCTCCGGCGTGAGAGTAAGTATGAGTTATGGTTGTATAAGTGTGTGAAAGTAAAGAGATGAGTGTGAAATGAGCATACCATAAACCATTGTCCGTCTAACCTATTTATAGTGGAAGAAATACGGTTAGAGGCACTCTTGCATGAATGTCGGAGATCATGGGGGCGTCCCATGATTGTGGGTAACCGCTAGGGGTTAGTGACCCACGTTCTCAGACTTGACGGGGAAGCCAAGAGAGAGAGGGAGATCGTGGGTTTGACTAAGTCAGGAGGTTCCTTATCCATTGTTCTTTCGTCAACCGTACCCCGAAGGGCTTAGGGCTGAGAATGGCGAATTCCCCTAAGGTAACCTTCTTGCCAACGAATGGTTTGACACCTATGGATATTTCAGAATCCTAACTTGGGCCTTCGTATGGAAGGGCTTCGACACGTCTCGGAGGAGTGTCCTTCGAGCTATTCGGAGGGTACATCATCAATTACACTAAGGAAATTAAATCTAATAAAGACTTTGAAGTCATTTTAATTCTATATTTAAAATCGTTTAACGATTAAAACATAAAACGTACGTTTAAATAAAATTACGTGAACGTACGAAATAAAACGTGAAAATGAAGAAGTAAAATACCTACGGATATGGAAAATAAATTTTTACAATCCTAATGATGCAAGAAAATTATTGGAAATTTAAAACTAATTTTTTTGGATTTTTCTTGATTTAATTTGAATTAAAAATTAATTTTAAATATTTAAAATAGACTTAAAATACTAAAAATCAGGAAAATAAACTAGAAAAATACAAAACTATTTTTCAAAAATCTTAAATGACTAAAAAGAATTTTAGAAACTGGAATCACATTTTTTTGACTTTTTCTCTATTTATTATGAATTTAAACTATTTAAAACTAATTAAAATGCTAGAAAATCTATTTTAACTAAGAAAATTCAGGAAAAATACTTTTTATGACTTTTTGAATATTCTAAAACTAATAAAATTGAAATTGTATTTTTCTGATCTTTTTCTAATTTATTTGGATTAAATGCTAATTAAAAATGCTAGAAAATGACATAAAATGCAGAAAATTAGTAAATGAACAGTGAAAAATATGAAAACTTCCAGTCAATGATAAAATAATATTGAGAACCCAGGAAAAATAACATAAACTATTTTGGGGTAGTGGAGATATGATTTGGGCGCACAACTAATGAAATAAGCACATGTAAATAAGCTAAAATCTAACCATAAGCTACTATAAGCTACCCTAGCCTTAATATAACCTAACTCATGCTAATGCAACTGAATGGGACCCTAAAAGCACAGGCTAGAAGCATTTAAGCACAAAAGCAAGATCAAACCATAATAAGCCAAACAGCCCCTAAGGCCCTACTTTAAGCACTATATTAAGCTATCTAGAAAAATCACAAAAATAAGTAAAAATGACCAGGCAGTATACAACCAACCAAAGAGCTAGAATCCAGAATTTCATCTAATTTGGACTTAAGGTGAAGAAATTAAAAATCAAAACTATAAGGGTGAATGGAACAATGCAAGCTGATGCAGAACAGAAACAGAAAAAGTTGCAAAACCAAATGAAACAGTGCAGGGCCTATGATCCTTAATCTAACTATCTCAATGCATCAAAATGAACTTAAAACAGGTACTAAAGAGGATCTAGAGCTGACAGATTCAAAAGTGATAATTAAAGTCTAAAACTGCATAACCAATTAAAAGATGACAAAATGCACTAAATAAGCTAATTTCCTACTGAAATCAACTTAACTAGCCTAACTAAGCCATGATCAAAGCTGGATAAAAGACCAAAGGAACAGTAATTTGCAAGAACACCTTGAAATAAAGTTGTGCCAAACACCCCCTTAACTATCTGATTTTGCAAGGGCTGCTCAGGCTTGGATAAGCTATATTCTAGGCTCCTAAACACCAAATAACTTATAAAAATGCTAATTAAACAGATTGCAACACTAAATAAGCACTAAACAACCTAAACTAATTTTAAGCTATTTTTTTTTTTTGGCTTTTTATGATTTTTGAAGAAATAAAGATAAACACAAACTAGGACAGATTAAACTAGTGAAGCACTAATATAAAGTGATAAAAAGCAGCTATTAACTAAAATAAGCAGATTATAAGCTATGCTACAGTAATTTGACTTTTGTTGACTTTATTAGACTTTTTAAGAAAACTTATGCAAAAACCCCAGAAATTACTCTAATTGACTAAATTAATTTTTAAATAGCTTAAACAAACTAATTTGAACCATTCAAACAGATTAAAACTTAAATTTTGACAAGAACCAGTTTTGGCGGGAAAGCTAAATAAGGCAGTAAACTAAAAATTAATTGATGAAACTTCTTGAATTAAGACTGAAATAACTTGTGCAATACATAAAATAAGAATCCCAGAAAGCTTTTACACTAAACTTTTAAAAACGATTACAAGAAAATAAGAAATGGTCTAAGACAGTGACATCTTCTACTTCTGTCTCTTTCTTCTTTTATAGCACCCCACTAGGGTTTCTGGTTCTTTTCCTGGCCATTGATTGGGCTCTATTGATCTTGACCGTTGGCTTGGATTTTTGGCGCGAAAAAGGCAACTTGGGTCCTGGTGAAATTGTGACAGGGGAAAGGGTGTATTAATTGGAGTTTGGAATTTTGTGTTTGGGAAGTGGGAATAGGGTATGGGAAGTTGAGTGTTGCAGGTTGTTTTGCAGAGTTGGTGGGAGAAAGGAGAAAGGGAGGAGGGAAAAAGGTTGGCGGGTTCTGTGGTTTTGGGATTGGATTGGGTTTGTTTTTGTTTTGGGTTTATTAAAAACAAAAGGCAGGTTTGGTTGGTATTAATCACAAGGACCAAATGTGTAATTTTCCAATTCTTCAAGGTGTGATCTTGCCAACTTCCAAAATTATCATAAGGGACTTTCTTGCCAATCTTTAATAGTACAAGGACTGAATTAAGTATTTTCCATTTTTTTTCATTTCCAAGGACTATTTTTGCCAATATCTGAAACTCCGAAGACTAAACTTGTAATTTCTCAAAACTTTTGAAATTTTTCACCAAAGGACTAATTATGACAACTTATGATTTCAAAAGGACCTTTGGTGACTTTTCTTTTAAAATAAGTGCTCAGGGACTATTTCTGCCAATTTTTGAAAGTCGGGGGACTGAAACTGCCAATTATGCAAACTTTTTTCGTTTTTCATTTGTTTTCAGTAATTTTGCATCTGAAACATATAAAACGCAATTTTGGGATATTTTCAGTATTTTGATGCATTTCTGAGTGTTTTTAAATGTTTTGCAGTTCAGATTTGACCAAAAATGATGAGTATTTACACACTCATCAAAGTAATTATATTACGGGTATCAAACAAGGGTTATCCTAATGCCTCTTATCATTTAGTTATTCCTAACTACACAAGTGTAGTCTTACTAGCGATCTCGGGATGCATCACAAAACAAGTTCTAGAATCTAATATACTACCGGTTCACACTCTAAGCATTAAAGATGAATGCTTTAATTCCTACTAATCTAAGGGCGATCCTCACATTTTGGGTGGAATTTGGGTGGTAAAGGGTTTTTGTGCTAGTCATATAATTTCCTATCCGTGAGACGCTTTTGTTAAGACTAATGGCCCACTCCTATATGTCATGAAAAAATTTAAATTTGGTGCCAAAATTACCCTAACCGACATTTTCTCATGGTTTATTACACAAATACAATTGGACAAAGCAAATAATCAAGGATAAGCATAGTTTCAAAGTTCCCGTTTTATTTTCCCTCCCTACACTTAAACTGAACATTGTCCCCAATGTTCCCCGAAAGTATCAAAGTTAAGATAATGGAAGGTAATTAAAAACGAAAGAAACTAGTACTCCCCTGATTAGCTCGGTAGGATCCGTGTGTGAAGTAGTGGTTAAATCCTTTCCAAGAAAAATGTATGCGTGAAAAGTTCCTTCTAATCTTTTGTTTCTTCTTCTTGATAAATAAAACCTGCACATTCAAAGAAAACAAACGAAACCTTCGCGTAAAATCGGCGGTAATAATATATATAAGACTCTACTAAACTGGGATATAATGCTTGTGGAATGGATGTTTACAGAATTTCTAGAAAATTAAGACCTGGAAAATTCCAAAAACTTATAAGTAGCTCAGAAAACGAGAAAAATGTAATATGTTGTTTTTACTCCTTCCTAACGACGTCAGGTTGCGATCCTGACGCCGTCAGGTTATCCTGACAAAAACTGGTCTGCGATTTTCTGAAAAAAATTCTGGAAAATTTACATCTTTAGAATCTGGAAAAATTTCTGCAAAACATCCATTATGACTCGATACAAGCATTTGACTCGAACAAACACACATATATATCTTTTAGTTAATTGTTATTCTCATGTTTACGTTTCTTTTGAAAACGTGTGTAATCCTCCCTACACTTATCCCTTATGTAAAATACCTTTATATGCAATTAAGACGAGGTTAAAAACAAAATAAAGCATTTTTACAAATTTAAACATGAGAATAAACAATCAATAAAAGACATATGACACTAACAAGCAAACAATTAAGCATGGGTTGCCTCCCACGAAGCGCTTTTCTTTATTTAAGAGTCTTGTAGCTAGACTCGTAGTCGTGCTCCTACGTACTGATATAAGTAAGCCTATCCTCAACAATGTCATAAGGATCAAACTTATCATTCAAGTTCCTAATAGTACGTTCAGTTAGATATGCCTTTTCAAACTTCTCTCCATCGGGATCATAGATTGTTATCCTAATGTGCCACTCTCCATTACCGTCACTAGGCGGTCTATCCCAATCCCATTTGTGTTTAGATTTCTCAACTTTCCACTTATTCATGACAAGGTTGACGGGCAAGCTTCCTAGGAACTCGGTCATCTTCCTAAATACTAAGGCGTCCTCGAACGGGTTTACTTCCATGTCCCTAGCCATTTCTTTTTCATGGAAAGTTGCTTTACTAGCAAAGGCTTCATCTAAGTAGAAGGGTCGTTGGGGACCTATGAGGTTCTTATCTATCTAAGGTCCATATCTAGAAGGTGCTCTATCCAACCTAATCTCATGTGGGATTTCCTCTTCTTTGTAGTACGTATGCTTTTTGACATCGTAGATTGACCTAGCACTCCCCTCCCCTACCACTATCTTGGATATCTTACAATCTATGATAGCACTAGCGGTAGCTAAGAATCCTCTTCCTACTAGTAATGGGTATGTCGGGTCCTTATCATGTCTAGCACATGAAAGTCGGCCAAAAGAGTCAACTCTCCTACTTGTACTACCATGTCCTTAATTATCCCTACCGGATATGCAATACTACCGTCCGCTAAACCTAAGATGGTTTCCGTTGGTTCTATCTTACCTAAGTTAAGGCTTCTATGGAGAGACAACGGAACAAGATTGATGCATGATCCTAAGTCGGCTAGAGCATCGAGAGGTTTGGAAGTTCCAAGCCTACACGGAAGAGTAAATAGCCCGGGGTCGTCTAACTTCTTAGGTAGATTATTTCGCACAAAAGCGGACCCATGTTTTCCAAGTTTAAGTTCTAACTCATATTTTTCTTTTAAAGCATTATAATAAGGTGCTTGAGCTAAGACTTCAAGAACCGGTTTTTCTTGATGGAGTTCCTTGTACTCCTCCTCTAGATTAAGTTTAGATTCTTGGTTCACGGGTTTCTCAAGAGTAGGTTCTACCAATGGTGCAGGGTCTTGGTACCTCATTTTGGATTGCTTGGAACCCTTGTTGATAGCATTTACCGAGTGAACCGTTGGGTGTGAAGGGCATGGATGTGCACTCTTCCATGGTGAACAAGAACATGAAGTCGACGATATCGAATTCACTTTTGGGTTCTTTATAGTATCACTTGGGAGTGCTCCAATTTCCCGTTCATTAAAGGCTTTTAAGAGGGCATCAAGCTTGTTTGTCATCTCGCCTTGTCTTCACTTAAAATCGACTTCAAGCTTAGTCAATCGAGTTTCTTGAGATGACATGAATCTAGATACAATTGCCTCAAGATTAGTGGGGTTCCCGGTGTTAAGAGAATTGAACCTATTAGGTGGACTAGATGAGCTTTGGGGCGTGCTTGAGTTTTGGTTCCACTTAAGGTTAGGGTGATTTCTCCATGAAGGGTTGTAAGAGTTTCCTAAGTTGTTTTTTTCGGGCTTGAAAGTGTACCACTTCTCTCCCGCTCCGTCGGTACGCACGGAGGCGTAGTTCGCAAAAGCTTGTTCGGGGATTCTTGTGCAATCACTAGTGTCATGGGGACCACTACATAACTCACAAGGAAGAGTGATTTTATTCACTTGATGTGAAGACTTAGGATTTTCATAGGAGTTCATTAGGAATTTAACTTGATCTTCAAGTTCGATCATCCTACGGTCGGAAGATTGTGAGTCAATGGGAGGCAAGGAGATTGCCTTAACGGTTTTGGGCAACTCACGGGGTTCATTCCAACTTTCGTTGTCATAGAGAGCAAGGTCCTCTATTATACCCCATGATTCTTCCTCGGTGAGATCACTAAGTTTTCCACCGGTCGCTTGGTCAATGGATCGCTTGGTGGGGAAGTTGACATGATCATAATAGATTTGGACTTGGAGCCAAAGATCAATGCCGTGATGAGGGACTTTATGGAGTAAGTCCTTGAATCGAGTCCATACTTCGTAGAGAGATTCACCTTGACGTTGTTGGAACATTAAGATGTCATTCCTAAGCTTAGTGGTTCTCCCCGGTGGGAAAAATTGAGCAAGGAAACGAGAGGTGAGATCATCCCAACTTGAGATGGAGCCGGCGGGAAGTCGCTCAAGCCAATTACTAGCTTGGTCCCGTAGAGAGAATTGGAAGAGATGCAGGTGCGTGGTCTCTCGAGTAGTAACATCAAGGTCGATGGAATCAACAATTTTAAGGAAATCCCTTAGATGCTGATTAGGATCTTCGGAACGAAGTCCATGGAATGCACATCCGTTTTGCACCAACCGGATGGTGTCGGATCGCAAGGCTGTAGTTTGGGCTTGGTCGGGAAGCTCAATGGTGTTCCTATAGCCTAGGTGGCTTGGTCTCGAGTATTCACCAAGAGTACGGGCTCTTGGCGGGTCATTTGGTGGTGGGTTGATGAATGGTGGTTGGTTGTCACCTTCCATGATGAAAAGTGATGGGGTTACGAACAAAGGTCACGAAGAAGGGGGATAGACTATGAGAAAGCTAAAAATTTAAAAAAATTTAATTGATAGGAATCAAGCAAAGAAACCTAAACGAGGTGGACTACTAACTAGCTATTCTATTCCCCGGCAACGGCGCCAAAAACTTGATAACGCTACATGCGTCGTTCGGGGTCAAAGAAACTTCCTTTTCTTCGAGCAAGTTTTATAACACCCTATGCAGTGAACCTAATCGTTGTAGTTTAGTATTAGGGTAAGCCACGGGTATTGATATCGTTCTCTAGGGGAATAGGAATGCTAGTGAGAAGTTACTACACTAAGGTTGGGGTTGAGGAAGATTATTTTTTATCTTTTTATGGTTTTTTAGGAAATGGAAAGGTACGAATCTCGGGGTTTGGATTTGGGGGTTGGTATTTCTACCGATTACTCTACTTATCTAATTATCTAATCTAGGTGTATGTAGTCTATGTCTAATTATTGTGTGCTCATATGATAGTTTAAAGATGTGTTCACTTAGGTATTATTACTCCTTAATTATCTCCTATTGATGGTTGAATTGTCACGTCCTTATTCTTAATCGCGTTGTGTGTCTAAAGTCGTAGGGTATGCGTTTATCCCTAACTCTTTGAACTTACCAAAGGGTCTCGTCTACAAAACCCACTAGGGATTATAAACTCTAACTCTAAGGCCTCTTTGGATGGTTTAGCCTACAACAGCTCTAAGTGCTATAGCCTAAGGTTCACAAAGATTAATCAAGCATTAATTACACAATGAATGACCTATCGCATTACTAGATCATTAATCAATTAAGATAAGAGACAACCAATCAATATTTAATAATTAAGTTTCATATTCCCTAAGCAAACACACAAGTAAATTAGCCGGACATGGTGAACATGCAAGCATACACACAAATAATTGAAGACATAATTGAATTAATGAAGTAAAACACTTATCTTGATGTAAGTTAGGGTTTGGAACCCTAAAATACTGTACAAGACAGCATTGGTTCGGTTTAGGTTTTTACTCCAAACGACTACACACAAATACTAAAAAATTCGGATTCTATATATAAGATTACATATGCGACGGCGTTACCTTATGATTTGTGACGCCGTCGGGTCGCCGTCATTAGGGTTTCGTCTTGGCCATGTTAGTCTTGCGACGGCGTCACCTTGTGCTTGTGACGCCGTCCTCTTCAGCTTCTGACGCCGTCTGGATCAAATCTAGGCCGTCTGAGTTGCGACGGCCTACTCTTTTAAAGCCTGACACCGTCACTTGAAAATAAGAAATTTCGCTTCTGTGCCGTCACAAAATGCTACGACGGCGTCGCAGTTAAGCAGTGACGCCGTCACCTTGTATTTTAGCAGTTTGAGTGTCTCGATTCTTGACTTTGGCCATTTTCTTCGTATATCCGCGCCTTTTCGTCCAAATAAGTGCCATTACAGCAATTTGCCTTCAAGAGACCTAAAAAGTGAAAAGGAACGATATTAAGTAATAACGGATACAAAGGTGATCAAATAAGGGCTTAAACGACCCCTCAAAAAAGGTACATTTTAAAACCTTATCAGGTAGCGCAGGTGGTATTTTAACTATTTGGGACGATGCTATGTTTGTAAATACTATAGCGATGGGAGGGGATGGATTTCTTGCGGTATTAGGCTCATGGAAGGGGAAAGAGGGGTTGGTTGGGTTCATTAATGTATATGCGCCACAAGATTTGGAAGTGAAGTTTGTTCTTTGGGGAAATATCCTAAAGGTTATAGGTTCAGTTGAAGCGTCATGGTGTATCTTTGGAGATTTCAATGAGGTTAGAAGTGCTCTTGAAAGAAAAAATTCAAGTTTTAACAAACGAGGAGCAGAAAAATTCAACGACTTTATTAGTGATGGCAATTTGATTGATATTCCTTTGGGAGGTAAACGGTTCACTCGAATTAGTGATGATGGTTTAAAATTTAGCAAGTTGGATAGATTCTTGGTGAATCATAACTTTTGTGGATTATGGAACTCGCTTGGAGTGGTGGCAAAGGAAAGAAAGTTGTCTGATCATTGTCCGTTAGTATTGCATGATAAGATAGTTGATTTTGGACCTAAACCATTTTGCATTTTTGATGTGTGGTTAGATGACTTGGAGGTTGAAAGTATAGTGGCAGAATTGTGGTCGAAATCAGTTTCATCGATAAATCCAGATTCAAAGTTCAGAGATAAGCTCAAAAATGTAAAAGAAGGGCTTAGGAAGTGGAGTAGAGAAAAGTATCCAAATAACAATAATCTTACCGAAGATTATAAAAATGAAGCCACAAAGTGGGAAAAAGAGGCGGAAGTGAGAGATTTAGACAAAGATGAAATGACAAGATGGAAAGAGGTAAGAAGAAAATGGATTGACAAAGATAAACGTGATTCTGAGATGTTAAAACAAAAGGCGAGAGTTAAATGGGTGTTGGAAGGTGATGAAAACTCGAAGTTTTTTCACGATTATGTTAAAAGAAATTACAGAAAATCTAGATTGAATGGATTGACGGTGAATGGGGAATGGTGTGAAGAACCGACTAAAATCAAAGAGAATGTGTTTGAATACTACAAAGATATTTATAGAGAACCCTCTCACACACGTCCAACTATGGAAAACAGCGGGTTTACAAAGTTAAGTAGGGTCGAAAAAGAGGAGTTAGAAGTGGAGTTCAGGGAAGATGAGGTATGGAATGCGATTAAAGTATGTGGAAGTAAAAAAGCTCCAGGTCCAGATGGTTTCAATTTTGGTTTTATAAAAAAGTTTTGGGATATTATAAAAAACGATCTATTAGTAGCTTTGAAGTGGTTTTGGAGGACAGTTTTAATATCGAAAGGCTGCAATTCTTCTTTTGTCACTTTGGTACCAAAATGTCAGGATCCAATCGGATTAAGTGATTACAGACCCATAAGTTTAATTGGGTGTTATTATAAAATCATAGCAAAAATTTTAGCGGAAAGGGTTAAAAAAATGATTGGGAAGCTGATTGGTGAAGAACAAAATGCTTTTATTAAGGGTAGGTTCATTCTAGACGGTGTTATGATTGGCAATGAAGTGGTTGAATTTCTGAAAAAGAAGAAAAAAAAAAGCGTTCTTGTTGAAAATTGACTTCGAGAAGGAGTATGATAGTATAAACTGGTCTTTTATTCGAAACTCGATGATTCAAATGGGCTTCGGGGAGCGATGGTGTAACTGGATTGAGGCTTGTTTTAAATCAGCGAGGATATCAGTTCTGATAAATGGGTCTCCAACGGATGAGTTTAGTATGGAAAGAGGGATTCGTCAAGGGGATCCATTATCTCCATTCTTGTATCTTATTGCTGCAGAAGGTCTTAATGTTACTTTAAAAGAAGCGATGTCAAAGGGTATCTACAAAAGGGTGCAAGTTGGAGGGGAAGGGATGACGCTTTCTCATCTTCAATACGCGGATGACACACTTGTGCTTGGTGAGTGGAATAGTGTAAACGCAAAAAATATGATGAGAATCTTGGAGTGTGTGCAACAAGCATCAGGTTTGAAAATAAACAATAATAAGTCAAAGTTGTACGGCATTGGTGTTAGCAATCAGGAGGTGGATTGGATGGCAAATCGAATGGGATGCTTGTCGGGAAGGATGCCGTTTATGTATCTTGGCATTCCCATCGGTTTAAATATGAAAAATATTGATAGCTGGAACGGAATTCTCAAGAAGTTCAAAAATAAATTGTCTGATTGGAAAGCAAGGTCAATGTCCTGTGGTGGAAGACTAACTTTAGTCAAATCAGTTCTTGGAAGCCTTCCACTTTATTATTTCTCAATGTTTCGTGTTCCAGTGGCGGTTCTTAAAAAGTTAGAAAGTATTAGATGAAAGTTTTTTGGGGTGGTAGTGATGAAAACTGGAAAGTAGCATGGGTAAAATGGGACCGTGCTCTTAATAAAAAAGTATCAGGTGGTTTAAATATTGGGAGTTTAAAAGCGTCAAACTGGGGTTTATTAGGGAAGTGGTGGTGGAGGTTTCGGGTTGAGGAAAATAGCCTTTGGGTAAAAATTATCAAATGTCTTTATGGTGAAATTGATGGCCTAGAGGAAGATGGTGAGATGGGAGTATGTGGGAAGTGGCAGGATATCATAAAAATTGGTAGATATATAGAAAGTGTAGACATTCGGTTTACTTCCTCGTTTGAAAGAAAGTTAGGTGGGGGTGATAGTATTCTCTTTTGGTTGCATAGATGGGTTGGGGATTTTACACTTAAGGAAAAGTTTCCTAGGCTATTTAGATTAGAGAGTAGGAAGGAGGTAACATTGGCGGAGAGAGGAGTATGGAGGGAAGGTGGATGGGTCTGGTCGTGGGAATGGGAGAGAGGTATAAGGGGGAGGGTAGCGGGGGAACTTGTGGAAATGACTGCTTTGATTCATTCGATTGCTCCTACCGTGGGTCAACCCCGATACATGGACTTGGAATCTTGAGGAAAATGGGTTTTTCACGGGTAAAAGATTAAGAGAATTAATAGATGGAAAAATTCTACAAAGATCCAATACATGGCAAGAAACAAGATGGTGCAAAATCATTCCAAGAAAAGTTTGTATTTTTATTTGGCATCTAAATCAAGGTAGAATCCCAGTCCGTTTTTGGCTTGATCACATTGGTTTGGATCTTGATTCGATGCTTTGTCCTCATTGCGACGAGGAGGTGGAAAAGATAGATCATTGTTTCTTGAGATGTGGTCGGGTCTCAGAAGGGTGGAGAAAAGTTCTTGATTGGTGGAAGATGAGTAATGTCAGTTTTGGTTCGGTTGACGAGGTTATAAATTATAAAGGTTTACTACAATTTAACAAAAAAACAAAAAACGGTATGGAAAGCGGTGGTCTGGTCGACGTTATACAATATATGGTGTGCTCGAAACAAAAGAGTTTTTTAGAATAAACTTACAGAGTCAAAGGTACCATTTCGTCATGGTTAGAATGGGTGTCGGACCCGGCTCGTGCTTGCAAGTTCTAGGGATCCTCGGTTGGTATGATGCGTAGATATTTTTTTAGCGGTCTAGTTTTTTTTCTTCCAATGGGCGTGTTGTTGTGGTCTTACTGCTCAGCCTTTATGCTTATGTTTCTCTGGCTTGTAGTTTGTTAGTATAGGGTAGGAGGAGTTTTTGTTTTGTTGGCTGCTGTGTTATTGTTGCTCTGTATCTTCATATTTGATTTCTATATAAAATTGTTGCCTTACTAAAAAAGTTTAAACGTTTGTGTGAGCAGAAAAACCAAAAAAAAATCATAAATCAAAAAATTGAACAAATTATATCGAACCGAATTGATTTCATTATGATATAACATATATTTAATTTAATTTCACTGAATTACTAAATAAACCAATTTCAAACACTAGCATCATCGGCCGATGTCTGCCGTCTCGCGAAACCAATGTGAAGGATAGGTTAAAATTAACAGTGACCTGAGAATACTACAACAACAACAACAACAACAACAATATTAAATCTCGTCGGAGCGAAGTCTGTGGGAGGAAAGATGTAGACAGTGACACCTATATCTGAGTGTAAAGTGACTGCTTTCAGGAAGACCTTCGACAAGTTTTTATGTGCAAGCGAAGTGTGAGAAAAGAGACACAAAGTCATAAACGGAAGCATAAAGCAAAAATATACAATGAGCAAAGATATAAACTCATATAGTCAAGGAAACAAAAGATGATGTGCTAGGGGCACATAAGATCAAAATGACTTTAGAATACTAAACATCCTATTTGTGGAAAACTAGAAGGGGGGGTTGAATAGTTTTGCTGATTTTACGTTATTTTCAAAAACTTTTAGATTCGTTGATATGTGAGATCTTATGGATGTAGAGAAAGTATAGATCTAATGATAAAGCAAGTAAATAAAGTAAAGCGAAGGGAAAGAAAAGACACAACCGATGTATAGTGGTTTGGCTACAAGGACACCTTCCTTGCCCTACTCCACTCCCCGAGTCACCTACTCAAGAGTTCAAGCACTATGTCAACAAACTCCTTCACTTGGCGGAGAAGCCTTCACAACGTTGCTTACACTTTTTCCGGTACAAAGCTAGATACCGAGTCCGTAACATGGTGGACCAAACCAACACGACTATTACACAACAAATATGTGAAATATCAAATACAAGATCTTCGCTACAGAAATCTTGCGGAGTGACAAATCAATCAAGGACCCCTTGCTTGGATGACTTGTAGAATGCTCGTGATATCGCCTTAGAGAAGGACCTATATGTGGATCATAATAGAAAGTGTTAGGAATTAGAAATTCCAGGTATTAAAGAGTCGGTCACCTCAAGTATATGTAATCGTTAGAAAGCTCGTAGTCGTAGTTATTTTAAGTTAAGTAGTATTTAGTTAAGTAACACCGTGGAGGACGGACGGGTCTTTACCCACTGTATGCCTGATCCACAGCCCGTTGTGTGGCGTTTTATGTAAGACTATAAATACTCTCTACCTCCCAAGGTAGAGAGTTGGAGCTCATAATAATATCTTTCACTTTCTCTCACTAAGTTCCCTAAACCTCTAACTTTCTCTCTCTAGAATTCCACTTATACGCCCACTTTGTGTTATGGTTTGATGTGTATGTGAAATCCAATATCTTACAATTGGTATCAAGAGCCATGGTTAGATCATATCTTGCACATCTTTGGATTTCTAGTGGTTTTTAGGTGGTTTTTGAGTTTGAAAAAGTTTAGTGGTTTGTGCATCATTTGGTTGATTTCTTGTGTTAAAGCTTGGATTTTGTTAGTACTTTTATGTTTAGAATCATCACAAGTGTTTAGGTTTTCATTTGGTAAGCTTGAATCATCTTGGTTGGGTTGTTTTTGGATTGAAAAGTGATGTTTGTGATGTTTTCTTGCTAGCGACTTGACCTACGGATTCTTTTTCTTGCTAGCGACATGCTTTACATTTTTGTAGCGAGTTGCAGTTTGTGGAGTTAGTGACTTAGGCCTAGCAACTAACAGTACAAGTAGTGGATGCTCCACTACGGGTAGCGACTTGGTAAGTAGCGAGTTGCTATTTAGCGACTTGATTCCTTAGCGACTTGTATCTTAGCGAATTGCTGCCAAAATTTTGCTAGCGACTAGAGGCTTAGCGAGTTGCTATTTAGCGACTTGTCTTTTGTTTAGCGACTTGGGACTTTAGCGACTTGGTGGAATAGCGAATTAGAAGATAGCGACTTGGTGCATAATTTTCTAGCGACTTGGGTGATTTCTTTACGGTTTTCTCTTGATTTAGTAAAATCCCGTGAAAGAATCTATTTCCCGGTTTAATCATAGAGTTATAAAATCCCGTTTAATTTGTCATCATGTCTACCAACGTTTCTACAATCATCTCCACTGTTGCCGAGGATGTTCAAGCAGCTGGTTTAGATACTCGTCCACCCATGCTTGACAGAACTGACTACGACTCTTGGGCTCAACGAATCAGATTGTACTGTCTTGGAAAGGAAAATGGTGTCAACATTCTCAAATCCATTGATGAAGGACCGTATCGGGTTGAGACGACTAGAGATGTACTTGATACTGCTGAAGATGGAACTCTGATTTATGGAATGGACAGACCAAAGATGTATGATGAGCTTGATGATAAGGAGAAAAAGAGATTCAATGCTGATATCAGGGCTTCTAACATTGTTCTTCAAGGTCTTCCAAAAGACATCTACAAGCTGATCAATCACAACACCGAAGCAAAGGCAGTATGGGACAATGTCAATATGCTTCTCTCAGGTTCTGAATTAACTATGGAAGACAGAGAATCACAACTCTATGACGAATTTGAACACTTCAAGATGAAACCAGATGAGAGTGTCTATGAGTACTATGTGAGATTTCATAAGCTGGTGAATGATATGAGGAACATCAGAATGACTATGCCTAACATTCAGCTGAACTCAAAATTTGTGAACAACATGAATCCCGAATGGCACAAGTTTGTCACCTCTGTGAAGCTCACTAAAGGATTGAAGAATACAAACTATGAGCAACTCTATGCCTTCCTCCTTCAGAATGAGAGACATGCTATGTTTGAAAAAATGATTCTTAATCAGTTCAAAACCAACCAGGGAGAGACAAGCTCATCTAATGACTCAACTGCCTTCTACTCAAACATCGGAATCACAACCAAAGCTTCACAAGTCATACCCATGGGTAATGGTAATCACAAACTCATTCCTGATCCTATGTTCAAACAAGCTGATGCTGATGCACACGTGGGTAACATCATTAATCAACTAGCTCTTCTGATTAGTCAAAACATGAATTCTCTCCCACAAACCAACAACAACCTAAGAACAGCATCTAACCCACACAATCAAGCTACTGTTAAAGATGGGAGGATCGTGGTGCAACCAGTTCAGGAAAGACAGTATGATCAGGGAAGAGGTGGAGCTGGTAGAGGTTATGTTGGTAATCAGAATCGAGGAAGGAATGGTAATCAAGGTCAAGCTAAGCCGATCAAATGTTATAACTGTGGTGGTGAGGGACACATTGCAAGGAACTGCACATCTCCAAAATGTCCACAGAATGCTGATTACTTCAGAGATAAGATGTTGGTTGTACAAGCTTAGGATAATGGTGATGCTTTGGATGAAAAGGAATTGTTGTTTCTTGCTGAGGGCAATGTCAAGACCTATGATGCAGATGTGGATGAGCAGCCTATTCAGGAGATAGGTCACAATCATCAGAATGCCTTTCATGTCGTTGATTGTGATGCATACGACTCTAATGTGGATGATGGACCTACTGCACACACAATTTTTATGGCTAGCATTTCTCCAATGGTTTCTCCCAAGGTCTCTTCTTCACCACAAGCTGGCCCATCCAAAGACAAACTCATCTCAGAGGTATTAAAACTATACGATGATGCTGATGTGCAAAAGATGCATGACAAAGTACAATCAACTGAAACTATTGAATCAAATATTGAAAATATGGGTAATATCAATGTTGTCCCATATGATCAATATGTGAAACAAAGTGAAAGTGAAGTTGTACCAAGTGATGCATCTTCTGCAGTCAACAATGACTATGTTTTTTATGAATACACTGCATATGCCCCTGATGATTCTGTAATTTCTGAACTAAATGCCTATAAAGAACGTGTTGCTATTTATGAACAACGTGCAAAATTTGAGTTGACCACTCGTGAGCAGGAAATGGATGACCAAGTGCGTAAAATCATTAGAAAAAGTAATTTTAGAGAAGAAGTATTAAAACAAGAGTTAAATTCCTTGCAAGAAAAGCTTTCTAAAACTGCTAAACAAAAACAAGAACTTCAAGAAAATGTGAAAATGCTTAAGCAAGAATTTAATGCAAAGGAATCAAAACTCTTGAAAGATTTTTCTAATCTGAAAACTTTGAAAAACAAACTTGAAAACAAGTTGTACATACAAGGGAACACCATTCAGACTGCTCACATGATCACTAAGCATAGAGTTCTAAGCGATAAGCATAGTGTTCCCATTATAGATAAACCCAACCCTGAGTACGGGAAGATAGCAAAAGCAGCTCAAAGTGTGATCTATGATGGCAATGAGATTCTTAAACCTAGACAAAAACCTAGTTGCTTTGCGTGCACAGAGGAAGATAAGAAATTAGATGAAATCACTAGGGAGAAGATGAACAAGAAACTAAATGATCCTAAATGCAAAGAGAAGAAAGTAATTATCACTCCCCATGACTACAAAAAGGAGAATTGGATCTCCTTGAACATGTTTAAGCCTCAAACATTGTTGACTCCCGAACAAGTGTTCTGGAAAAAGGACTTAGATAAGTAGAAAGCAGAAAATATTGTTGAAACAAATCCTCCCCTTTGGAAGATTCCTAAAGCAACTGTGTATCCTCCCAATACGCCAATGCATCTAGTTCCTAGAACGATTGCTACTAAAAGCAAGATCTTAATCAGTCAATATGTTATTTTTCAACTATTTGTTGATTTTGAGAAAACTTGTAAGAAAAGGATCACACCCACTGGGATTACTGAAGGGGAAAGGGGTTTTGAACAAACAAAAGAATGCTATTTAACTGAGGTCATGCCTTTCTTTAAACTTCTAAAAGATCACTTTGAGAGTCTTAAAAAGGGGATAGATACTGATATTAAGGGAATGGAAAAGGAATTTGATGCAATGATAGTTGAAGTTAGTGACTATGAGCGAGCACTAAAATATCATGAGATTGAGAGGAAGAACTTGCATACACTAAATGAGAACCTGATTTCTGAATGTATTGCTCAAGATGTGTTTTTCACTGCTACAAATTGTTCTATTAATGCTTCCCAATTTCATGAATTATCTGTTGCCCTGAAAGTCTCCCATGATCGTGTCATTGAGCTTGAAAAAACTAATTCTGAACTAAATGAGAAAATTGAACTGGATGATCACGACAATTTGGTTAAACATTTTTCTAAGCTAGAAGTTGAGCATTTTAATTTACAACTAAAATATCAACATCTTAAAGAAAATGTCAAAACTTCAAATATCAAGACATCCTCAGATGCTCCAGAGTTTGATGCAGTTTTTCAAATTAACAAACGTGATGAACAGATTCAAGCTCATTGCAACACGATCAGAAAGTTGAAAACCCAAATCTCTCAATTAAAGGGTCAAACGAACAATATGACAGGCTCCCAAATGCCTCCTCCTTTAGATTCTCAGAATTCTCAAACGTTTCATCTTCAAAACCTAGTAAATGCATTACAAAAGGAAAACGAAAGTTTTCTAGAAGAAAATGAAAAGGTTAAACGTCATTTCAATGAGTTATTTGAATCAATAAAGGTCACTCGTAACAAAAATAACGAACAAATAGCTTCATTGCAAAAGGAAATTGAGAATCTGAAGAGTCAGGTAAAAGGGAAAATGCCAATGACCAATGGGAAGAATGGTGTATCAAAGGTTCACTCTTGTAATAAATATGCTTCGTCTGTGAAATATGTCCCTCCTCATCTCAGGAACAACAAACTTGTTGTTCAAACATACTTCTCATCCCTTAAGGATTGCCTAGAATGTCTGCGTGAGATTGTTGAAGAGGATAAGTTAGAGAAACCTCATGATAATGCAATTGGACATGCACGCTTATATGCCAAACGATCTCAAGAAATCCTAGAATGCTTGATCACAATATGCCCAAAGTCCTTAGGTGAGAGAGTTAATCCTTTGATTCCATGTTCGATGCCTAATGCCAAGTATGGTATTCATTCGATGCCCAATGTTTTGAATGTGAACCTTAGTGTGCCTTTAAGTAGTTCAGATTCCAGATCTGTCAATGCTAAGAAAGAGAACTCAAGTGTGCCTTCTAGGAGTACAAATCCCAGCACTTCTAGTTTTAAGAAAGTGAACCTTAGTGTGCCTGCATGTAGTTCAGATCCCAGCACATCTAAACAGGTGATACAAAGAGTAGTAAAACCAACTAATGTTCCCATTCCCTCTACAGGAGTAATCAGTGACATTAAAGGGAGCAGGTCAAAGTCTCAAGACAATACAAGGAATGATAGGACCTCGCAAGCTAAGAATGTGCACTGGAAAAAAGTAGAAGAACAATCTAGGAACTTTAAGTTTGAACCGAATAAAACGAATCGTGTTGATTCTAGTATTAGCCATAGGCGTACTGTAATTAATTCGAATTCTGATACTATTTGCAAACCTTGTATTGATGTCTGCTTGAATTCTGTTTCTAATCATGAATGTGGTGTTAATGTTTTGCCTAATGATGTTAATTGTCCAGTTAATATTGTTAATGCTAAAATTCATGCTAAGAAGGCTAAAAGGCAAAAACGAAAGAAAGTTAGAAAACAGTGGAAACCCACAGGAAGAAAATTTAGTAAGATAGGCTATTATTGGATACCTGTTGGTCATAAGACTAATCAGACAATGCCCACTAGAAAATGGATGCCTACTGGTAGAACTATTCCCTTAAGAAGTGAGCACACTGTGAACAGGGCTAATACAGACACTAGTACTGCACCTATTCACAATGATTCCATTGCCTTAATTTCTTATATAAATGCTTCTATTTCTGATGTGGGTGTTCCAACCATTGTTACTAACCAAATGGAACCCATTCTTGCATGGGGATCCCAATTATCCAGTTATCCATTCTTGTCTGTGTTCAACTGCAGATCGTTCAAATCGTTCTGTGGTACCTGGACTCAGGCTGTTCCAAGCATATGACTGGCGACCGGTCACGGCTCATGAACTTCGTGAGCAAATTCATCGGGACAGTTAGATTCGGGAATGATCATTTCGGTGCTATTATGGGTTATGGAGACTATGTTGTTGGCAAAAGTGTTATCTCTAGGGTTTACTATGTAGAAGGTCTTGGTCACAACTTGTTCTCTGTTGGTCAATTCTGCGATTCTGATCTAGAAGTAGCCTTCAGAAAACATACCTGCTTCGTTAGAGAACTTGATGGTAAGGAACTTTTAAGAGGTTCACGTGGTTCAAATCTATACACCATCTCTATCGAAGATATGATGAAGTCTTCTCCAATTTGCTTGCTGTCAAAGGCCTCTAAAACAAAGTCATGGTTATGGCATCGTCGTCTCAATCACTTGAACTTCGGTACCATCAATGATCTCTCCAGAAAGGACTTAGTTGTAGGTTTACCTAGACTCAAGTATGAAAAGGATCATCTTTGTTCAGCATGTCAATTGGGAAAAAGCAAGAAGTATGCCCATAAACCCAAACCTACTAACTCTGTCACAGAAGTTCTTCATATGATTCATATGGATTTATGTGGACCAATGAGGGTGCAGAATATCTTTGGGAAGAAATATGTGTTAGTTGTGGTTGATGATTACTCTAGATTCACCTGGGTCAAGTTCTTAAGGACAAAGGATGAAACTCCTGATATCATCATCAAACTCATCAAACAGCTGCAGGTTCGACTTAACAAAACAGTCAGAATAATCCGAACAGACAATGGAACTGAGTTTGTCAACAAACAACTCAGTGAATTTTATGAAAGCTTTGGAATCAGCCATCAAAGAAGTGTTCCACGAACTCCTCAACAGAACGGTGTAGTTGAAAGACGAAATCGAACTCTTGTAGAAGCCGCTAGAACAATGCTGATTTACTCAAAGGTTCCAATGTTTCTCTGGGCTGAAGCTATTGCCACTGCATGCTACACACAAAATCGTCCCCTGATTCACACTGTTCATGGAAAAACTCCATATGAACTTATCCACAACAGAAAACCTAATCTCTCTTTCCATCGTGTGTTTGGTGCATTGTGTTATCCAACTAATGAGGGACAAGACTTAGGCAAACTTAGAGCTAAAGCAGACATTGGAGTATTTGTAGGGTATGCACCAAACAAAAAGGGATACCGAATCTACAACAAAAGAACCCGAAATATCATGGAAACAATTCACGTTACGTTTGATGAGCTGACCGGTCAAATGGCTCCTGGATAATTCAGTTCAGGACCCGCACTTCAAAACAGTCCCATTGGTTCATCCCTTGTTCCAAACTCTTCTCAAGAAACACCATATGTACCTCCATCTGAAGATGATTTAAAGAAATTGTTTGATCCTATGTTTGATGAACTTTATGATCCAAGTACTAATGAGGTGTCGATTCCTACAACAGAGGCTACTCATATTCCTGTGAATGAAGTCAATCCCTCAGTCTCAATATCCTTAAGTCAAGATGCACCTGCTGCTGATCCTTCAGTCTCATCAACAAATCATCATTCTTCAAATGTACATCATGGAACTGTTTCTGGCATCAATGATGAAGTTAATCCCTTTGCTACTCCTGAAGATGCTCCATTTGAAAACATATTTGCTCCTGAATCTTCATCAGAACCATCTTCTTCAGGAGACATCGACTCTGCTACTTCAGTCCCTCAACAACTGCCACATGAACACCTTAGAAAATGGACTCACGACCATCCACTAGACAACATCATTGGAACTCCCTCTCGTCCTGTATCAACACGAAAACAACTTGCAACCGATGCCTTATGGTGCTTCTTCAACTCCGTACTATCTAAGATCGAACCAAAAGATGTTAAAACCGCCATGAATGAAGATAGATGGTTCAATGCCATGCAAGATGAAATTCATGAATTTGATCGACTTGATGTATGGGAGTTAGTACCTGCTCCAGACTGTGCTATGATTATTGCTCTTAAATGGATCTTCAAAGTGAAACTTGATGAGCATGGTGATGTGTTGAAGAACAAGGCTCGATTAGTTGCTAAAGGATACCGTCAAGAGGAGGGTATTGACTTTGAAGAATCTTTTGCTCCAGTTGCTCGAATCGAGGCAATCAGAACCTTTTTGGCTAATGCTGCTAGTAAGAACATGGTAGTCTATCAGATGGATGTAAAGACGGCATTTCTGAACGGAGATCTTAAAGAAGTCGTTTACGTCAGCCAACCTGAAGGATTTGTGAATCAAGAGCATCCTACTCACGTTTATCGTTTGAAGAAGGCTCTTTACGGTTTAAAGCAAGCTCCAAGGGCATGGTATGATACACTGTCAAAGTTTCTTCTATCTACCGGATTTAGCAAAGGAGCAGTTGATCCAACATTGTTCACCAGGAAGTCAGGCAAATATTTAATTCATGTTCAAATTTATGTTGATGATATTATCTTTGCCTCAACTGACCCCAATGAGTGTGACCGTTTTTCAAATGAAATGAGTTCAAAATTTCAAATGTCAATGATGGGACAAATGTCATTTTTCTTGGGACTACAAATTTCACAAAGTCCCGGAGGCATTTTCATAAATCAATCTAAATATGCAACTGAGATCTTAAAGAAATTTGGATTTGATTCAAGTGACCCTTTTGACACTCCCATGATTGATCGAACCAAACTAGATGAGGACCACTCAGGGATCATGATTGACCAAACAAAATATCATAGTATGATTGGATCCCTGATGTACCTCACAGCTAGTAGACCAGACATCTTGTTCGCTGTTTGCATGTGTGCTAGATACCAGGCTAAGCCTACTAAAAAGCACCTTGAAGCGGTTAAACGGGTCTTTCGGTATCTCCAAGGAACCATCAATATGGGTCTCTGGTACCCGAAGGACACCGGTATGTCACTAACAGCCTATGTAGATGCGGATCATGCAGGGTGTCAAGATACTCGTCGAAGTACATCTGGAGGTGCTCAGTTTTTGGGTGATAAGCTTGTGAGCTGGTATTCAAAGAAGCAAATGAGTACTTCTATTTCCTCTACAGAGGCTGAATACATAGCCATGTCATCTTGTTGTGCTCAAATCTTATGCATGAGATCTCAATTATCTGACTATGGCTTTGAATTCAACAAAATCCCTCTGTACTGTGATAATAAAAGTGCTATTGCTCTCTCATGCAACAACGTTCAACACTCAAGAGCAAAGCATATCGACATTCAACATCATTTCATCAGGGAACAAGTGGAAAAAGGTGTGGTGGAACTCTATTTTGTGATGTCTGAATATCAGTTAGCAGACATCTTCACCAAAGCTCTTCCAAGAGAACGTTTTGATTTCATACTTCCACGACTAGGCCTGAAAAGCCTTCAACCAGAAACTCTCAAACATCTTCAGGAGGAAGACGAGGAGTAAAAGGTTTCCTTCATCTATCTCTTGTAAATATCTATTCAAAAAATCAAATAGAAAAATATAAAACTCTCAAAATCCATAAAAATTTGAAAAATTCGAAAAATCTTCAAAAAATATTGTCATTTTGTCATGTCTTTCTCGATTCGAAAATATCTACGGTCTTTGTGCTGTCATTCAAAGAATGACACGGGACTTTAGATATTGTTCGAATTTTTTTTAAAAAAAATAAAATAAAAAATAAATTTTTGGGAGAAAGAGAAAATAAATGGTTTATTGTCATCTCAGGCAGTAACCCGCTTTTTAAAGAAAGAACAAAGCCATACTTTATCATGTTTTCAAAATTCCATGCTCTGATTCTATAAACCTTTATCTGATGAAAACTAACTATTTTGAAAAATAACTCGGACTCTATTTTTGATAATCATCTGGACTTATTTGTCAAAATATCAATCTCTTAATAAACAACTTATGTCATTGATTGAGGGGGAGAATGATTTCAATTAAATTAAAAAGTTACTTGACATTAAATTGTTTTCAAAAGATATTCATGCATGTTTTATCAATGGAGTTTAAAGTCTTAAAATCCGATCCTTATCAGTTAAAACGCTTTCATAATCAAGTCACAATTCTCCTTAAAAGCTTTCAAAATCAATTTAAATCTATAAGAGATCACAAATCTCAAATGATTTGATAATTGTGATCGGGGGAGAATGTGTGATTTAAATTGGATTTAAACTGATAATTCGGTAAATGGTTTTATAAGGATGTACATGCTATCCTTCCTACATGTGACAAACGATTTCAAATTTTCCATGCACATGTTGAGGAGGAGCATCTATCTTAAACCTATGATTTGAAACGTGATCACTTATCTCAATGTGCAGGTTCCCTCTAGCATGTGCAAAACCCTTTTTCAAACCTAGAAGCACATATTGAGGGGGAGCAAAATCATGAAAATCTCATCCTTCCCCAAAATGCTTTATCTACTTGATTCGATTTGGGATGTGATGTTGATATCTTTTAGAAAATGGTAATCAAAGAAGTTAATTCTTCCTCTTGCCTCCGTGTGCAAAACGATTTCAAACATTTGATGCACATGTTGAAGGGGAGCACTTGTTCTAAAAATATCAAAAACAATTCAGGTACAAAATGTTTTGATAATATATCACAAGTATCTGGATTGATTTTCAAATGGTTTTCAATTGGTTCCAATGGCAGATGGACAATACCAAATTGACCGACCAACTTTACTTTATGTACGGTGTTACAAGGATGATAAGGTTAGGTATGTGTTCCCATGATCCGCCAGAACCGGAAGGATCTACCCAGGGACTATCCACTAGTTAGTGTAGAGTTCTTAGGTATGATGATAAAAGGAGAAAAATGAGATATGGGAAGAGTGCGGACTGAGACTGAGCTAGTACTGGAATAAACCCAACAAGGTTCTAGCTATGAAGTCTCGGTAAGCACTGAAGGGGTTGAAGTATTAAAAGGAATTGAATGAGAAAAGGGTGAAAACAAATAGCCCTCCATTTATTCAACCTTAGGACAGAAACCGGGTTCAATTCATATGCTACTGATGGTAACATTGGTATTGAAGACAAGACGTCATGGACCCAGTGACGCACTGCACTTCAACTTTCCAAACCACTCAAGTTCCTCTTAAAAGGACTTGTTTCATTCTCACGTGGAACCGACATTATCTATCGACTTTCTCTTAGAGATTGTTGATATTGAAAAAGGAGACCCTCTCCCTAGTCTCCGGCACAGGAACCAAATATGCACATATTGAGTCTAGAGCCACGAGATCATCTATAAATCTCATTAGGACACTTTCAATGAAGACTCTCTGTTTCACACAATGTGGAAAGAGAGGTTATATCTTGAGTCCTACGCATTATCCTTGTGGTATTGCCAGAACATCTGAGTGATATGCAAACATACTCACAATGAAGATGGAAAGCCTTCTGGAGCCAACATCAAACAAGCTCCTGGTGGGTGGCATGTGAGATCTATCAAATGGATCAACCATGTGACAACTGAACAGAAACAATGGGGCGATTCAATCTCTTGAATCAATCCTGGTTCAGGTTATGGATTGACGGATACCTTTGAAAAACCGGTCTTTGTGCTTAAAAATCTTTCCTTTAGCAAATCGACCGTGTACGGATATTTCAAATCAAAAGGTGTTTTATGATTGATAATTGATGTTCATTAAAACCTTCGTTGTATTGCAAAAATAATTTCTATTGAGCAATACACGATTGTTTTTCAAATCTCTTTTCATCAATCAGTGAATTTCTATTCGCTGGTTCACTCACTCCGTGCTGTCTTCTTTGAGACGTTCCGGTTTGAGAACAGCTAGAGCAGCTGCGAAACCCTGTCAAGGAAATTCTTCGGAATTATACCTGATCACAGGCAGTACATGTACTGATCAACGGGGAACCGTGGGCCGTGTACCTCAATTCAACTAAAGTGATCAAAGACACTTTTGTACGCTTTATTGCTAACTGTTGTATGCAGGTATGCCCGACGTTTGCAGCTGATCAGAATGAAGCGGTCAATCCATAGCCGCATGCTCACACAATACATTCATCTCTCAAGAAATCATGATAAGTGCATCAATGACTCTGATATTTTCACTCCATGCTTCTGCTACGCTGCTGCCAATATCATGATTCAACGAAAGCTTCCACCACTCTGATGAGAAGATATCATGATCCAGAATGTGAGCATGTCGGTCCAAATGTCACAACATCACATAATACCAACACCACAATGGATGTCTCAGAGATTTTTAGTAGCTGATGATCTCAAAAGCTGGCTCAAATTTATTATCACGTGGATCAGTAAAAGACCTCCACCTGGAGTAACCAAACATACAATGAGAAGAATCAATGACTACGAGCTTCGGAGCAAAGTACTACATCAAGAATGCAAGAACAATTGTTAATGAAATATCTGTTTGTATTCAATGTAATTTTAGTATATGTTTGAGGTGACCTCCCTTAGGGGGAGATTGTTAGGAATTAGAAATTCCAGGTATTAAAGAGTCGGTCACCTCAAGTATATGTAATCGTTAGAAAGCTCGTAGTCGTAGCTATTTTAAGTTAAGTAGTATTTAGTTAAGTAACACCGTGGAGGACGGACGGGTCTTTACCCACTGTATGCCTGATCCACAGCCCGTTGTGTGGCGTTTTATGTAAGACTATAAATACTCTCTACCTCCCAAGGTAGAGAGTTGAAGCTCATAATAATATCTTTCACTTTCTCTCACTAAGTTCCCTAAACCTCTAACTTTCTCTCTCTAGAATTCCACTTATACGCCCACTTTGTGTTATGGTTTGATGTGTATGTGAAATCCAATATCTTACAGAAAGAAAGAAGAACAACTCTCTAGATCAAGTGATCTATATGTTAGAAGAGAATGAGAGTGTTTGAGAGATTTAGTAAGAAGAGGGGCGAGTTAGAATGAAGAAATGGCTCTCTATTTATAGGCAAAAATATTCATTGTTCCCCGGATCCCACGGATCCCTTCCACTTGGGATCCGTCTAGTGTAATCCTAGGGATCCGTGGAACGCTCCTCTTTGCCCATGGGTTTTTTGGTTATGGGTCATGGGTTATGGGTTGGTCCATGGGTTTTCTTTAGATTCAATGTATCTAAGTATACATTGTATCTAGTCAACTTGGGTATGGGTTAAGATCCATGGGTTATGGTTTTTACCCATCCTAATAAACTATTACAACAAATGCTTAATTACTACATTTTTGTATTTAAATGGCTATATGTAAATGCTTTACAAAAATAACATGTATCCTTATATTTATACTTAAGATAACATTATATTTGTTATCAACAAAACACAAAGAGATCGCAAAATATTATTAAACATTTTTACGGTTTATTTGTATTAACAATCTCCCCCTTTTTGTTGATGACAAAACATAATGTTATGATGAGTAAAACTTAAGAATAGATGTAATTTTTGAAAGCCCCTAAGTTTTACTCCTAAGTTTTACTTCTTCTCCCCCTTTTTGTCGAAACAAAAAGTTAACCCTTGGAAGAAATAAACGCTAACTCCCCCTTGACGGTAGCTCCCCCTTGTTTGGGGCGTCAAGTGAAGAAAAATAAAAATCCTACAAAAAGAAAGGTTAGTAACATTCTTAAATAATCTTGTGATTGACGAGAATCAAGATTGGGAGCCAAGTTATGTAAACAAGCCCTTGTAATAAAACAACAAATTGTAGTGGTAATTATGCCACATACAAGCATGTAACAATAAGAACAAGATTTGTTCTTGAAAATGACAAAAAAAAATACTAAAAATAGAAAATAGTATTAGTGATTCCTTCCATGCTTGCATAAGGTTATGTATGGAGGTTTTGATGAGTGATGGTATTGATGCGATCAAGGATGAGGTTGAGTATGAAACGCATTTCTTCCCTAACTTCTATTGCGATTTCCCTAGTGGATTGGCAATGTTCACAATGTAAATGATGTGGGTAATGAGTACGGAAGTTTTCCGGGTTGTTTTGATTTGAGTTATGCGGAAGATGTGGTGGAAAAATAGGAAAATATGGATCAACATCCGGAATGTTTGTAAATGGTGGTGGAGAAGAACCTAGACGTTCTTGTAATGTGATGGGAGCTAATGGTGGTGATGTTTCAAGATCTTGAAAAATAGTATTTGGAGATTTGGGGGGTGTTGAAAAGACTATTTCTTTTTGTTTAGGTTGTTTGGATCTTGTTGGAGTCTTAAGGAGTTCCAAAAGAGTGACTTTAGGTGGTAATAAAGTTGGTGTACTTGTTGGTGATGAGGGAGGTGTTATAATGGAAGCATCTTGTGGTGAGTTGTTTGTTGAGGATGAACCATTTGAGGTTGGTTTTGCTAAGCAACAAGATCGGATGCTAATCCGTGCAGATATCCTATAGTTTGATTGTGGTATTTTGGATGGAGGTAGTATAAAGGTTTGGGTATCATGAAGATGATTGTTTTTACTAGGTGATTCATCTAAAGGATTTGTGGATGACATGGTGTATTGTGTTTGTGAGGATGAGATGTATTATGAAAGCATTTTGGGAGTTCTATATATAGAAAAACAAAGCATTGTAATGAATGCTTGACCCAAAATGTGGATTAAAATCTAATGATTAGATATGAATTTAAGGCATGTGATCATGAGAACACAAGCATTAAAGAGCATACTCCAAAAAATAAAACAAATGTGGATTTTTCATCCAAAGTGAGAAAAATAGAAGGTAAAAACAGCTTTTGTCTCACGGATCCCATGGATCCTTCCCTTGAGGGATCCGTCCAGCATGAAGGCTGGGATCTGTGGGTCTGGTGATTCAGGCAGCACAAAATTTTCCTTTTGGAAACATTTTTGCCTATTGTGTGCCTATATGCAAACTATTTGGAGTTGCGGTCATCTTGACCTCTAAAAGAAAGAAAAGAAAAATAAACTAGAAGTAGAAAACGCATCCTATTGAGATAACCCGAAAACACATATTTACTACATAAGTACGTAATTGAGTGTTATCAATGCTCCTAATTCATTGTTGCTTAAATGAATGTACCCGAAAACACATATTAGTTATGTATCCCCTTTAGCATTCAAAAGACATGAGATGCAATGAAAACGGGTTTTTACTTTGTATTAATAATGAAAAAGCGATTTGTCCTAGACGTGAGAAATTGCTTTTGTGAAATTAATACGGGAAGGTATCATTCTTTTAGAAAACATTTTGAAAAGAGTTTTTCTTTGAAAATATGTATGTGTTTTAAAAAAAATAAGAAAGCTATAAGTCGAAAACTTGTCTTGGGTTTTGAAAATTCCCGTATTGTTTGTGAGTTGTGCATGAAATAGAGATCCTAGACTCAAAAAGAAGAAGGCTAGTGTTTACATACCTTGTAGAGTCAAATAAGTTACGACATTTGTTCCATTAGACCAAGACCAAGACCAAGAAGAAGTAGGTTGAATTGTTCCCGCTTCAACGGTTTGGGGAGGACGTCGGCTATGTTGTCTTCGGATGCTACCTTCTCAATAGAGATGTTCCCCTTTTGAACATTGTCTCTTAAGAAGTGATGTCGAATCTCTATATGCTTTGTGCGAAAATGCAATACCGGATTCTTGCTTAAGTCGATGGCACCTTTGTTGTCACATAGGATGGCTATGTCGCTTAGATGAATGTCGTAGTCGATTAACGCTTGTTTCATCCATAGTGCTTGTTGGCATGCTTTCCCGACGGAGACGTATTCGGCTTCGGTTGTTGATATTGCTAATGCCTTTTTTTTCTTAGAAAACCAAGATGTTAAACAACATCCCATGAAAGTACATACCCCACTTGTACTTTTTCTATCAACGTAATCACCTGCATGGTCAGAATCTGCATATACAATTGTTTCTACTCCCGTGCCCTTAGGATACCATAATCCTAATTGTGTTGTACCCTTAATGTATCTAAATATCCTTTTTACGGCTTCTAGGTGTGATATTTTAGGGTCTTCTTGAAACCTAGCACATAAGCAAACACTAAACATGATATCCGGCCTACTTGCCGTGAGGTAGAGAAGACTACCTATCATGCCACGATATTAAGTATTATCTACGGATTCGCCGTCTTCATCTTTTGTGAGTTTGGTGTCGGATGAAATTGGTGTCCTAATTGGTTTCGACTCTTCTAGACCGAATTTCTTTAACATCTCCTTAATGTATTTAGATTGATTAAAGAAGATACCATCTTCTACTTGTTTAATTTGTAGACCAAGAAAGAAACTAAGTTCTCCCATCATACTCATCTCGAACTCGTCATGCATGATTTTAGAGAAATCATCACACATGTCTTGACAAGTGGATCCGAATATAATATCATCTACATATATTTGCACTATGATTATATGTGACTCTCTTTTCTTAGTAAAAAGTGTGTTGTCAACTAACCCCATGGTATAGTTGTGTTTAATTAAAAATGACTTGAGTCTATCATACCAAGCTTTTGGAGCTTGTTTAAGACCGTAAAGGGCTTTCTTTAATTTATATACATGTTTGGGTTTTTCAAAATCGATGAAGCCCGGAGGTTGAGCTACGTATACTTCTTCATTAATGAAACCATTTAGAAAAGCGCTTTTGACATCCATTTGATAAAGCTTTAGATCATTAGCACAAGCATACGCAAGAAGTATTCTTATAGACTCTAATCTAGCCACGGGGGCATAGGTCTCATCAAAGTCTATTCCTTCTTGTTGGTTATACCCTTGGGCAACGAGTCTAGCCTTGTTCCTAGACACTACTCCGTTTGCATCTAATTTGTTTTTATAAACCCATTTGGTTCCTATTATGGTTTGATTACTAGGTGGAGGGACAAGCGTCCAAACATCATTAGACACGAATTTATTTAGTTCTTCTTGCATAGCCATTACCCAAATCTCATCTTTTATGGCTTCTTGTGTATTCCTAGGTTCTATGGTTGAAACGAAACAAAACAAGCTACTTTGATTTTGAACTTGAGACCTTAATGTTCGTTCGTTTAGCTTTCCTATGACTTTATCTACGGGGTGATCTTTGGACTCTTTAATGTTTATGATTTCATTATTTAAAGGTTCTTCTTCTTCATTTATCTTTTTCTTTATTACTACATCATCACTTTCTATGATCTCGTCATCGACAAGAGGTGGAGAGGGTTTGGGTGGACTTTCATCAAATTTTATATTTAATGACTCTTCTACCTTCATTGTTTCTTTGTTTAATATGACGTAAGTTTTGCTATTTGGCGAATAACCTAGAAAGATACCTTCGGTTGATTTAGGATCAAATTTTGTAAGGTAATCTTTAGTGTTAAGAATAAAACATTTGCTTCCAAAGACTCTAAGGTGATTTAACGTAGGCTTTTTGCCTCGGAGTAACTCATATGGAGTTTTACCTAAGATTGGTCTTATTAAGACTCGATTGAGTATGTATGTTGAAGTATCAACGGCATTACACCAAAACTTTTGAGGTATGGATTGTTCATTAAGCATTGTTCGACTCATTTCTTGTAAGGTTCTATTCTTTCTTTCTACTACCCCATTCGATTGTGGAGTGCGTGGAGCCGAGAAGTTGTGAGTAATACCATTAGCGTCACAAAAGGCTCCAAATTGCACTTCATTATCGAATTCCCCACCATGATCCGTCCTAATGGACACTATAGGACTTCCTAGTTGTCTTTGGATCTTTTTGCTAAATATTTCAAAATAATTAAAGGTTTCCGTTTTGTTCTTTAAAAATTTTGTCCATGTATACCTAGAGTAGTCATCCACTATGACCAAAGTGTAGTAGTTGCATCCATAACTTTGGATAGCGGATGGACCAAATAAATCCATATGTAGTAATTCTAGACACCTAGTTGTTGACACCATGTTTTTATCTTTATGACTAGAATGAGCTTGTTTTCCTACATTACAAGCATCACAAAAGTGATGTTCATATTTTAACTTAGGTAGATCTCTTACTAGATCTTTGGATGATAGCGATTGAAGAAGTCGCATATTGGCATGACCCAATCTTCGGTGCCATAAGGTCGAAGTATCATCCATAGAGGTAAGACAAAGTTTGTCTTTAGGTTCATTACCAATTTTAATGACATAGACTCCATGTTTCCTAATTCCTCTTCCTATGGTTATGCCATTTTTTAGTATCTTACTACCGGTTTCGGTAAAAAGTACATTGAACTTTTTATCACATGTTTGTCCTATACTTAAGAGATTAAAGTTTAGGTTTTCTACGTGACACACATTGTTAATGGTTAGAGATTTGTTAGAAATCGTACCTTTACCGATGATTCTACTTTTGCTATTTCCAAACACCACATTACCTCCATTTACGGATTCATATGTGGAGAATAGATTCCTATTGCCGGTCATGTGCCTCGTGCACCCGCTATTCTTGACCCATTCATCGGGGTCTAGATCGACCTTTAAGCACACCTAAAACAATAATAAACTCAAAAGTTTGGTCCCCATTTGTTCATGGGTCCATTAGTGTTAAACATTCCATTCATGTTAGACATGTATGGATAAGATGAGTATGCATTCCATGGAGCAAAGTTTTGAAAAGGAAAACCGTTTTGCATATTTGGGTTCCATCCCATTTGATGGTTACTTCTTGGATAAACGTTATTAGGTCTCCTAAATGAATTAGGTTTTGAAAAAGATGGAGCTTTGTTTCTTGCAAAAGTAGGATTATATTTTGGAGGTGGTTGTCTAATGGTGACGTGAGTTGGTTTCTTCCTATTAATGATAACAAAATCAGTTCTAGATGAAGACGCAACGTTATTACTACTGTTTGCTACAGCAGATCCACGGATCCCTGTCTGTACACTAGCCGGTTCCCTTTTTAGGGGATCTGTGGGATCCGCCACAACAGTGGCTGGTTTTTCTAGCGCCTTAACAAATTTTGTTTCTTTACTTTCACTAGTTGATGGATCAAGTTGTTGAATACCTAAGCCTTTTAGGTTGTTACCAGTTTTAACACCATCTAGTATTGTATCTAAGGTGTTCGTACTCTATCTAGCAATTTTAGAATCTAGATGATCAACTAGTGTTTGAAGTTGAACGCAAAGTTCACATTCACCACTTGCTATTTTACCCTTTTCTAAACGTTTTAGTTTTGCTTTTAATTCTATGACTTCTTTATCTAAACGTTGGTTTTGACTCTTTAAAAGCTTATTTTTGTTAATTAGTTTTAAGCTAATGTTGCATAGTTTGTCATATTCATTATGCAAAGAGTCGTCATCAAGTGATGAGCTACTATAGTATTCGTGACATACCTCGTCATTTGCCATGAGACAAATTTCTTCATCCTCCTCGTCGCTCATTCCCCACGTGCCGCTCACGAACGCTTTTTGATCATCCCGTTTGGGACACTTACTAATAAAGTGGTTTGGGTCCCCACATTTAAAGCAAGTACGATCATCCTTTGGCTTCTCGTCCTCTTTGCTTTTCCGAAAGCCTTTCTTATCGTCATATGGTTGTTTGACGTATCTTCCCTTTTTTCTAAAGAACTTTTTAAAGTCCCTTACCGCCATAGCGTACTCCTCGTCGTCACTACTCGAAGAGGAGTTCTCTTCATCGCTTGAAACCTTTTTGGCTTTAAGGGCAAGATATTTGTGTTTCTCTTTTACCTTTGAGGCTTCGGAGTCTTTGGCAAGGACAAGCTCGTAGACTTTTAGGTTGCCTATGAGTTCATCGAGGGTGAGGATTGTCAAATCTTTTGACTCTTCGATCGTCGTCACCTTGGATCTCCACTTCGATGGAAGTCCCCTTAGATATATCCTAACATGGTTACGGCTAGAAAAAGATTCATCAAGTGCTTGTAAAGATGTAATAATAGTATTAAAGTTAGCAAAAGAATGATCTATAGTTTCCTCATCCGATATTGAAAATTGTTCATATTGTTGAACAAATAAATCAATTTTATTATTCTTAACTTGTTGGCTGCCTTGATGAGTTACAACTAAAGAAGTCCAAATTTCTTTAGAGGTTTTAAGCATAGAAATTCTTTCGAATTCCTTTTTCGGTAAAGCATTATATAAAACCATTTTTGCTTCACTATTTTTAGAAAGCTTTTTCTTCATTTCATCATTTAGTTTATCATGAGGTATGTTAACTAAATTCCCTTTATCGTCTTTTGAGGTAGCCTCAAAGTCGCCTTCAAAAATAATGTACCAAAGATCAATATCTTTAGATTTCACATATGTTTCGAATCTATTTTTCCAATATATAAAATCATTAGTTTCAAGTAGTGGTGGTCGTTGCATAGATTGCCCTTCCTTATAATTTTCAGAACCCATAGTGATCGAAAAGTTTTTAAAATACAATTTTACTTTAAAACTTTTATAAACCTAGCTCTTGATGCCAATTGTGAAAAACTAGAAGGGGGGGGGGTTGAATAGTTTTGCCGATTTTACGTTAGTTTCAAAAACTTTTAGATTCGTTGATATGTGAGATCTTATGGATGTAGAGAAAGTATAGATCTAATGATAAAGCAAGTAAATAAAGTAAAGCGAAGGGAAAGAAAAGACACAACCGATGTATAGTGGTTCGGCTACAAGGACACCTTCCTTGCCCTACTCCACTCCCAGAGTCACCTACTCGAGAGTTCAAGCACTATGTCAATAAACTCCTTCACTTGGCGGAGAAGCCTTCACAACGTTGCTTACACTTTTTCCGATACGAAGCTAGATACCGAGTCCGTAACACGGTGGACCAAACCAACACGACTATTACACAACAAATATGTGAAATATCAAATACAAGATCTTCGCTACAGAAATCTTGCGGAGTGACAAATCAATCAAGGACCCCTTGCTTGGATGACTTGTAGAATGCTCGTGATCTCGCCTTAGAGAAGGACCTATATGTGGATCACAATAGAAAGAAAGAAGAACAACTCTCTATATCAAGTGATCTATATGTTAGAAAAGAATGAGAGTGTTTGAGAGATTTAGTAAGAAGAGGGGTGAGTTAGAATGAAGAAATGACTCACTATTTATAGGCAAAAATCTTCACTGTTCCCCGGATCCCACGGATCCTTTCCACTTGGGATCCGTCTAGTGTAATCCTAGGGATCCGTGGAACGCTCCTATTTGCCCATGGGTTTTTTTGTTATGGGTCATGGGTTATGGGTTGGTCCATGGGTTTTCTTTAGATTCAATGTATCTAAGTATACATTGTATCTAGTCAACTTTGGTATGGGTTAAGATCCATGGGTTATGGTTTTTACCCATCCTAATAAACTATTACAACAAATGCTTAATTACTACATTTTTGTATTTAAATTGCTATATGTAAATGCTTTACAAAAATAACATGTATCCTTATAATTATACTTAAGATAACATTAAATTTGTTATTAACAAAACACAAAGAGATCGCAAAATATTAATAAACGTTTTTACGGTTTATTTGTATTAACACTATTTTTAGGATAACTCGCTTTGTAGTTTGATGTTGGCGTGAATGCATTTGGAAATGAAATTGTAACTTTATAATTTTGTTGGGTATATTGTATTGTTGGGTTATAGAAAAGTTCAATATAAATCTTAAATTTTTTAGAATAAAGATTTAATGAACAAGTTTTACTTGCTCACTTTTTCATTAAAAAAAAAAAAAAAAACTTTCATGTCTAACATAACAGTCACATATGATTTTTTCCGACGCATATATGATTTTGTGAAACACATGTGATTTCTAATATAACCCCTTTCATTTCTTATATGATTTGTGAAACACACGTGATTTCCAATATAACAATCACATGTAATTTTTCCAGACGCAAATTTTAACATTAAAGCAAAAAAAAGAAGTTTATCAAAAGTATATCGAAGTATCCGTCTACTGAATGATAAAAAAATTCTCGTCACGATGATTTATTTTTTTCTCTTAATGTTTACTGTTATCAGATATTTTATTTTTAAAATATAGATGAAGAGTGGCTTTTTTGTTTTTATAAAAAAATGAATGACAAGAATTTATCCATTTTGTCTTGTGAGCATTTGAAATCTATATTGAACTCACCTTTGTTGGGCTATGTTTATTGATTTGATGTTATTCCAACTTAGGATTTGACAAGACAAAAGAACTAAACGGATCTTTCGGGCCAAGAAAGTAACGTTGGTCCGAGTTGGTCCATGGCCAACGAAGAAAAGGTCCTTATAAATTTTCAGAAATTTCTTAAAAAACCAACCCAAACCACATATGCTCGCCAACAAAGCCGGTTTGCTCGCTATGTTAATCACAACAATTCATGTCTTGAACCATTGAAAGAACATTCTTACCCAGTGGCAACCTTTTCGTAGACTACAAGAGCGCCAAGCCAAACTGTAACCGCAGCTCAAAACGACGTGAGCTTGGTCACAGCATCATGCTGCTAGATGACTAGATATTTTGGCGAAATTTTCATTATAGCTCAAGAAAGTTTGCTATTGGCTCGACTCACATGCCCGGCTTCAAGTTAACTTGAAGATCTAAAGAAGTTCACACAATATCAAGTTAGACACGAGTAGCTGGCCAAAACAGTCCGTTCACTTTGTGTTTAGCCTTGTTCCTATCAGAAAACTGAAGCTCTTGTTTCGTGATCATTTTTGATTCTCAACATTGGAAACTAACAGATTTAGTAAGAACATATAGAACAATTAAAATAAAATAAAATAAAAGATGTCGCCACTGAATAGCAAAAAGGAAGTTGCGAGAAGTGAGCACCAAACTATAATATGGTCTATAAACTAAATTGGATCACCATACATACAGAACAGAACCGAAGCTGTTTCTAAGACGATCAACTCTTAAATACAAAAGTAGGAACACCAACGCTTATTAACTATAGAAGACATAAATGACTATCTAATTTGCCTTCGGCCTAATTTCAATCCCTTGAACGATAAGACCACCCTTCCAATTCCCTCCTTTCACCTCCATCACTCTCATCTCGAGTTCCCCTTCTCGACCATTCTCGTTATAAAACTCACCCAGTTCAATCTCGAGCCACCCATCTGGCCTCTGTTTCGGCCCATTCAAAGGGGGTCCATCATTAGAGTGACTTCCCAAACGTCTAATACGGTTAATTATCCCCAGTCGTCTACCAGCTAGCCCATGACCATATCTTTGCCTCTGCCAGGCTTCTGGGTCGAGATAAACTGTCATGGTTTGACTCTGGACACCATTGACACCGATAGAAACTTCAGCAGGTTGGTGTTCAAAACCATAAACATCTGGTGATGATTTGTATACAAGGTAAGCTACATAGCGAGTGTCTTTTGACAGCATGGAAGTATCGATTTTGCCATGAATTTCAAGCCAACATACACTCATAAGTTCAGCCGCCTCCGCAAACCTGTCACCAGTGAGAAGTAGGTAACTTATTAATTTCGAGCAGACCAACAAAAAAAATCAGGTTGAGTTGGTTAAACAAACAGTTCTATCATACGGGTCAAAATGGGTTGAACCAGGTTGTACCTACCATTGAAACTAAATCCATATTAATTACTACTAAAAGGTATTATATATTTAGAAGTATTTTAAGCATGTCAGATATATCAGCTCAACCGTTTTGAGCCATCGAGACAAAACATGACTCAAGCTGACCCATGTATAAACGGGCTGAAACTGGCAAGAAAACAAAAATGTAGAATGGGAATAAAGAGATGAAATATAACCTTGATTCAGGTACAGAAACCCATCTCCAGTACCGCGGGGTATCACCCCAAACAATAGAGAGGTCTCGTGCAGCCAACATGTAACATTTTTTCCCACTCCATTTATCCAGCGAAAAGCTCTGTTAAGAGCAAGTCAGAATCATAAGACTATTAAGTAGAAGCATTACACAACAGAAACAACAAATTGCAGCGACAACATATAAGCAGTATCTCCGTCTTTGGAGAAATAGCACATCACAAGTATTTGATAGGATTATTTAACAATATCATATGCATATATGGCTTCTTTGATGTGTTCCTAATTATTTTAAAGGTCAGACAAAACAGACATTTGGAGAAGCATGTAAAAGGTTGCTGCAACGAGACTGATTAATGTGATTAATGCAGAATTACCCAACTATCCAACCATTAAGGACTTATCATTTGTTTATCTGCAAGCGCACATCCAAACACCCACCAACTTGTTTGTGCTAACTACTCGTAACACGCAATGCTTAATTTTCTAACTACATTTCCTAGCATTTATCAAGGATGCAGTTATTAATTTCCTAAGAAAAAAAGTTAAAAAAAATTGGGTTTGCATCTTGATATCCCTTTACAGAAAACAGAAAAGAAAGGAGGATCGAGGGACTAGGGCTATTGACGACACGGATTAGCACGATATCCTCTGACCGCAATGTAGCACGTGGTATACATACCAAATCTGGAACGTGATTTCTTTTTTATGGTTCGTCTATAGCAGAAAACATAACTCACATTCATCATGAGACATATCCTGCATAACACACGGAACTATCCTCCATATATAAAAGATCTCCAAGACAAACTCATGCGTTGA
The DNA here is from genome assembly GCA_019973895.1 of Chrysanthemum seticuspe. Classification (NCBI taxonomy): domain Eukaryota; kingdom Viridiplantae; phylum Streptophyta; class Magnoliopsida; order Asterales; family Asteraceae; genus Chrysanthemum; species Chrysanthemum seticuspe. Next base: position 57,687,650 of record BPTQ01000002.1, read on the forward strand.
ATCAAGACCAAAGTCATTTTGGTCTACATTCAAAATAACAATGATGGTTAACCATGTGCAAGTGGACAAGGATGATTAAACTAGAGCTCTCTTGAACTTGCTCAGTCTTTGATTCTAACCAAATTACAGATTTCATTTGATGTTATGATTTGATTGTTCTACACAGAAATTAATTTTAACAGTACATCCCACTTCCACTACATAAAAACATGTTTTCCTTTAATTACAGTTATCTGATTTATTATGCATTCAGAAGGGCCGAGAGTCGAGAGAATAAACTCTCTCCCCTTCCTTCTTTTGGGAAATAATGTTTTCACAAATCAAACATGACTATCAGTCGACTATCTTAAACATTCCCAAAGGATCATCCCAAACTGCATTCAGATCCCTTGTTAAAGAACCAATATACGCACCATCACAGTGTTCTTAATGCATAAACTAGTCATTTGAAAGCAAATAAAGTTTCCTTGATAAAAGAAACCAATATCAATCTCAAAATAAGTTACCGACAATGACATGGTAGATCATTTTGTACAAACTATGTTCCCACATTCTTTTATGAACTCTTGTTTTGGCATTGGAAAAATTCATCCATTCCATAAACTTGGCAAATGATCAATAAATTATCATTAATTATTACTTCAAAATTCTATGGTTACCAACTAAATACAGCACATCATATATATATAATGCCCATCCAAATGCAAAGGCCAGCAAGTAAAACAAATAGTACATTAGTAGTCTAAGTTAGCCGAAATCATTGAATCTAGCATTGTCTTTCTTAAATATACATGAGTTTCTTTCCTACTCTAAAAGTCAAAGAACATGTTCTATTAATCACACAAGTAGCAAATATGTCCTTTTATAAAGTAACAAGCCCAAATAATGCATTAAACAATACAAATAGCAAGGTTTAAAACTCACAAATCAAGCTGTCATAAAATAATCACTGGGAATTCCCAAATAACATATTTAATTCATTTTTGAAATAGTAACAAACTTTATTTGCCAAACTTTATCCTTTAACCTAATGTAACAAAAGGCAACATGTAAAGCACTCTTAAGAAAGTACTAACTTTATCTAATGTAACAAACTTTATGGGATTACATTTGTAAAACAGATCCAAAATAGTAATACTTTTAAGAAAGTACATCTACTTTTTAGAACCCCATTCTTTTCAAACGGTGTTGATACGTACACATCTTTTTTGATGGAGAGACAACACTGTAATGCTCACCGTAGAACATTACAATACACAAATGTGTGTATGCATTAAAAAAAAAAAAAAAAATGTTTGCATATCAACACCCTTTTCAAATGCTTTGTTATCAAATTAGTGTTTTTCTATCTTGTGTGAGGCACATGATAAGAAAGGCAAAAAAGACGCACAAAGAACTCTCATACCCAACAAAAAAATGGGTCTCCCAGTCTTTTTTTTAGTCCGTGAGTCCTTTTCTTTTTGCCTTCTTATCCCGTGCGCATAGGGCACAATATAGAAAAACCATCAAAATATAATCAAATAATCTGCTCCATAACGCAATCCTAAACACCCTGTAACCGCTAACCAAAAGACAGTAAAAAGATTGATCAGGACAAAAATTACCTTATTACCACCATCAATAATAAGAGGATGATCACACAAACTAATATACAAGTCCTTTTTGGAACCAGACCTCACCAAACCACCACCACCTTCAGCCTCCATCAAAATCTTATGATAATCCGACGGGAGAAACTTCTCCCAGACCGCATCCCACTCCGCGGCAGATCGAAAAACCGAGCACACCAACGACAACCTGCAAACATCTCGAGGACTCGTAAGTGCCAAGGCGTTTGCTACAAACCCTTCTGGCAAATTCTCAAAAAAGTTTCCAACACCATTTTCATGATCCATTTTTAATATCCATGTTCTCATATTTTGGTGGAAATATATATAAGGTGGTGAAAATGAGATAGCTTAAGGGTGAAGTATAATAATATATGGTGGTATGTTAAGGAAAATAAAAAAAGTTTTGACTTTTTATTATTGTTATGTGGGATTGGATACGAAAGTGAAAGGTGTCGAGATAAGTGAGAGATTAAAAGCGGTTGAGTTTTGTTGGATTGTGACGTGGTTGTTGTTCTTTTGGTGTTGGATAGTTGAAGTGGATAACATGTGGAGTCCTGTTTCATATATTTTTGCTAGTTTTAATGGGAACAAAGTGGGTTACATGGGTTTAGGCTTTTGGTCAAGTAGTTTGGTTATTGCATTTAACAAATCTTAAATATAGATTTTGACTTTTAGGAATAGATTTTCTTTTACCAAAGTTTTGACAAGTGAAACTAGCAAGTCTTAACGACAAAGTAAAGGGGAAGTCTAACGCTCAGTTCTCGAGTTTTTAGAGAAGGGAAATGGAAAAAATAGGAAAGGGAAAAAAAATTAATTGTTAGTTGTTATGTTCTTGAGATAATAGAAAGGAAAAGGAAAGTAATCATAATCATGTCATTTCGTGAGAGGAAAAGAAAAATAACTTAGTCAAATTACATATATGCCCTTTAATTATTAATGTCAAATGTTTTAAAAATGATATATTAATCTTTATACAACATAAGGTTCCGTTTCCTTTCCCTTTCCTCCCAAAAGTGGGAGGAAGATTTACTTAACAAATCTTCCTCCCTATTTTCTTTCTATTTCCCTTTCCTTTTTTAAAAAAGAGTCAAGAACACAAAAAAAACTTTCCATTTCCTTTACTTTCCTCTTCCATTTCAACTCGAGAACTGAGCGTAAGTGTGAGAGGTGCAAAACTGCAAATGAAGTTATGGAGCAGCCTCTAAGGGCCCTATTTTTTTTTTAACATCAAGCCTGATTTTGAACGGAAAAAAATGCGCGTTAACTTAATTTTTTTTAATTCAATAATCAATATGTAAAAAAATATGCAATCATTGAATGAAACTAGCAAAACTAAAACTCCAATTTTATTATACTTGATTAATGGTGAGGCTAGAAATAAAGAATATTATTTGTGTTATTAAATACTATAGTAAGAAAGTTCGACCTTTATCGGCTAGCTAGGAAGGCTAAAATCAAAGTCCCCGTAACTGCCTGCAAAAGTTAACACCTTGCCGGTCTTGGTTTTGTCTCAGCAAAGTGCGTGGATGGGATGTCGTGGACGGTGCCCCTTCCTCTGTAGGTACTACGGCCTAGCCCAAACTTTGAGACTGATTTGGGCTAAGCAAGTTTATACGCCTTCGCAGCCCCCTACTTCAGTTAAGGCAAGCTTTCCTTTAATAGTAAAGGGGTCTAGTGCATGGGGATTGACCCAACTCTTAGCATGAGCTTGCCGGTTATCTCTATTGGGTACGTGTTAAGTAGGTGATTTAGCCCTCTATCGAGAGGGAAGAGGGAAGCAGGGTGACAACTAGTTGCTTTCTGGTGAGTTGTTCTCCCTCCTCTCCTTTCAGTTGATTCGGTTCGTGTTCAGTGTGCCCTTCGCCCTCAGCCAGTTGCCTTTTAAGCCTCTAGTCCTTCATGTTGCCTATCTCATTCATATAGGGAATGCTATTACGTTTTTCAGGCCCCTTTTATATTCTATTAGTTAACCGCTAACGTCCCTATAGAGTCAGGATATTCTGCTATCAATGAAACCGAAAGAAAGAAAAAAACCGGTGCCTTTCGTATAGATTGAGACTTTTAGCTTGATTCTTTACTCATTCCATACTGGGAAGAATTGCAGGCGATAACACTTCTTCCTATTTCTTTCTCAATGATATCCGACGATCAAGACAATTCCCGTGAAATTCTTTCATAGAAGTGAATTCTGATTCTTACGAAGCAATTTACATTTCCTATTGTCGGTCTCCGCTTTTGGGGGCGCGAGTGCTTGGTCGCTGGTATCAATTTTTATGTACCCAAAACTATTCTACTAGAAGTAATATTTTGTAAATCTACAAACCATATTCAAATACGCTAAAAAGGTATAAAATTTAAAAAGGCTTAGGTAATTACAAAATTAAGAAAAAGTACAACTTTGAACACACTCACGTGACTATCCAAAACAAAACAAAAGTTATTTTTCTTCCCCACTTTCATCTTCTCCGATTAGACACCTCCCATACACCATTAAATAACTTTCATTTTCAGTTTTTGATAACCATGTTTCACCAATTTACATGAACAGGAGTGACGAAATTACTTGTGGGGGGGGGGGGGGGGGGGCAAAGTGCCGAAAAAAGCGAGAATCTATAAAATAAAATAAAAAAACACAATACTCCGGAAAGTTTTCGGGGGGCACGCGCCCACCGTGACCCCCCGCCTCGGAACTCCGCCTTTGTATCAAACATATGTCAAGTTGTGTTGAAAAAAAAACATATGTCAAGCTATTGTAAATTTTTAATATTTATTCGAGACAATTTTTTCTAAATTATAAAATATATTTAATAAATATTGATTAAATAAATATATTTGTATTACTTTAATTAGATGAAATTAGTTACATCAATCTCAGCTTACACTTTTTTTAACCATAAAAGTGAAATGTAAGGAGAAATAAATAAAAGCTAACAAGCTGAAGAGAATTATAGTTGTTCCGATCAAAACAACAAAAAAGTTACTACGACTCCAAAACTTACAACTATGAAAAAAAATTCAACAATCACATAAATAATATTGCCATCTAATGTGAACAAAACTCATATGTAGTATGGAAACGAGAGAAAAACAAACAATGACCCCAAGTCCCTAACAACTTAGACAAAACTCGCGGAACCCTCAAACCAAAAATCTTTGACCAAACAATCTTATCGGTTGTTTGCCAGACAAAATGTTGAGATTGTTGATTGACAAATACCCAAGATCTTAAGACAAGTTTGAACGGAATTTTATTAACGAAAACTAATATGGAGTTAGTGAAAAGAAGAACCCAAGATTTTAAAAGTACCACAAATTGAAACAATCATGACTCCCCGGACCCTTTCTAGACAACCTTTGTTGAAAACCCAAAAACATGATCACCAAACCCATACCCTGAAACACGACTTGCACCAATCTCCGAAAAACAAAAACTTGAAAACACAACCTAAATTATAATATGACAAACTAGCACCACTGCCCAAATCAGAATAAAGAGAAAAATGAACGTGTTAAATTAAGTCATTATCTAATCTGGTTACCAAACAAAATTTTAAAATTTACATTTTCAAAAGTTTGACACCTCCATATTATACTATATAGCACTTATTGAAGTGTTTTGGGAGCCGACACTGTTCCGAAGCCGCCGACTGGGAGGTCGAATCGAGGGAGTGGGACAGCTTGTGTGCACTGTGAAGCCGCGGCTTGAGCCGACACTGTTCACACGCCGAGCCGTCAGCTTGAAAGGATTAAATAATTAGGTTAGTACTCTTCTTTTTATTGGGATCTCCATTGATTTGCCACTTAATTCGTTGGCCTAATTGCATGGTTGACACATGTTTTGGATTATCAGATATTGGATCAGTTATCTACATGATGTACACATGTGTTCCATTATCAATTTGAAAACCATTTAGATAATCGAAACCCGGTTTCATTAGTTTGGTGTTATATACAAAAACTCACATATATACAATGGGTGCAGGTATGAAAATGAGAGTTAGGGATTTTTGATTTAGGTGGTTGGATTTTTTGGGGTTGTGGTGGGAATGATAAGTAGAATGTATGATTATGCGTGTTATATCATTATAGTTTAAATCACAGTTATTGAGTTTTGTTTACTTGATTTCGATTTTGTCTCATGTTCTTATGTTGAATGTTTTTTGTATATTTTCAGGTGTGCACACTTTCTAGATAGTAATTAGAGTCACAGTTGTGAGTTTGCAGCGAAGCTATTATCAGATAATGTGAATGTTATATTTGGTTTTAATGGTGTTGGGTTAAATATAAAGGAGTGGTCTTTGTTTGGTTGTTTTGATGTTTCAGGGATCGAGGTTTAGCTGCTTATTAGTGTCCGGTTACAAATTAAGGGTATGTTTTTATTGTTGCTTATTTGTATGATTTTGATGATGTTCTGAGTGTGTAAGGTTTTGGAAAGTATATATTGCATATGGTGGTTGTAATTGTTTTTTACTTGATTTAGTTTGCTTCTAGGTTTTTTGGACCTAATTTTGTTAAATTGTTGCAGGTTCAACATACTAGTTTGCGTTATGTTCTTGATTACAATTGCATTGAAATGGTGCAGTTCTCTTTTTTTTTTTGTCTATCTTTGTAAGTATTGAAAAGTGATGGAGTTTTTTTTTTTTTTTTGTTTGGCTTGATTAACTTTAGTGCTATGTGTCTGCTACTGTGAGGGGGTTACCAATTCATGATTTAAGTTATTGTCTGTGGGTCTATAAGTTGTGTTCAATATTGTTTTATGAGATTGTTGTTTGGTAAATAAATGTGTACTAATTGTATGTTTTAGCCTTGTATTACCATATCTTCGATGGGTTCATTTTTGTATGTTTTATTTGTGATCATGTGAGTTATATTGCATGAAATTGTAGTAGCTTGGTATATTTTATGCTCTTGCTTGATATGTGATCATAAATGTTGATTTTGTATGTTTAAGCTTGGTTTAGACTGTTCTGTTTTTTGTTGGTTGTGAAAACCAATTGTGTTTGTCCATTTACTTGGTTCGGTTATTAGCAAATATTTTTTGGGCAGTTTTATATGTAGTCATATGAGTATTGCGGAAGGAAATTGTAGTGGATTAGCATATTTTATGTCATTGCTTGATATTTGGTCATAAATGTTGATTTTGTATGCTTAAGTTTGTACTACAAATGTAAAACCCTAAAGTTTCGTAAACGTGTGAATGACCATAATGTCCCTCAAGCCAATAAATAAGACATTCGTAAAATTTATCATGCGTGTTAAATACCTTAAACACTTAAACTACATGATTACATAGGACATTTCTTATAAATTCACACTTGTGCCACAAATAAAGGTAACACAATATTAAGTTATATGGACTAGGTAAATACTTGTAATAGACATTTAAAATAAGTATATAAAATATATATGGAAACTATACAAAGTTGATTTGGTCTCCTCCCTCTAATTCCCATAAAACGTCCCACATATAATTCCCCATTATGTTAGCCGAAATTTCCTCCCCTAAACCCCCTAATCACGTCTTATTCATTCTTTTTTTTCAAGAAAGAAAACCTAAAAACTCCTAAACCAAATGTGACGGCTGGAAGAAAAATGGGAGGAAACCCTCCATTTTATTCGGTTCAGGCAAGCAGCAAAGGACGTTGTAAACGTGAGCCTTGGTTCGAGGTCATTGGCTTTATTGTTTGCTTTATATTGCTGCTGCTGTCGTGAGGGTGGAAGCACGAAGGGGGGCTCGTTGTTTCTTGTTTCACTCTTGCTTGCTGCTTATTCGTCTCGCACAACAGGGTATCAGCATCATCTTGTGATTTTCGTTTTTGTTTCCTGGATTGGTTGTGATCTTGGCCTGGTTTCCTTCCTCTCTTCCACGCTCCAAAGGTAACCTCATTATCGTCTTCTCGCCTCTTTTGATTTATGAAATCTGGTCATTGGTGAAGCCCATGCGCATACTTTTGTACCTCCCTATCATGTCACGTAAATAATAAAGTGAGGCTAGCACATGAAATAATAAAAAGGGAGATTACATAAAATCATGAGTTGAACATTGTTTATGTCGATTTGTATAGTCAAATAAAGGAGTACATGAATTGGTGTTTGGAATCTGATGTTGAAGCTCACAATTTGCATGTTCACGTTAAATAGAAACCATGTGAAGTGATAAAAGAAATCATATAAATCCATTACATTTCATGCATGTAGCGAATGGGGGAATGGCCTCATGGCTTGTCACACATAAAATATTGTTTTGAAAACCTTACTGATATTACATGCATAGCCATTTTCGAATATCTCAATTGCTTGAAATAATGATCCTTTACGCATGTTGAAGCTGTTGGTGTCTTGCATGAGCCATTTGATGTGTCTTCATTTTTAGCACTTGGTCTTGTGAAGGGCTATATTTAAGAGCGATCGCGGGACAAATGGGTAAACCGTTTTGTATGTTTGAAAGTGTGTCGGGAAGGTGAGTCGGGGGTTAATCATATGGCATGATTTTTAAATTGTAGATGTTAGCCTTTTGAACCGCGAGCGAGGATAAAGTTGGCTTGTCGAACCAAAAATTGAAATGTGAAACATATATATTGTACGTATAAAAAGGGATTTCATGTCTTAATGTTTTGACACTTTTTCATTTTAAACCCTCATATTTATATTTTGTCGCATGCAAACCTTGCACTATTAGAAAATGACACTTTACAGCTTAGACTAGGATATTTGTCATATTGAACATTTAATTTTGCCATTTATCATTTGTAACCCTTAAGTTTGGCTAATTAATGATTTTTACCCTAAAGTATTTTAATTCGATCCATTACTAAAAATGAGAATGCAGTTAATAACTCTAAAAATATTAATACAATTCATTTAACCAATAAAGCCGTTATGACTTAAATGAGCTAATAAGTATTTTACGAACCGTAATCCATGTAGATTCGTTGAAGAAGGCATGACATTGTTTCTCTTGTGTTCCTTCCATTTGCTCTCATTTCATTTGCTAAGGTACAGATATTCTATCCCTTTTCAGTAGGGGTTTCTCATGATTCGTTTACATTTTTCGATATTAGCTTTGAACCGTTATATTTTACACTGAGCCTTCTTATTAGGGCTTCCCTTTAACTTTGCTTCATTTATAATATTCCATTTTCTATGGTTTCTTATGCTATGACCCTTTAATATTGATCCTCTCTTATTGAACCTCTGTTACTGAACCATGGCTATTGACCTCTCTGTTATTGGACCTCTGTTATTGAACTAATGTTACTAAACCTTTGATACTAAAATTTTGATATTGAACTGTTGCTACTGAATTTTGATATTGAATTGCTGCTACTGAACTTTGATATTGAACTGTTGCTATGAACCTTTGAATGGTGAACTACTGATATTGAACCTCTGATTATTATGGCTGTTATATTGCTACTCTGTGGACCTTGTCTGACCCTTCAGATTGATACCCGAGCCAAATACTGTTAACTAGTCATGGGGGTTCCATGACCGTGTCATTGATGCACCAATGGCATGACTCTAGTGTGGTTGAGTGATGCTCCACACCGTCCCTATACTGTATTGATTATGCGCGCTTCACTGTTATTGTTATGGCCACTACTGTTTCTGCAGGGGCGTATGGATGCATCCTAGATCTGTACTGTACTGTTACTGATATATATACTGTTATAGTGATGTGGTGCGTGTGTGCAATACACCCCCTCACAGTCTGGGAGCTAGCTACTCCACTGGTTACTGAGGTCTCCCCTCCTATTTGTCTGGTATTCCGAGGTCACCCCTCCGAATACGATGGTTACTACTGATTACTGGGCTGCTATTGCCACTACTGATATTACCGTACTGTACTGTTGGCTCGGGATGGATTTCTGACAACCCTTATACTGTTGACATACTTATATTGTACCATCTGTTTACCCCAACGCACCATATTCTGTATTGACTGCCCGTTACCCTGTACCTTTATGTGACTTATTCTTCTACCATTCCATTCACGTACTGGGTTATTATTATTATGGTTATTGAATTAATTATGCTTTTACATGTTTTAGGTGACAATCGTTTGCCCTGCTACTATATGATTAATATGTGATTGTCTGATTCAACTATTGACATACTAATAACTGAAAAATGGTTTACCATACTGTTATGTGACTCTTTGATTTGTCTGGTCTATGTTAGTGTATAAATGATTGTTTTGACGACTTATCATGTAAACTCTGTTTTGTTAACCTCGTGGTCTATGAATACTGTTAGTATCTTTTCTCGCTTATTGTTGATCTGCCATGTGTACATTGCTGTTTATGTTACTGTATGATTGGGTAAATGGTTCGACTTATGTGATCTGGCTTGTTAACTTGTTTAATTGCCCTGATATGTCCCTAGTTCATTTTAATTATAGTGTTCATACTGTATTCCTACTTGTTACATGTGACTGCCATGTTTTGACTGCTGTTATGATACTGGTTATGTCTTCAACTAAGGGTTTCTGTCCTGTTTGATTGCCATGCTCACTTACTAATTATCTGCTTCCGCTTGCCTTTAGATTTTTGTGTGTGCTTGTATTTATGTCATTGATGCTTTGCCTTGCTTCGTTCTCCTTGTTATCTGTGCTTTGGATATCTGTATAATTGTGTTCTGCAGGATCCTCATTGACTCATTTTCCACATTTCGCTGCGACCTTGTTATCAGTTTCATTATTCCATTTCGCATTTCTGATTTTATTTAGCTTTCATTTTGTTATATCTGTTCACTGGGCTTTTTAAGCTCAGCCGCATTTCTTTTCCTGCGGCAGGTATTTAGGTTTGAAGATGGGCTTTGATGGGCTGAGAGTTGGATTATCTGAGTAGACCAACCCTAGTGACCTTATTATTTGGACTTATTTTGTCGGGCTTTTGTTTCGAAATTTCAGTTATTTTAGTCATCTTGAATTTTGTAATTTTCATTGTAATCATTCGTTTATATGACTTGGTTCGTTATTCTTTTAGACTTTCACTTGCAAAATTTTAATTGTATGTTCTGATATGACACCAGAATGTGACACTTCTACCCTTGTCGGGTTGGGGTGTTACAATTATGGTATCAGAGCTAAGGTTTCGTCTTGTTGGCCTTAGGATTGACCTGTGAGGATTTGGGTAGACACTAGGCTTCCGTCTGTTCTGATCTCTTTCGATTCCTTTTGGTTGTTGTTCAGATTTGACTTCGATAATCTTTTGTCTTCACTAAATTGGCCTTCTTCTCTTCGCATATGAGTTTGTTTATTTTGTCTTCGCACATCCGTTTGTCGATCGTTAGATGGAGACTACCCCGTAGAGCCGAAGATTGATGGTACAGACCCCGTATTGCCGTAACAGTCCCGGAGCTGGAGAGGATCGTGAAGCAGAAGCCACACCCGACTGCCGTGCTGCTGGAGGCATCAGGATGCTGCTGGAGGAAGCTGGACGGACCAACCAAAGACGCAAGAGACGGAGACAAGATTCAACCGGTGGCTGAGAAGGTTCATCTACTTCATAGGATTTGGGCGCGACTTATGTTACTTCAACTTGTTTGTCATGCGTTTTGAGGAGGTTTGATACCCTGTTAAGTGATTCTGATCGGTATTGCTTTTCTTGATTTGTTCGGAACTCGGTTTGAATCGTGAAGTTTTATCGTTTGGCATTTTGTTAATATCTCAGTTTTTCTTTTGAATCGTCAGTAATGAGTCACGAGGAACCATTTTGTGCAAGTTGGTGGCCTTCTTTCATTGCGATATGGTAAGTTGTTTGATGTAGTGTATGTTGTGTGTATATAAATCTGGTCTACTTTGGTATGTTACTTGTTATCTGTATGTGATATGTTTTGTGTGATATTGGTTAAGTGGTTTGTCATGACCCGAGACAGAATATGATGACAATAAGAACTTGTTATGTGATGCAAGTATTATGACGCCTGATCAACGTGATAATACCGAGATCATATAATTTGAACTTATTGAAATCATACGATATCTTGGGAAATGCCTGGGGTTGGTACGTGAATGGAATATGACTTGTATCCGTTATTTGTCACTCCTCATGTTCGATTAGAATTCTGTACCTCTTTGTGAGATTCTCACCGACATCTGTTACGTGTAAGTTTTGTACGCTTTGGACCTGAAATCGTTTTGATCTGTGCAAAACTATGGATTGCTACGTCTGCCATGAACTTGTACATCTCTGTGTACCTCTGCGACTTCAATTTTCGAGGACGAAAATTTTCTTTTAGAGGGGAAGAGTTGTAAAACCCTAAAGTTTCGTAAACGTGTGAATGACCATAATGTCCCTCAAGCCAATAAATAAGACATTCGTAAAATTTATCATGCGTGTTAAATACCTTAAACACTTAAACTACATGATTACATAGGACATTTCTTATAAATTCACACTTGTGCCACAAATAAAGGTAACACAATATTAAGTTATATGGACTAGGTAAATACTTGTAATAGACATTTAAAATAAGTATATAAAATATATATGGAAACTATACAAAGTTGATTTGGTCTCCTCCCTCTAATTCCCATAAAACGTCCCACATATAATTTCCCCATTATGTTAGCCGAAATTTCCTCCCCTAAACCCCCTAATCACGTCTTATTCATTCTTTTTTTTCAAGAAAGAAAACCTAAAAACTCCTAAACCAAATGTGACGGCTGGAAGAAAAATGGGAGGAAACCCTCCATTTTATTCGGTTCAGGCAAGCAGCAAAGGACGTTGTAAACGTGAGCCTTGGTTCGAGGTCATTGGCTTTATTGTTTGCTTTATATTGCTGCTGCTGTCGTGAGGGTGGAAGCACGAAGGGGGGCTCGTTGTTTCTTGTTTCACTCTTGCTTGCTGCTTATTCGTCTCGCACAACAGGGTATCAGCATCATCTTGTGATTTTCGTTTTTGTTTCCTGGATTGGTTGTGATCTTGGCCTGGTTTCCTTCCTCTCTTCCACGCTCCAAAGGTAACCTCATTATCGTCTTCTCGCCTCTTTTGATTTATGAAATCTGGTCATTGGTGAAGCCCATGCGCATACTTTTGTACCTCCCTATCATGTCACGTAAATAATAAAGTGAGGCTAGCACATGAAATAATAAAAAGGGAGATTACATAAAATCATGAGTTGAACATTGTTTATGTCGATTTGTATAGTCAAATAAAGGAGTACATGAATTGGTGTTTGGAATCTGATGTTGAAGCTCACAATTTGCATGTTCACGTTAAATAGAAACCATGTGAAGTGATAAAAGAAATCATATAAATCCATTACATTTCATGCATGTAGCGAATGGGGGAATGGCCTCATGGCTTGTCACACATAAAATATTGTTTTGAAAACCTTACTGATATTACATGCATAGCCATTTTCGAATATCTCAATTGCTTGAAATAATGATCCTTTACGCATGTTGAAGCTGTTGGTGTCTTGCATGAGCCATTTGATGTGTCTTCATTTTTAGCACTTGGTCTTGTGAAGGGCTATATTTAAGAGCGATCGCGGGACAAATGGGTAAACCGTTTTGTATGTTTGAAAGTGTGTCGGGAAGGTGAGTCGGGGGTTAATCATATGGCATGATTTTTAAATTGTAGATGTTAGCCTTTTGAACCGCGAGCGAGGATAAAGTTGGCTTGTCGAACCAAAAATTGAAATGTGAAACATATATATTGTACGTATAAAAAGGGATTTCATGTCTTAATGTTTTGACACTTTTTCATTTTAAACCCTCATATTTATATTTTGTCGCATGCAAACCTTGCACTATTAGAAAATGACACTTTACAGCTTAGACTAGGATATTTGTCATATTGAACATTTAATTTTGCCATTTATCATTTGTAACCCTTAAGTTTGGCTAATTAATGATTTTTACCCTAAAGTATTTTAATTCGATCCATTACTAAAAATGAGAATGCAGTTAATAACTCTAAAAATATTAATACAATTCATTTAACCAATAAAGCCGTTATGACTTAAATGAGCTAATAAGTATTTTACGAACCGTAATCCATGTAGATTCGTTGAAGAAGGCATGACATTGTTTCTCTTGTGTTCCTTCCATTTGCTCTCATTTCATTTGCTAAGGTACAGATATTCTATCCCTTTTCAGTAGGGGTTTCTCATGATTCGTTTACATTTTTCGATATTAGCTTTGAACCGTTATATTTTACACTGAGCCTTCTTATTAGGGCTTCCCTTTAACTTTGCTTCATTTATAATATTCCATTTTCTATGGTTTCTTATGCTATGACCCTTTAATATTGATCCTCTCTTATTGAACCTCTGTTACTGAACCATGGCTATTGACCTCTCTGTTATTGGACCTCTGTTATTGAACTAATGTTACTAAACCTTTGATACTAAAATTTTGATATTGAACTGTTGCTACTGAATTTTGATATTGAATTGCTGCTACTGAACTTTGATATTGAACTGTTGCTATGAACCTTTGAATGGTGAACTACTGATATTGAACCTCTGATTATTATGGCTGTTATATTGCTACTCTGTGGACCTTGTCTGACCCTTCAGATTGATACCCGAGCCAAATACTGTTAACTAGTCATGGGGGTTCCATGACCGTGTCATTGATGCACCAATGGCATGACTCTAGTGTGGTTGAGTGATGCTCCACACCGTCCCTATACTGTATTGATTATGCGCGCTTCACTGTTATTGTTATGGCCACTACTGTTTCTGCAGGGGCGTATGGATGCATCCTAGATCTGTACTGTACTGTTACTGATATATATACTGTTATAGTGATGTGGTGCGTGTGTGCAATACACCCCCTCACAGTCTGGGAGCTAGCTACTCCACTGGTTACTGAGGTCTCCCCTCCTATTTGTCTGGTATTCCGAGGTCACCCCTCCGAATACGATGGTTACTACTGATTACTGGGCTGCTATTGCCACTACTGATATTACCGTACTGTACTGTTGGCTCGGGATGGATTTCTGACAACCCTTATACTGTTGACATACTTATATTGTACCATCTGTTTACCCCAACGCACCATATTCTGTATTGACTGCCCGTTACCCTGTACCTTTATGTGACTTATTCTTCTACCATTCCATTCACGTACTGGGTTATTATTATTATGGTTATTGAATTAATTATGCTTTTACATGTTTTAGGTGACAATCGTTTGCCCTGCTACTATATGATTAATATGTGATTGTCTGATTCAACTATTGACATACTAATAACTGAAAAATGGTTTACCATACTGTTATGTGACTCTTTGATTTGTCTGGTCTATGTTAGTGTATAAATGATTGTTTTGACGACTTATCATGTAAACTCTGTTTTGTTAACCTCGTGGTCTATGAATACTGTTAGTATCTTTTCTCGCTTATTGTTGATCTGCCATGTGTACATTGCTGTTTATGTTACTGTATGATTGGGTAAATGGTTCGACTTATGTGATCTGGCTTGTTAACTTGTTTAATTGCCCTGATATGTCCCTAGTTCATTTTAATTATAGTGTTCATACTGTATTCCTACTTGTTACATGTGACTGCCATGTTTTGACTGCTGTTATGATACTGGTTATGTCTTCAACTAAGGGTTTCTGTCCTGTTTGATTGCCATGCTCACTTACTAATTATCTGCTTCCGCTTGCCTTTAGATTTTTGTGTGTGCTTGTATTTATGTCATTGATGCTTTGCCTTGCTTCGTTCTCCTTGTTATCTGTGCTTTGGATATCTGTATAATTGTGTTCTGCAGGATCCTCATTGACTCATTTTCCACATTTCGCTGCGACCTTGTTATCAGTTTCATTATTCCATTTCGCATTTCTGATTTTATTTAGCTTTCATTTTGTTATATCTGTTCACTGGGCTTTTTAAGCTCAGCCGCATTTCTTTTCCTGCGGCAGGTATTTAGGTTTGAAGATGGGCTTTGATGGGCTGAGAGTTGGATTATCTGAGTAGACCAACCCTAGTGACCTTATTATTTGGACTTATTTTGTCGGGCTTTTGTTTCGAAATTTCAGTTATTTTAGTCATCTTGAATTTTGTAATTTTCATTGTAATCATTCGTTTATATGACTTGGTTCGTTATTCTTTTAGACTTTCACTTGCAAAATTTTAATTGTATGTTCTGATATGACACCAGAATGTGACACTTCTACCCTTGTCGGGTTGGGGTGTTACAACAAAACTAATGTGTTTGTCTATTTTTTCTTTCTTAGGTCATGTTATCAATTTTTTTGGTGTGTAGATCAAGTGCTTCCTAATATTTGTCAGAATTTGATTTGTGGTTAAAATTATTTAACACATGAGAATGTTATGTGTTAAATAAGTGAGCCGTGATTACACATGTTATTCATGTTTTGGGTTATCAGAGTTTGGATAGGCTCAGTCTTTGCAGTTTTATATGTCCACGAAATTGTAGTAGATTTGCTACATTTTATTTTGTTGTTTGATATGTGCTTTTTCATACTTATGTTTGGATTGGATTTTTTTGTTTTTTGTTACAAACAGATGTTTCTCAGTATTTGTTAGAATATGATATGTGGTCATGCGAGTTGTGAAACGCGAATTAGTAGGATCTAAGGGAGTTTATATGTGGTAACTTGTTATATTTTATGTTGTTGCTTGATGTGTGTGTGGAAACCGAGGGGACTTGAATACGTTTCTGTTTAAGACTTAAAACTTTTGTATCAAATTCTCCGATCAAGTTTGACGTAATATGAAATGTGAAAATAATACTTCAACAATATAATTAAGAGCATGAAGTAAAACACATTGTCACAACCCAAACATAAACATCAAGCCACAACACAATCATAAACATAATGTAAAGATAAAACAAGAAGTAAAAGGTATTTCAAACCGGACATGGAGATTTATAGTGGTTCAGTCACGAAGCTCCTCTTCGCCCTACTCTACTCCCCGAGTACCCAACTCGAGAGTTACTTCACTAGATCAACAAACTCCCTTCTCGGCGGAGAGAAACTTACACAACGTTGCTTACACTTTATTCGATACAAAGCTAAATACCGAGTCCTAAAACCGGTAGAACCAATCCATCGTCGCTTAAAATTTTTCGGGTACAAACCTAAATACCAAGTCCTTCTTTGGGTAAAACTAAAATCGTTATTGTTACACCACGCCAAGGCGGAAACGCGAGGCGTAACAAGAGAGATATCGTCACAACACCTTGATGTATAAATAGAGAATCACTAAATGCAATCAGTTATCAAAATGTCATGACGACACCCGACACAAGAGGAGACTTGTATTAAAGTTAATCGTAACGTAACAATACATAGTCATAAAAATATATAATCCAAAATGTCTTAAACCAACATATCAAAGATTGCAAGTACGAAATGTGAAACAACAAAGATAGCATTTATAACTCCCATGCAAGTATGCTAAGGTACTGCTAGCCTTGAACATCTGATAACCTTAAGCCCCCGTATCATCACCTGAAAATGATACCCGAAAATGTCAACATTTCGTCTGTGAGTTCATAGGTTTAAAACAAACAAAATCAGTTACTGTGTTTAGTATTCAAGTAGAATGAAAATGTGAACATTAAAAAATATAGGGCTAATAACCTATTAAAGCATCATACTTGTCACAAATGTCAGTTCGACGAAGCGAACAAAAAAAATAGCTCTTCTAGACATTAAACTTGACATTCTTGTCTTTTTTTAAGTATTATGACCATTTTACCCTTCTAAATTACATAAATGGTCCTTGTGGGTTTGCGAAACTTGCATCCATCATCCCTATGCTAAATTACATAAATGGTCCCTATCGTTTCGAAATAATTGCGTCCATCGTCCCTTTTTTATCAAAAATTTTTGTTCATTTTTTTTTTTTTTTTTTTTTTTTTTTTTTTTCAGATTTTTGCTTCAAAATTAATATTGAGATCTTACCTGCTTTCCTCTTGTTTCTTTCTTACCTGTACCAGAAACCAATTACTCTATACATAACATCTCAAGAAAACTAAAGTACTGAACATAACAATTTCTTTCTTTGATTATCAAATTAACCCTTATCAGCAACCTCCCTTGGCTCATTCTTTTTTATCTAATTATTGCTGTTGCTCATTCTTTGTTGAGTAGTAACAAGTGGGAGTTGCACGCACTCCAATAGGCGACTTCCTTGGCAGCCTTTCTTCCTTATCAGCAACCTCCCTTGGCTCTGCTGCTATTCAATCCTCTCTTCAAAGAGCCAACATCCCCGATCCCTTATCAGCAACAGTTCATCTTCACTACACCCTGTCAACATCACCACGGCTACCCAAAATGTAATACCCAAATGACGGCGGATAGTTTTTTCCACGGGTTACCCCGGTGTATTGTCAAAAACGATGATTCTGAAGTGGGTTTGTCATAAAAAATTGATCTTTAACCTGTTTTGGGGGTGAAAGTTGATTTCACTTTTGATGGGGTTTTATGAAATTGATGTAAATTAATGAAATTGGTATATGGGTTATGTTAATTAAGGTGAATGTGAAGTGGGGTTGTGATAAACTTTGGATCTTTCACTGTTTTGGGGAAGATCCGGTGGATTGATTATTAGATCTGTTTTGGGGTTACCAATGGACATGAATGGTATAATATATAGTTAGGACAATGGATGCAATTTTTATAAATTCAAGGGTAAAATGGTCATCACAAATTTATTTTACTCAATTGAAGACAAAAATTTTAAGTTTAATGTCCAAAAGAGCTATTTTTTTTGTTCGCTACATCGAACTGACATTTGTGACAAGTATGATGCTTTAATAGGTTATTTGCCCAAAAATATACAACACTTAATTAAATCATACAATCACAATAAGGGGAAACTCACACCACAAACCACATATTAAGGATCCACATACACTGGGTGCCTCTTTCCAAAGTCATAGTGGGTGCATCTTCCCAAAGATAAATTGGGTGCCTCTTCCCGAAGATAAATTGAGTGACTCTTCCTAAAGGTGTACCATATATCCATGGTCATGATTCACACAATAAGAACACACATAACACAAATAATATTGCATAATAGACGCACATCGTCCAAAATAAATATGAAAAGTATGTAACACAGCATCAAAGTATTTTAAAAATCTCTTTGAGTATCATTTTCCCCCAAAAAGTATATAGGTAAAACGGGGCCACGAAAACTCACCTTGATTCGCAGCTTAACAATTATGATGCACAAAACTCGAACTAGCAATCTAAAACAAATGAAAACAATATAAGTTACAAGTGATCAAGGCTTATAACCTCACCACTGTAACTCACATGGGATGCATTGGAAATGATTAACTAATCATTCCCCATGACATACTAATTGAAATCCAATTGCACAAGTGAGAATTCATTAGGTATTGGTGTCTACTTATAAGCTCACTTAAATTGTTAAAACCTTGATTTTATCAAATTCTGGTTCCTTTTCTCTAATTTTAGAACAATGCCAAACGCGCTCCTGAGCTTCCCAAAGTTTTCCCAATGATACTTATATGTGTTAAGTATCTCCCATATTGTTTCTAGATTTTATTTCCTAGTGTAAGTATTGTATAGAAATTCGTTAAACCAAACTATCCAGAAAGTGACCTGATTGAACACCCAGAATGTTTGCATTTATTAAACATATTTAGACTTCTCATAAAAATCCACAAAAATTATAGTAATTAATAGAGATGTTAAATATACTCCTATTAAAATTTAGGGTTCTAAATCGATAGAGTTTGAGAGATAAAAATTATAAAAACCAGCTGAAATCATACCCAAAAATTCAGACTCGACAACCAATCTTGCAAAAATCATTCGACTGTCTTCCCGACCTCTAACGACCTTAAGGCTTACATATTCAGAAGGTGGACTCTTTGAGCAAAATTATAGATACAAGAAGCATGTAAAAATCTTTTGTATAACTCGAACTCGTGCCTAATATATTTGATGTTACAAATCTGCCAGATTCATAATTTCACTTCTACACACCCTAACTAGTTTATATCTTGAAAACAATCATATAAACGCCTATAATATGTACTTTAATCACCAATATACCATAAATCACATATTGTAGGACCTTATATCTATCAACTCTATCACACTAACACTTATATGAAGCAAGGAAATGGTGACTTGAATGATATATGGGGCGTATGTATTTAGAGAAAGAAAGATGAAACATTAAGTTTATTCCATATGAAAAACACACACTTACACACTCAAGCACACACACCAAATGACTAGGTGTGTGCCTTTTATACTTTGAACATAAAAGCCTTATGGGCTTTGGATGGGCTTTGATTAGTTTGTGGATTGGGCTTACATTAATACAAGACTAAACATAACATAACTAATAACCGGTTAGCTTGGCCCAATCCACGAGCCCAATGACTATTCTAATACAATATCGAACACACGTTACAAAGTTCCTAAACATGAATGACTATCACTTTCTAACACATTATATTAAGGCTAACAATCTCCCCCTAAGGGGTGGTCATTCAAAAGATGCTCCACTGGATAAGATCTTTAAACCTCTTGAGCTTGAACTTTGTGTGTTGATATTGAATAGTCTTGATTCTTTGTTCCTTCATGCTTTGTGATCAGATAATAACGTTTTTCTGCCTTTCGTCAGCTTCTTTGGAATAGGTGTCTCCACGTCTTTCTCCATCATGCTCATACTTCTATTTGACTTTGAATTTCCAATGATGTGAAGTTCTCTAGTCTTTGAACTTTGTAGATTCTTTGACATTGACGAAGAATCATCTTTAACTTTATGTTGCCTTTGATATTGATGAGAACTTTCATGTGTTGTTGGTATGAGCATGGGAAGATGGTGCGGTCTCTCCTCCAAGGAACAGTCATCAATACCTGCATGAATATGTTAGTGAAAAATACCAATCCATCATTGTGGGCTTTTCTTAAAGAATTGACCACTACGATTGTTATACTGATGAATGTCTTGATTCCATTCACCTTGGTCGGGCGAATCAGCCGTCCTAATCCCATAAGGGACAGTTGGCATTACATTGAATAAATTCAAGTAACAACCCTCTTCTTCAGGATTCAATTCGTGAAAGGAATCTCCTTAGCGGGATTTCCAGCACTTACAAGTTCGAAGGTAGAGGGTGTTAACAGCATATTGTGAAAACACGTCTCTAATTCTTACAATGGTTGTTCCTAAAATTGGAGGCCCTCAAGAAGGCTAACACGACATACCGAAGTATATCTACAATTCAGGTGAGACGCTGAAGTATACCGAAGCATCACTCCACGACTGTAGACCGTTTGAGACACACTAAGCGTAACCCATAAAGAATTACCGAAGTGACCTGCTGTCAGGGCTGCTTGATGTTGACCTTGGCAGGAATTTCCATTCAATCATTGAGGATCACAATTGTGAATCCCCTCATAAATGTTCTGGCAGATTGCTAAGATCTGCGTAGGACTCTAGAATATATCACTTGTGTCCTTATTGTTGAACAACAAGCGATGAAATGTAAAGTGTTCCTAAGAGATCTTTGAATGAATCTCGTGGCTCTAGACTCGATTAGTGCATTTTGGTTTTCCTAAGCGGGGACTAGGGAGAGGGTCTCCTTCTTCAATACTAACGATCTCTAAGAGAAAGTCGATAGATTATGTAAGGTTCTCAGTGAGAATGAAACAAATCCTTTTAAGAGGAATTTGAGTGGTTAGAAGGTTAGGTGCAGTGCGTCACTGGGTCCATGACGTCTTTGTCTACAATACCGGTGTCATCTTGTGACAACCAGTAGCATATGAATTGAACCCGGTTTCTGCCCTAAGGTTGATTATGGAGAGCTATTTCTTTTCACCCTTTTTCATTACATTTCTTATTAATTCTTCAACCCCTTCTTTCTCCTTTCTCACATTACTCCTTTTTTTAATCATACTTAAGGACTTCTAATACTAACTATGGGTATAGTCCTTGGGTAGATCCCTCCGGCTCTGGCGGATCATAGGACGAATTTCCTCTCTTTAGTCACCTTATAACTCCATAACTATCCTATGTTGCCATAAAACCTTTTTCTTGAAAATCTTCTCTAAGTGTTTATGAATGAAATGCATTTTGTTAACACCTTGAGAGTTTTGAATTTTCATAAATACTCCCCCTTCACATGTGCTTATATTGTTTTAACTTAAATCTACACAATGAGGGTAGAGTTCGCACTTTTTGAATTGATCGGCTCATGATAGACAATTACCCACGAGACACGGTTACGTTGCTTAGTTAAGGAGTTCCATTGTCAGTTTTTAGGTGACAACTAGCTCTAATAACTAGCTTGAAGTTGTAAACTCTTCTCGAAAAGAAGGTTAGACCCATGAAAGTGCTGTCTATCACAAGTTTCTCGAGATGGTACATTTACTGACTTTGATTTCTCATTAATTCATTGGTTTCGACTGAGTCGAGCTCTTTTGAGATTCAAACACCGATCATTAAACATTTTTGATCACATTTTAATCACGTCTTCTCCCCCTCAAAAATAGCATACTCGTGATATTTTTTATATCAACGGATTAAACATCATTTTTAGAAACTTTTAAGGAGACAAACGGATTTGTTTTAAGCATGAAATTAAAACATTTTTGTTTTATACTCCCCCTTTAATAAAGCATAATCTATTTAAGGGGTTTTGGAGGGAGTTATCTTAAGCACAAAATATTTTGAAAGATTTTGAAAAATCTTTTGAACAATCTTGAAAAGGTGCTCAAGATGATGATGATGATTTCTCACCAGTTTTAAATGTAGTGCACTGAAGCGTACACTAGATTTTCTTTTGAAATACAAGTTTTGATTTGAAATAATCAAAAGTCATCATTTTTAGAGTCCGGGTTTCGTACTGAAATATACGAAATCCATAGTGAAAGAAATTTTTGAGAAACGACATGTTTTAGAAAACATTTAAATAACTCTCGCTCAAGCATCTGTACATGTCAGTATCATTGTTGAATGACATTTCTAGAAACGTACAGAACATCGATTATACGAGAGACATGTCGTGAGAAGAAACTTTTTGGATTTTTTTATTTTATATTGTTTTTGTATTTTTTGAAAGTTTTATATTTTTATATTTTGCTTTTGTTGGTTTTTCAAATTTTGTATTTGGTTTTTCAAAAATATTTACAGCGAAGCTTTTTGGAAAATCATTTTCAAGAAGATTCGAGAAGACGTTCTAACTCCTCAGGGGTTAGGCTTCGCATTCCAATTCGTCGAACTAAATTTTCAAACCGTTCTTTTGGAAGGGCTTTAGTAAATAGATCGTCGAGTTGGTAATATGTCTTCACAAAAAATAATTCAACAGTACTCTCTTCTACGTGCTCTTTGATGAAGTGATAGCGGACTCTGATATGCTTGGTCTTTGAGTGATGAACAGGATTGCACGATATGGCTATGGCACTTTTCGAGTCACAATACATAGGTATTTTATCGAAAGTAAAGCCATAATCTGTGAGTTGTGTTCTCATCCATAGAACTTGAGCACGACACGCAGATAGAGACACATACTCGGCTTCAGCAGTTGAAAGTGCAGTACAATCTTGTTTCTTTGAAGACCAGCTGACTAACTTTTCTCCCAAAGAAATTGTGCTCCTACTGATGTACTTTTTGTTGTAACTTGATCACCTGCGTGGTCCGCATCTGAAAAGGCTATTAGATCAAATCCAGATTCCTTTGGATACCAAAGTCCCATGTGAATGGATGTCTTTAGGTACCGAAAGATCCACTTAACCTCTTTGAGGTGAAGTTCGGTAGGCTTTGCCTGAAACCGTGCTAATAAGCAAACAGCAAATTGAATATCGGGTCGACTAGCAGTGAGGTACATGAGAGAACCAATCATGCTCCGATATTTCTTCGGATCGATAGGTTTCCCAAATAAATCGGCTCCAATTTTTGGTGAAGTTACCATTGGTGTTCCAACCGAATCACAATTGTCGATACCATGTTTTTTCAAAATCTCAATTGTATATTTAGATTGATTAATGAAAATTCCACGAGGGGATTGATGTATTTGTAAGCCAAGAAAAAACTTTAGTTCCCCCATCATGGACATTTCAAATTTGCTTTTCATGAGATTTTCAAAATGTTTTGAAAGATTCGGATTAGTGGACCCAAAAATGATGTCGTCCACGTAAATCTGAACAATCAAAATGTCATTGTTGTATTTTCGTGTAAACAAGGTAGGATCAACCTTCCTTTGGTGAAATTGTTTTTGGTCAGGAAAAAAGTCAGTTCGTCATACCACGTTCTCGGAGCTTGTTTCAAACCATAGATTGCCTTTTTGAGTTTGTAAACATAGTCTGGATGTTCCATGTCTATGAAGCCTTCTGGCTGACTGATAAGGTTTTAAAATGTACCTTTTTGAGGGGTCGTTTAAGCCCTTATTTGATCACTTTTGTATCCGTTATTACTTAATATCGTTCCTTTTCACTTTTTAGGTCTCTTGAAGGCAAATTGCTGTAATGGCACTTATTTGGACGAAAATGCACGGATATACGAAGAAAATGGCCAAAGTCAAGAATCAAGACACTCCAGCTGCTGAAAAGACAAGGTGACGGCGTCACTGCTTAACTGCGACGCCGTCGGAGGATTTTGTGACGGGACAGAAGCCAAATCTCTTATTTTCAAGTGACAGTGTCAGGCTTTAAAAGAGTAGGCCGTCGCAACTCAGACGGCCTAGATTGGATCCAGACGGCATCAGAAGCTGAAGAGGACGGCGTCACAAGCACAAGGTGACGCCGTCGCAAGACTAACGTGGCCAAGACGAAACCCTAATGACGGCGACCCGACGGCGTCACACAACATAAGGTGACGCCGTCGCATATGTAATCTTATATATAGAATCCGAATTTTTCAGTATTAGTGTGTAGTCTTTTGGAGTAAAAACCTAAACCGAACCAAGGCTGTCTTGCACAGTATTTTAGGGTTCCAAACCCTATCTTACATCAAGATAAGTGTTTTACTTCATTAATTCAATTATGTCTTTGATTATTTGTGTGTATGCTTGCATGTTCTCCATGTCCGGCTAATTTACTTGTGTGTTTGCTTAGGGAATATGAAACTTAATTATTGAATATTGATTGGTTGTCTCTTATCTTAATTGTTAATGATCTAGTAATGCGATAGGTCATTCGTTGTGTACTTAATGCTTGATTAATCTTTGTGAACCTTAGGTTATAGCACTTAGAGTGGTTGTAAGCTAAACCTTCCAAAGAGGCCTTAGAGTTAGAGTTTATGATCCCTAGTGGTATTTTGTAGACGAGACCCTTTGGTAACTTCAAAGAGTTAGGGATAAACGCATACCCTACAACTTTAGACACACAACGCGATTAAGAATAAGGACGTGACAATTCAACCATCAATAGGAAATAATTAAGGAGTAATAAAACCTAAGTAAACACATCTTTAAATCATCATACGAGCACACAACAATAGACATAGACTATCCTTAGCTTAGTTAATTAGATAAGTAAAGTAATCGGTAGAAATACCAACCCCCAAATCCAAACCCCGAGATTCGTACCTTTCCATTTCCTAAAAAAACATAAAAAGATAAAAAAAAAATAATCTTCCTCAACCCCAACCTTAGCGTAGTAACTTCTCACTAGCATTCCTATTCCCCTAGAGAACGATATCAATACCCGTGGCTTACCCTAATACTACACTACAACGATTAGGTTCACTGCCTAGGGTGTTATAAAACTTGCTCGAAGAAAAGGAAGTTCCTTTGACCCCGAACGACGCGTGTAGCGTTATCAAGTTTTTGGCGCCGCTGCCGGGGAATAGAATAGCTAGTTAGTAGTCCACCTCGTTTAGGTTTATTTGCTTGATTCCTATCAAGTAATTTTTTTTCTTTTTATTAGCTTCCTTGTAGTCTATCCCCCTTCTTTGTGTTTGTGTTCGTAAAACCCTTTTCATTTGTCGCTATGGCAAGTGAAATTGCATTTGAATCATTAACAAATGAGGAACAATTGAATTTCGCAGATTGGATTGGTTTTTATTGTTCTAATGAATTTGTGAGTGAACTTAGAGATATCCAAAAGGAGACGGGTGTAAGGTTGGATGGGTTTGATAAATTTTGTGCTTGTGTGGCTTCTATTCAACAATCATTGTTAGAATCAACTCCTTTTAGTGAAAACCTCTGGAAATTTTTTGAGAAAAGCCTCCTAAGTATAAACCGTCAGTTGTCACAACTTGAGGAAATGGATGAGGAGGATTTATCTAACCTTAGGCATCATGATCAAAAAGACCTAGTTTTTAAGAACATGGAACCTAAACCCGAACAAGATTGTGAGATGGTTAGAGTTGAAACATATGACACACATGAGAAATCCTTTAGGCAAATAGAACATAGTAGTCAAGTTTTTGAGAACAAATCTTATGAATCGGACCAAGAATTTGAAATGGCTAAAGAAGGATTTAAGATACTTAGGAGTGTATTTGGGTTAGATCATACTAAAACACATGATGAACATTTAGGAGATCTAGATATAATGGAGAATAAGGTGGAAACTCCAAGCCCACAAGCCCTACCATCACTTGAGGAACACACATCGCCAATAACTTACCCGGAAGAAGTAGAAGAGACTATAGGAATGTAAAGACTGAAAATCTGAAACATAGAATAAAGACTAAAATACCCTTGAAATCGAAATTTATTAAATACGTAAAATACACTAATGTTCATTTAAGGAAATTAAAACCTAACTTATCTATATTTAAAAACCTAACGAACATATTTAAGAAATCAACATTGTACGACGAAAAGTTAAATGTCACGCGTTATGACTTTTGGGCCATTGCTTTTGTGTCATCCGGAGACCATTGGGCCGCGTCTGTTTTTGAGCCGAGAGCCCAAAGTTGGGCGTGTCTTTTGTTCTGGTTGGGTTGAGCCGAAGCCCACATCAAACCCATATCCGATCGGTATTACACTATAAATACAAACACTTAACACAAAAATTTGGAACCCTAATATTGCAAAGTTTCGGCTCATTCTCTTCCTCCCTTTTCTCCATCCGATCGGCTTCACTCTTGGAGCCGTGGTGTTTTGTTTCTAACGCAAGCTAAAGGTATAACTAAGTCCTTCTCGTCTTGTTTTGATACATGTAACGATAACATATATGTTTGTATTGGTAAGGTATGAATCGGACCTTATATATTTGAGCCGCATGCATTGAATTGACATATATATGAATCGGTTAAGGTATAACATGCAAACGTTAAATATGTAATGTACGTGAGGTGGTGTGAGATACGTAAAACATGTATAGCCGAAACATATATATATAGCCGAACCATATGAATGTTTGTAAACATGCGTTTAAATAAGTAAGGAACATGCAAAACATAAACCCTAAGTTGTGTATGAGTCGAGCCATGCATAACCGAACCATATGATTTGTGAACCGTGTATCACGCGTGTGTTTGTGAGTCAAGTGAGCTTGTCGATATATAAACATATTACGTGTTCATGTCCTTTTCGAAACTATGTGCATGTGTGTGTCGATGTGTGTATAAGTCGGATAATGAGTAACTTGTGTTGTCACATGAAATCATAAACGTGCATGGGTATAAGAGTTGACGTATTATATGTGTATAAGTAACGTATGGTTAAAGTCATGAAGGTGTTGAGTAAATAAACATGTAACTTATTTGGTCTCGTTAAAGCTAGAAGTCGAGTGCATGCATGTATGAAACATGAGTTAATGAGTTGTGTGAGTCGATTTGAGTATGAGTAAGTGTATTAATTCATTATTTCATGTGTGAGTTATAACTTTTAAACTATTTTCACATTTAACCCTAAACTCTAATAAATGACATAATGAACCCTAATCTACGATATTGATTATAAAACACTTAAGTCTCATTTACTGGTAAAACTCTAAGGTATTAAGATCATTAAATATACTAAGTATAAACACCAAATATTAAGAGATCATTTCAACAATTATGAAATCATAAATAACATGTACGACCGTTAATGTGTATAGGTTCTGTGAAGAAGGAGTAATCCCTTGGTTTTCGTATTTCTGATTTTGGTCATTTGCTTTGGAATAAGGTACAGATATTCTGACCTTTTCAGTAAAGGTTCCTTATGACGTTTTATTTTCGATAGCTTTTCTATTTTACTTATTAGGGTTTCCTAAGCCTTTGCTATGAACCCCATTCTGTTTGTTTGAGCTGTTTCTTATTTGAAATTTCTGATTTCTGAATTATGAAACATCTGATTTTGAACTATATGATATGAAAACTCTGATTTTGAAAATATGATTAACCTTATGATAAAGTATGATCTGTGTCAGTGTTGACATTCTGATTTGACCTAAGATAGTTTGACACCCGAGCCAAATATTTCACTAGTCATGGGGGTTCCATGTCCGTGTCAGTGATGCACCTCTGACATGACTCTAGGGCAGTAGAGTGATGTTCTGCCACGTCCCTTATCTATTATCTGTTATGAGCTCAATTATATGTTATGGCCAATATCTGTCTGTGGGGTGTATGGATGCATCCTAGATCTGTTATCTGTTATCTGTTAGCTGTTATCTGTTATATGTTATCTGATGATTGATGTTGCGTGCATGCACGTCCTTCATAACTCTGGTAGGTCTCCCCTACAAATGTTGCCTTATGTGAATATGATTATGATCTGATATATGTTTCTGGGCTCGTGGTAGTTAACTATAAACCTTATCCGATAATTCTGATTTATACTCTGAAAATGATTATGATTTTGTTATCTTTCGTTCACTATATTTTGTATTCGATATCGTTTCATATTTTCTTTGCTTTTATATCTGTTCACTGAGCTTTTGAAGCTCAGCCGCATTTCTTTTCTTCCGCGGCAGGTATCTAAGCAATGGAGCTGGGTTTTGCTTTGGGATGAGTGCATGAGTGGACTTACCTTAGAGACATTTAGCTTTGATCTTATGATGCCATTTAAGACTTTACTATTTCACTTTATTTCTGTTGGAATTTATCTTCCATTGGGACCTATGTATTGAAGCAATGTTGACTTGAATTATTTCAGCATTTATGTTAAGACTTCTTTGGTATTTTGTTTTGCTTTGATATGACACCATTATTTGTGATTCCTTTACCCTTGTCGGGTCGGGGCGTTACAATTTATGGTATCAGAGCCCTAGGTTTTGAGACCCTTAGAGCTTAGGCTATGACCTGTGAGGATTGGGTAGACTTTAGGTTTCCTTCTGCGTACTTCCATTTCGTATCTCACCTTTGTTCATTTTGCTAATCGTTTGAATACCGTTCAGATGGTTCAAACTCGACGTAACGGTCACTTGGATGGAGACGATGATGCTCCTAACTTGGATGCTGCGATTGCTAATGCTCTCAACACTCTTTTCCCTAGACTTACCACACCCGAGATGATGACACAGGTGATCAACAACATTCGCAATCAGACTGGTCCTTCGGGTAGTGGTGGAGGTAATCAACCCACCGGCATTCACGCTTGGCTCGAGCGTTTCGGTAAGCTCAAGCCCCTTTCTTTCAGCACTGCTGCCACTCCCACGGAGGCCGAGGACTGGATCACTCACATAGAAAAGCTGTTTGAAGTGTTGGGTTGTGGAGACGAGTTTAAGACCCGTTTGGCTACATTTAAGTTGGAATGTGATGCATTGAATTGGTGGAAGGCACTCAAACAGGCAAGAGGAGGAGACGCCTTTGCTATTGTTTGTACCTGGGCTGAATTTCGTACCATCTTCTATAACCGTTACTTTCCTGATGCTGAGCAGCAAAGGTATGAGAGGGATTATCAGGCGATTTATCTGTTTGATCATGAGAACTCCAATGAGTACATGGGCAGGTTTATGAGGTTGGTCAGTTTTGTGGGAACGATTGCTGGGGATGGTAGGCGTCAAGCCAAGCACTTCAAGTGGGGACTGAAGAAGTGGGTGTTGGACCGACTGCTGAATATTGAGTATGAGGATGTGTCGGCCTGCAATGACGCAGCTCGTAACATTGAGATCTTTCATGAGGTTTCGGGTTCCAACAAGCGTAACCGCGATGGTGATCGGGTTCAAGGTAGGACTCAAAGTAGTGATTATAAGGGAAATACTGGAAGGAGTTACGATTTGAGGGGTCAGGTGGATAGGAGTTATGATCAGCGGGGTCAGTCAGGAAGGAATGTTGACTCTAGGCGCCCTGAGGCAAGGAGTCAGGATAATAGAAATGCTGGTAGGAATGGGAATGATCGTCAGAATTAGAGTAACAATAACCAGCGTTACAACAGGGATCAGTCAGCTCGAGGATCATATCAGGGTCGTGCTTCAGGATCTTCTGGTCAGCAAAGGACAGCTGAGGTTTTGCCTCCCCCACCTCTTTGTACTACTTGTGGAAAGGCTCATCTGGGGCAGTGTTTTAAGGCCACTGGTGGATGTTTCTCTTGTGGTTCCACTACTCACAAGATCAAGGATTGCCCTAAGAGGAACCCGGCGATTCCTGGAAACTACATCAAGCCGCCACCTACTACTGGACGTGTTTATGCTACTACTCGGGATCAGGCGGAGCGCACTTCAGGTACCATTACGGGCACTCTTTTCATTGATGATTATTCTGTCTTCGCTTTATTTGATACCGGTGCCACACTCCATTATATATGTCACATTTGCTAAGAAACTTAATATGACCCCCAAACCACTAACAAACCACTTATCGATTTCCACGCCTATGAAAAACCACATGATCATTGATCATAAATATGTTAAGTGCCCTCTTCGTTTTGATGATCGTATTCGCTCTGTAAATCTGTATCCTCTCGATATGGTCGACTTTGATATCATTCTAGGCATGGATTGGTTGGCTTATCATAGAGCTTCCATTAACTGCTATACTAGAACTGTGATCTTTGGAGACATAAAACATCCTGAATTTGTTTATTATGGTTCTCAACCCCTCAAATCTGTTAAGCTCATTTCTGCTGTGAAGGCACGAACCATGATTGCTCATGGGTGTCAAGGTTTTCTGGCATCTGTTAAGGACACATCTTTGGAGAGTCCTAACATTGAAAACCTTTCTGTTGTTTGTGAATTCACCGACGTTTTTCCCGATGAACTTCCCGGTCTTCCCCCAGCTAGAGAAGTTGAGTTTAGCATTGAGTTAATTCCTGGTGCTAAACCAATTTCGAAGGCTCCATATCGTATGGCACCTGTAGAATTGAAGGAGTTAAAGGAACAGCTGCAAGAGATGATAGAAAATGGATTTATTCGACCCAGTGTTTCTCCATGGGGTGCACCTGTTTTGTTTGTGAAGAAGAAGGATGGAAGCATGCGTCTATGTATCGACTACCGTGAACTCAACCGTATTACCATTCGAAACCGTTATCCTCTTCCGCGTATTGATGATTTGTTTGATCAACTGCAAGGAGCGAAGTTCTTTTCGAAGATTGATCTGAGATCTGGTTATCACCAGCTACGTGTGAGGGAGCAAGATGTTCCTAAGACCGCGTTTCGTACCAGATATGGTCACTACGAATTCCTCGTTATGCCTTTTGGTTTGACAAATGCGCCTGCGGTGTTTATGGACCTAATGAATCGTGTTTTCCATGAGTTCCTCGATAAGTTCGTTATCGTTTTCATCGATGACATTTTGGTTTACTCCAAGTCTGAAGAAGAGCATGAGCAACATCTCCGGATAGTTTTGGAGATTCTGAGGAAGAAGAAGTTGTACGCCAAATTTTCGAAGTGTGAGTTCTGGTTAAAACAAGTCGCTTTCCTTGGTCATATTGTATCTGCTGATGGTATCACCATGGATCCGTCTAAGGTTGAGGCTATCACTAAATGGCCAAGACCTACGACAGTGACTGAGGTTAGGAGTTTTCTAGGACTTGCTGGTTACTACCGACGTTTTGTTGAAGGTTTCTCTCGCTTAGCTTTGCCCCTAACCCAACTGATGAAAAAAGGTGAAAAGTTTGTATGGACAGATAAACGAGAAGAGAGTTTTGAAGAGTTGAAACGGAGATTGGTGTCCGCTCCTATTTTGACTCTTCCATCTGGTTCTGGAGGATTCCAGATTTACAGTGATGCATCTAAGAAAGGATTGGGCTGTGTTTTGATGCAACATGGAAAGGTAATAGCTTATGCGTCAAGGCAGCTGAAACCTTATGAGGAGAATTACCCAACTCATGACCTTGAGCTAGCTGCAGTGGTGTTCGCATTAAAGATCTGAAGACATTACTTGTATGGAGAGACGTGTGATATTTACACTGGCCATAAGAGTCTCAAGTATATTTTCACTCAGAAGGAGCTTAACATGAGACAAAGAAAATGGTTAGAACTCCTTAAGGATTATGACACCAACATTCAGTACCATCCAGGTAAGGCTAATGTAGTTACTGACCCACTTAGCCGGAAATCAGGCATTCTTGCAAGTATTGAGATTGAACCTAGGATTCTTCGTGACTTAGAGCGTTTGGATGTTGAGTTGTGCGTACAAGGTTTTGATGGATACTGGGCTAGTATGAAGGTGGAGTCGAACCTTATACTGCAAATTAAAGAAGCTCAGAAAGATAATGGTGAGCTGTGGGCCGTGGCGCAAAATGTTGAAGAAGGTAAGCAGACGGAGTTTAAGGTTGATGATGACAGAATTGTATGGTATGAAGATAGGCTTTGTGTTCCCAATGATCTGGTACTTCGCGAGAAAGTTATGACTGAAGCTCATAGTTCTCCTTTAACTATCCATCCTGGTTCTACCAAGATGTATAGGGATTTGAAGCAGTACTTCTGGTGGAATGGCATGAAGCAAGATGTGGGGACGTTTGTGTCGAAGTGCATGATTTGTCAGCAGGTTAAGATTGAACATCAAAGGGCTAGTGGATTGTTACAGCCATTGGATATTCCAACATGGAAGTGGGATAAGATATCTATGGATTTTGTGACTGGGCTACCTCTTACTCGGAAGAAGCATGATGCGATTTGGGTAGTTGTTGATCGACTAACCAAATCTGCTCATTTCTTACCAATTAGAAAGGATTATGGTATTGGTAGATTGGCGGAAATTTTTCAACAAGAGATCGTTAGGCTTCATGGTACTCCGGCATCTATTGTGTCCGACAGAGATCCGCGTTTTACTTCCCGTTTCTGGAAAGGTTTGCAAAAAGCTTGGGGTACTCGACTTAATTTCAGTACTGCATTTCATCCTCAAACAGATGGTCAGTCAGAGAGGACTATTCAGACTTTAGAGGACATGCTAAGGGCTTGTGCTTTGGAATGGACGGGCAGCTGGGATGAATATTTGTGTTTAGTAGAGTTTGCATACAACAACAGTTGGCATGCTAGCATTAAGGCAGCACCATTTGAACTTCTTTATGGGAGAAAATGTAGAGCACCTACTTGTTGGGATGAAGTAGGTGAACGCTTAATTGAAGGTCCGGAAATGATTGAGATCACTAATGAGAAAGTAACTGTTGCTAGAGAAAAGTTGAAGGAGGCTAGGTCTCGTCAGAAAAGTTATGCCGACAAGCATCGTCGTGATTTAGAATTTTGGGTTGGAGATCGTGTATTTCTGAAAGTTTCGCCGTTTAGAGGTTTGAAACTTTTTGGAATCAAGGGCAAGCTCAGTCCTCGATTCATCGGTCCGTTTGAAATTTTGGAGCGTATAGGAGAAGTTTCGTATCGGTTAGCACTTCCGCCTCAGTTATCGCATGTTCATGACGTTTTCCATGTATCTCTCCTAAGGGGATACAACTATCATCCGTTACACGTTGCTTCTTATCCGTTTGATCAAATTCAGTCCGATATGTCCTTATCTGAAGAACCGGAAGCTATTTTAGAAAGACAAGAAAGAGTCATGAGAAATAAAGTCATTCCGTTCGTTAAGATTCTTTGGAAAAATCACCCGGAGCGTGAGGCTACTTGGGAAACCGAAGAGTCGATGCGAGCTAGTTACCCTCATTTCTTTGAATAGTTTGGTACGTTCTCATTTCGTTTTCGTTTCCTTCATTTCAATTTTCGAGGACGAAAATTATTCTTTTAGAGGGGAAGAGTTGTAAAACCTGAAAATCTGAAACATAGAATAAAGACTAAAATACCCTTGAAATCGAAATTTATTAAATACGTAAAATACACTAATGTTCATTTAACGAAATTAAAACCTAACTTATCTATATTTAAAAACCTAACGAACATATTTAAGAAATCGACATTGTACGACGAAAAGTTAAATGTCACGCGTTATGACTTTTGGGCCATTGCTTTTGTGTCATCCGAAGAACATTGGGCCGCGTCTGTTTTTGAGCCGAGAGCCCAAAGTTGGGCGTGTCTTTTGTTCCGGTTGGGTTGAGCCGAAGCCCACATCAAACCCATATCCGATCGGTATTACACTATAAATACAAACACTTAACACAAAAATTTGGAACCCTAATATTGCAAAGTTTCGGCTCATTCTCTTCCTCCCTTTTCTCCATCCGATCGGCTTCACTCTTGGAGCCGTGGTGTTTTGTTTCTAACGCAAGCTAAAGGTATAACTAAGTCCTTCTCGTCTTGTTTTGATACATGTAACGATAACATATATGTTTGTATTGGTAAGGTATGAATCGGGCCTTATATATTTGAGCCGCATGCATTGAATTGACATATATATGAATCGGTTAAGGTATAACATGCAAACGTTAAATATGTAATGTACGTGAGGTGGTGTGAGATACGTAAAACATGTATAGCCGAAACATATATATATAGCCGAACCATATGAATGTTTGTAAACATGCGTTTAAATAAGTAAGGAACATGCAAAACATAAAACCTAAGTTGTGTATGAGTCGAGCCATGCATAACCGAACCATATGATTTGTGAACCGTGTATCACGCGTGTGTTTGTGAGTCAAGTGAGCTTGTCGATATATAAACATATTACGTGTTCATGTCCTTTTCGAAACTATGTGCATGTGTGTGTCGATGTGTGTATAAGTCGGATAGTGAGTAACTTGTGTTGTCACATGAAATCATAAACGTGCATGGGTATAAGAGTTGACGTATTATATGTGTATAAGTAACGTATGGTTAAAGTCATGAAGGTGTTGAGTAAATAAACATGTAACTTATTTGGTCTCGTTAAAGCTAGAAGTCGAGTGCATGCATGTATGAAACAGGAGTTAATGAGTTGTGTGAGTCGATTTGAGTATGAGTAAGTGTATTAATTCATTATTTCATGTGTGAGTTATGACTTTTAAACTATTTTCACATTTAACCCTAAACTCTAATAAATGACATAATGAACCCTAATCTACAATATTGATTATAAAACACTTAAGTCTCATTTACTGGTAAAACTCTAAGGTATTAAGATCATTAAATATACTAAGTATAAACACCAACTATTAAGAGATCATTTCGACAATTATGAAATCATAAATAACATGTACGACCGTTAATGTGTATAGGTTCTGTGAAGAAGGAGTAATCCCTTGGTTTTCGTATTTCTGATTTTGGTCATTTGCTTTGGAATAAGGTACAGATATTCTGACCTTTTCAGTAAAGGTTCCTTATGACGTTTTCTTTTTGATAGCTTTTCTATTTTACTTATTAGGGTTTCCTAAGCCTTTGCTATGAACCCCATTCTGTTTGTTTGAGCTGTTGCTTATTTGAAATTTCTGATTTCTGAATTATGAAACATCTGATTTTGAACTATATGATATGAAAACTCTGATTTTGAAAATATGATTAACCTTATGATAAAGTATGATCTGTGTCAGTGTTGACATTCTGATTTGACCTAAGATAGTTTGACACCCGAGCCAAATATTTCACTAGTCATGGGGGTTCCATGTCCGTGTCAGTGATGCACCTCTGACATGACTCTAGGGGAGTAGAGTGATGTTCTGCCACGTCCCTTATCTATTATCTGTTATGAGCTCAATTATATGTTATGGCCAATATATGTCTGCGGGGCGTATGGATGCATCCTAGATCTGTTATCTGTTATCTGTTATCTGTTATATGTTATCTGATGATTGATGTTGCGTGCATGCACGTCCTTCATAACTCTGGTAGGTCTCCCCTACAAATGTTGCCTTATGTGAATATGATTATGATCTGATATATGTTTCTGGGCTCGTGGTAGTTAACTATAAACATTATCCGATAATTCTGATTTATACTCTGAAAATGATTATGATTTTGTTATCTTTCGTTCACTATATTTTGTATTCGATATCGTTTCGTATTTGCTTTGCTTTTATATCTGTTCACTGAGCTTTTGAAGCTCAGCCGCATTTCTTTTCTTCCGCGGCAGGTATCTAAGCAATGGAGCTGGGTTTTGCTTTGGGATGAGTGCATGCGTGGACTTACCTTAGAGACATTTAGCTTTGATCTTATGATGCCATTTAAGACTTTACTATTTCACTTTATTTCTGTTGGAATTTATCTTCTATTGGGACCTATGTATTGAAGCAATGTTGACTTGAATTATTTCAGCATTTATGTTAAGACTTCTTTGGTATTTTGTTTTGCTTTGATATGACACCATTATTTGTGATTCCTTTACCCTTGTCGGGTCGGGGCATTACAAGGAACCCCGATTGATAGAGAACCTTTGGACCAAACGCCGCTAGAGAATGTAGGTTTAGATGCTTGTTGTCATGACCTCTCTCTTAGTCCTAGGGAAGTTCCTAATTTTGATCAACCGGAGCCTCAACCAAAAACCTTACCCAATTTTCCGTCTTTAGATGTGAATATTGGAATTGAATTAGGCCCCAATCCACCCATCAAAATAGATAGTCAGGGTAGTTGCTTGATAAAGGTGGTAGACTCTAGGCCATGTAGAGTGGAAGCTAATATAGGAGTAATCCATGACCTTACACACTTATATCACCCATTCATGGTTGATAACAAGAAACATTATGGGTTTAAACCGGGTTTATTAGGTCAAGATGGATCCTTAACTAAGAATCTTTTGAACTTGATAGAAGATGATCCATTTTTAGGAGAGAGATTTGATTCACCCGCTACACGAATAGAATTAGGTAAGGTTATAATGAATGGAGCACACTCCTTTGAGCATATAAATCACCCATCACCCTCTCCTCACGTAGCAAATTTCCACCCTAAGGGTGTGTATCGCTACTATCACCCGCACTTAAGCTTAAGTGTAGGGAAAACCTCCCCTTTATCCGTTAAATAAGGGTAGAGTCAGGCTCGTGACTCGAACAAAAACAAGCGCTTCTTGGGAGGCAACCCATGTGTATTTGTTTTTCATTTTCATTTGTATGTCGTATATCTTTTATTAATTGTTTATTCTCATATTTAAATTTGTAAAAATGCTTTATTTTGTCTTTAACCTCATCTTAATTACATATAAAGATATTTTACATATAGGATAAGTGTAGGGAGGATTACACACGTTTTCAAAAGAAACGTAAACATGAGAATTTCAATTAATTAAAAGATATACATGTGTGTTTGTTCGAGTCAAATGCTTGTATCGAGTCTTAAAGGATGTTTTGCAGAAAATTTTTCTAGATTTTAAATATGTAAATTTTCCAGAATTTTTTCCAAAAAATCGCAGACCAGTTTTTGTCAGGATAACCTGACGGCGTCAGGAAGGAGTAAAAACAACATATTATTTTTTTCTCATTTTCTGAGCTACTTATAAATTTTTGGAATTTTCCAGGTCTTAATTTTCCAGAAATTCTGTAAACATCCATTTCACAAGCATTATATCCTAGTTTAGTAGAGTCTTATATATATTATTACCGCCGATTTTACGCGAAGGTTTCGTTTGTTTTCTTCGAATGTGCAGGTTTTATTTATCAAGAAGAAGAAACAAAAGATTGGAAGGAACTTTTCACGCATACATTTTTCTTGGAAAGGATTTAACCACTACTTCACACACGGATCCTACCGAGCTAATCAGGGGAGTACTAGTTTCTTTCTTCTTTAATTACCTTCCATTATCGTAACTTTGATACTTTCGGGGAACATTGGGGACAATGTTCAGTTTAAGTGTAGGGAGGGAAAATAAAACGGGAACTTTGAAACTATGCTTATCCTTGATTATTTGCTTTGTCCAATTGTATTTGTGTAATAAAGCATGAGAAAATGTCGGTTAGGGTAATTTTGGCACCAAATTTAAAATTTTTTATGACATATAGGAGTGGGCCATTAGTCTTAACAAAAGTGTCTCACGGATAGGAAATTATATGACTAGCACAAAAACCCTTTACCACCTAAATTCCACCCAAAATGTGAGGATCGCCCTTAGATTAGTAGGAATTAAAGCATTCATCTTTAATGCTTAGAGTGTGAACCGGTAGTATAATAGATTCTAGAACTTGTTTTGTGATGCATTCCGAGATCGCTAGTAAGACTACACTTGTGTAGTTAGGAATAACTAAATGATAAGAGGCATTAGGATAACCCTTGTTTGATACCCGTAATATAATTCCACATCGGTTGAGTAATTCCCTCACACCTTTACGTTATACTCATCTTTAGTACACGATACCCCTAGTTAACCCCTCAGAGCCTATCTTTTCGCGGTTCTCGTGATATTTCGGTTTTTCCGGAATATCAATGAGGAGCATTGTTTACACCCCACCCCCAAATTTACAGCCAAATCGCCTTAGCCTACCCTGTATGCACTCACTTTTAGTGCATTATTGTTATCACCCTAAACCCTTAGTTCAATTATCTAGTTGCTTGCATGAGTTGCTAAGTCGAGTCATATCCTTTGTACACAGTTTTGGGATGATTGGGACTCATGGGAAAAGTTAAAGTTTATAAATGATTGGAAGGGAACATTAAATTCCCTAATTTGCGTAATAACATACCCCAAGTGTTTTGATCTTTTCAATTCGGGTCAAATTAGTGTTAGAGTAATAAAAACTCAAGTGTAGGGATGTGCCTATAAATCCCTATCATTTTGATGTTACCGTAGAGGATGGTAGAGTAAAAGTGTATGAAAAAAAAAATAGAAAAAGAGAAAAGAAAAAAATAAAGTGTTCAAAAAAAATAATAAAAAAAATACGGGCTACCATCCTACATCTATCCTTTAAATTTATGTTTGTTTGTTTCAATTATCTAGAGTTTAGAGTGTCGAGTCTTGGCTTAGCAACGCCATTCTTCGTATGCTTGTAACATAAAGATTTTTGACTTGCCACCACTAAATAGCCTATCCCACCAAACCCTTTGTTTCCCTACCGTAAGCCTAACATTACAACCCTTTAAAGACCTCTTTGATAATCTTTCCTAGGTGCTTACGCCAAAGCGATGGAGGTTTGATCTATTCTCAAGCCTATGGTAATCTATGTACTAGGACCGGTTAATGAGTGTTTAATCTTCCATTTCCAACTTGTTATATTTCATATATACCCGAGAGAGATTTGAGTATCCAAACACCCCATGTGAGGTGCTAGTATGTAATTTCCGTGCTTGTTATTACTTTTGCGGGGCTTATATGTGTTGTGGACTGTTTTAAACCAATGCTTCATGACCCCTAACCTATAAATTAATTATCTAAAAGCACATTTGCTTGAGGACAAGCAAATACCAAGTGTAGGGATATTTGATAAGGTTTAAAAATGTACCTTTTTGAGGGGTCGTTTAAGCCCTTATTTGATCACTATTGTATCCGTTATTACTTAATATCGTTTCTTTTCACTTTTTAGGTCTCTTGAAGGCAAATTGCTGTAATAGCACTTATTTGGACGAAAAGGCGCGGATATACGAAGAAAATGGCCAAAGTCAAGAATCGAGACACTTCAGCTGCTAAAAAGACAAGGCGACGGCGTCACTGCTTAACTGCGACGCCGTCGGAGGATTTTGTGACGGGACAGAAGCCAAATCTCTTATTTTCAAGTGACGGTGTCAGGCTTTAAAAGAGTAGGCCGTCGCAACTCAGACGACCTAGATTGGATCCAGACGGCGTCAGAAGCTGAAGAGGACGGCGTCACAAGCACAAGGTGACGCTGTCGCAAGACTAACGTGGCCAAGACGAAACCCTAATGATGGCGACCTGAAGGCGTCACACAACATAAGGTGACGCTGTCGCATATGTAATCTTATATATAGAATCCGAATTTTTCAGTATTAGTGTGTAGTCTTTTGGAGTTAAAACCTAAACCGAACCAAGGCTGTCTTGCATAGTATTTTAGGGTTCCAAACCATATCTTACAACAAGATAAGTGTTTTACTTCATTAATTCAATTATGTCTTTGATTATTTGTGTGTATGCTTGCATGTTCTCCATGTCCGGCTAATTTACTTGTGTGTTTGCTTAGGGAATATGAAACTTAATTATTGAATGTTGATTGGTTGTCTCTTATCTTAATTGTTAATGATCTAGTAATGCGATAGGTCATTCGTTGTGTACTTAATGCTTGATTAATCTTTGTGAACCTTAGGTTATAGCACTTAGAGTGGTTGTAAGCTAAACCTTCCAAAGAGGCCTTAGAGTTAGAGTTTATGATCCCTAGTAGTATTTTGTAGACGAGACCCTTTGGTAACTTCAAAGAGTTAGGGATAAACGCATACCCTACAACTTTAGACACACAACGCGATTAAGAATAAGGACGTGACAATTCAACCATCAATAGGAAATAATTAAGGAGTAATAAAACCTAAGTAAACACATCTTTAAATCATCATACGAGCACACAACAATAGACATAGACTATCCTTAGCTTAGTTAATTAGATAAGTAGAGTAATCGGTAGAAATACCAAACCCCAAATCCAAACCCCGAGATTCGTACCTTTCCATTTCCTAAAAAAAAACATAAAAAGATAAAAAAAATAATAATCTGTTAGGACCGAAAATATATAGATTTATGTGGTTTGGAGGTTTAGGTTGGTGGAAGAAGATGAAGAGATTAATCTCTTCTAGTGAGAAAAACTAGAGAGAGGGAGGAGAAAACAATGGAAACTTTATTAATAAAACACACAATACAAATGACCAAATGATTCACCTCACCCCTCATGGAGAGTCATGAGGGGTATATATAGGCCCTATCTTTGCCACTTAAACGATACTAGTCCCTAAGGGCAAAGTATACTACGCATCTAGTCCAATTCACGTAAGTGACGTTATCTTTATAAAAAGCGAGGCTAACAATCTCCCTCCAAGATAGCGTCACACGTGAATGGTTACAATGAGACCTATAAATACAAAACAAAGTAAATTACAATAGTAAAAAACAATGTTGACTTTCTTGAAGCGCAGAGTCTCTGTAGTCTAGATACTGAGGCAAACTTGAAGTTCACCCTTCCGATGACCTCGGCAAATGATCTTCTTGTAGCTCTGAACTTCAATTGTAACGGTCTAGTTAGGTTATTACTCCCTCCTAACTAGTGAGCCTTTTTTCTTTATATGCTCCCTCCTGAACCGACAACACTCTTCCAACACGTCTTTAATCTTCAGACACGCAGCGGAGAAAGTAAACTCTTGATCGTACAATGGTTGTCGTTCTGGGAACATCGTAACAACATAACTCACTTAGTATTGCATCCAAGTTGGTAAAAAACCCCGATGTACACCACACTACTTCTCCTTCTTCAGTCTTAAGCAAAAATCCCTTCGTAATCCAATCACGGAAGATGAAATACCAACTTCTCCCTCCTGATGGTTACGAGCTATCGGAATCATCATAATGTTGCGTACATGCCGTATTACCTTCTTGATGCAATATTTAACATCATAGCTTGATCAAAATCCCGTGAGAATATGTCGCAAGAATACTCTCAATAATTTTCTCTAACCAACCTTTAAATCGAACCTCCTTTGAATTCACCGGCTAATTGTAATGACCACATGTGGAGATAGCCCGATACGACTAACTTGAAAAGGAAGCAAACATCCCAACTTTGTGACTTACTGCTTGTTCTAAATTTTTGAACAATCCACAACGCCGTGTGACACTGAGCACTACAACGTAACTCCTTAAAGTGATGGTTACACACTGTGAGCACTACAACATAACTCCTTACCAGTTATAACCAGATTTTCAAATTTCATAATGTGCTCCAACAAGTTATCTTGAGACATGCATCCAACCAACCATCGTCTCAAAGATAAAGAAGTCCACCCGTGAAACGTCACGTCAATTTCTCATCAATAATACCGTACAAAAACTCCGTAGTCATTATTTTCAAATTACCGCTCAAGCCGTGAATATTGTATCCCTTAGTGAAAATATACCATACCAAAAAATACTACTATTATCAAAATTGTATCCAAAATACTTTAAAATACATAATCTTCCTCAACCCTAACCTTAGCGTAGTAACTTCTCACTAGCATTCCTAATCCCCTAGAGAACGATATCAATACCCATGGCTTACCCTAATACTACACTACAAAGATTAGGTTTACTGCCTAGGGTGTTATAAAACTTGCTCGAAGAAAAGGAAGTTCCTTTGACCCCGAACGACGCGTGTAGCGTTATCACTGACTTACGTACACTTCTTCTTTCAGAGTTCCATTCAAGAACGCAGTATTAATGTCCATCTGATAAACAGTGATGTATTTGTGAGCTGCATAGGCTAAGAAAATCCTGACTGCTTCAAGTCTGGCTACCAGCGCGAATGACTCTTCAAAGTCTATTCCTTCTTCCTGTCTGTATGCTTTGGCCACTAGACGAGCTTTATTGCGAATTATAGTCATTTCTTCATCCCTTTTGTTCCTCCATAACCATTTGAGATCAATGACACGAATATCAATTGGTCTTGGAACTAGATCCCATGAGTCATGTAGACGGTATTGGAGAAGTTCCTCCTGCATCGCTTCTATCCATGCGGGTTCTGCCATTGCCTCTCGAATGTTCTTCGGCTCTATATTGCTAATTGAGCAAAGGTAAATGCACAAGTCGTAGTCTGTGGAAAGTTGGCGTCTCGTCTGAATTGGCCTTGAGGGTTCACCAATAACTTGTTCAATTGGATGGTCTTTTGTCCACTTCAGAGTAGAAGGATACCGTAGATTAAACGTATGCGATTTAGATGCTTCTTGTAAGCTTGAAGATGATTCAGCAGATTCCGTAGCAAACGGGTTTTCGAATACGTCTTCATCTAACGTTGCATCGTTTTGGTTTTGAGTAGGTTCTTCTTGAAATGATATGGTTTGGTTTTGCTCATCAACTGTTGGTAGAATAGTTTCAAGAATTGGAGTTGCTGGAGTATATGTAGATGATGTAGATGGAGTAGGTGCATTGGTTTCGACCGTGGTAGATGCATCTTTTGTTGGTGGTGGTGGATGATTTTGAGCGGGTGCAGCGGAATGATGGTTTGATGCATTTGTCGAAGTTCCACCATAGTATTCATCGAACATTAACTCGAAGAAATTCTCCCATTCTTGTCCTGAAGGTGTGTCACACGAAGTTGATGGAGCTCCTTAAGGTACGAGTCCTGAACTGATGTGTCCAGAAGTCTGCTGGTTAGGTGCGGGTCCTAATTTGTTTTGATTAGAAGCCATCGGATTAAGCGCGGGTTCTAGAGCGAGTCTCTCAGAAGCCATTTATGAAAGTTCATCAAAATTCACATTCATCTTCTCCATTATCCTCCTAGTTCTTCTGTTATACACCCTAAATGACCTCGAGTTATCTGAATATCCAATGAAGATTCCAATATCACCTTTAGCTTTCAGTTTTCCTAGATCTTCTCTGTCATTCGTCGGATAGCACAGAGCGCCAAACACGTGAAAGTAAGAGATATCAGGTTTTCTGTTGTTCACTAGCTCATATGGGGTTTTATTGAATCTTGGATGGATTAGGGATCGGTTCTGAGTGAAACAAGCAGTGGCAACATCATCAGCCCATAAAAATAACGGTGCAATAGAATAAATGAGCATTGTGCGAGCAGCTTCCACAAGAGTTCTATTTCTTCTTTCGACTACCCCATTCTGCTGTGGAGTTCTAACAACCGATTTCTGATGAGTGATTCCAACATCTTAAAAATAAGTTCTTAACTCCTGATTAGTAAATTCTGTGCCGTTGTCTGTTCTTACAATCCTTACTGGAGCTTGAAGAAGTACTTGAATACGCTTGAGAAAGGTGATGATGATGCCTGGTGCTTTGTCTTTTGACCTCAGAAACTTAACCCATGTATATCTTGAATAGTCATCAACGATAACAAGAATATACTTTTTCCCATTTATGCTTTCAACTCTCATTGGGCCACATAAGTCCGTGTGCAACATATGTAACTTTGCTTCCGAACTGGGTATGGGTTTAGGTTTATATGATGCTCTTTTGCTTTTTCCTTGTTCGCATGATGGACATAAGTGATCCTTGGTGTATTTGAACTTTGGAAGTCCGTTGACGATGTTGTCTTTGGCAAGTTTGTTGATAGTGTCAAAATTGAGATTGGATAGCCTTCTATGCCACAACCAGGACTTTGTTCCAGATGCTCGTGTCATAAGACATACTGGTGATGAAGAGGCCATTTGATTTATGTCGATAGCATACAAGTTTGTTTCACGATTCCCAGTTAAGAGATCAATGCCATCCAAGTTTCTAATGAAGCATGAATTTCTCCTAAATGCAACCTCTAAATTTGCATCACAGAACTGCCCGACTGAAAACAAATTGTGTCCCAACCCTTCAACATAGTAAACCCAAGTGATCAAATAATTTCCAAAAGGTAGATCTCTATAACCCATGATAGCTGCTACATGATCATTTCTAAAGCGTACGGTTCCTATGAATTTCCAGACGAAATTGATCAGCATCTTCAAATTCCCGGTCATGTGCTTGGAGCAACCCGAGTCGACGATCCAAAGACATATTTCGATAACCTGCCAAATACAGAAGAAGAAGTTTTTGGAAACCGTTTTGATTTTGGTTCCTTTGGGTTAGAGGTAAAATCCTGATCACACTCATAGAAGTTTTCTACTGGGTATACTGGTTCAGAACTCATTCTACCATTCTGGAGTGAGAAAATTCTACCCGTTGGTTTCCAAATATCATCCCTAAAGTAAATAGTATGTTTCCTATCAATAGTGTAAGACCTAAATCTTGCAACTAGACGTCCTATTGGTTTAGCATAAGTTCTTTTTGGAACGTTCTTCTGAACAGGCTTATCATTCACATTTTTAGACACACAATCATCTTGAATAGTAATTAAAGATTTCTTGCAAGTAACACAAATAGGTTCAACACATTCATTACACGTAGCAAGTTTCTTAGGTTCATTACATTCAGATGAAATGTCTTTCTTATTACAAACCGGTAAATTCC
This sequence comes from Chrysanthemum seticuspe, assembly GCA_019973895.1. NCBI lineage: Eukaryota > Viridiplantae > Streptophyta > Magnoliopsida > Asterales > Asteraceae > Chrysanthemum > Chrysanthemum seticuspe. Next base: position 57,732,420 of record BPTQ01000002.1, read on the forward strand.
TAGGGTGTTCTTCTACTTTCTTCTCTTTATTCAAGCTACTACTTTTAGAGGCAGGCGAGACTCTATTGTTCCTTGTATTGCTCCTAGGCTTTAGTCTGCTGCTCCTAGAGGTGCTATCTAGTCCTGTAGAAGGTAAGGCACACGCATTAGGATTCACATTTTTATCAGGAGAAGTGGTTTCAGCTTTCCTAGTCTCTTTAGAGTGCTTGTCTAAACTGATGTCGTTTGTTCCATATGTTTTAGATGTGGAGGCAGACGCATTAGTGGTACTCATCTTAAAAAGGTCAGGAGCTAAAACTTTTGGTTTCTCGATAACCGCTTTTTCATTTTGAACAATCTTTTCTTTTTGCTTAGGCAAGGCAGGTGGAGTGACTGGTTTTGACAAATCATTTTTCTCTTTTGGAGAAGGCTGAGAAATAGACATTTTTGGTTTGAAAACTGGTTTGGGAACATTTGCTTTCTCCTCAGTCAATGGTTTTTCAATCTTAGTATCCACAGCCTTTCCTTTTTGACATTCCAACTAAGCCCTCAAAATATCATTTTGCTATTTCATGTCCTTGTAGGCACGTTCATACGACAGTTTGTCATACTTACATTCCTCAGTTTTTCGATCAAGTTGTTTAAAATATGAGACATTTTCTTTTTCAAGTTTTTCAAGAGCTTTTTCATATTTTGAAATAATTTCGGAGGTCTCAGACTGGAGTCTTTCATGGTCTTCAACAGAATATGTTTGTAAAACAATGGACATAATATCGGTACATAGAACATCTTCGAAGAGAGAATCATTCAAAATTTCCAAAACTTTGATGAGTTCATAACATTCATTAGCTTTCTTTACCAGGGATTTATGGTCCTTGACAAAGTCACATGTTTCTTCTAAAAATGCTTGTTCAAAATGTATTACCCTCGCACTGATGTTGTTTAGCGGAGTGGCAATCTGAGTTTCAAAAACCTTTTTCATTTCATCATCAAAACTAGAAAACCAATTGTTAGTACTGATGTGTATTTTCGATTTAACAATTTGTTGAAGTTGCCCAATTCTAGTCTTAACATCATCTAAAATGCTTCTAGCATCACTTGTGTTAAAAGGATTGTTTGAAGACATTTGTTCTATATTCGAAAGAGATTTAGAAACAACTACGGGTTCTGAAACTGGTTTTGAAACTGATTTTGAAACTGATTTTGACTCTTTGTTTGAAACACTTGGTGTGATGGAAAACTTTGACATTTCTTTTTGAGGGACAAAATTAATTCCAGACATTTTGTTCCATTTGTTATAATCAATTGGTTTGATTTCTGGATTCTTTTGTTTCATTTTTTATCTACTCTCATCAGCTAGTTCTAACGTTTCATGAGAATCACAAACATTTATGGGTTCATGCAAAGGTTTTCCATTATTCAACAAATTCTGATTTTTCTGAGCTTTCTTGAGTGCACAAGGAGGTTTGTTACCAAGAGCCATTTTTTGCATTGTATGATAATATGGATTAGTTTGATTCATTAACATATTGGTTGTTTTAGCGGAATGACCCGTTGTAACAAGCAAATTTTCCAATTTGTTGATTTTTTCATTTTTCTCAAGAATTTCATCAAGAAGAGAATCTTCTCGTTTTGAAAAGTCTGCAATCAACTGTTTCTTCTCTTTTTCAAGATCAGAAAAAATTTCTTTTTGTTTAGAAAGTTGGTTTTGAAGATCAAAAATTACCTCGTTTAAGATTTGATTTTTAAGTTCAAATTAACATCAAGTGTGTCATACTTAATTTGCAATTGTTTTTCTCTTAAAACGGAATTTCTATAACCAATTTCTAATTCTGACTCTTTGTTTTTGTGAAATTCAAAAGCTTTTGCATTCTCCTTGTACCTCTCAAGCTCAGCGGTCAATTTATCATTCGCGGCCTTAACTTCGCGATTGACCGTTTTAACTTTCTCAATTTCAATGCCACGGTTGTTAATTAATGATTCAAATAAGGAACATGTTTCCTCATCAGTCTCAGTATTTTGTGCCATAGAGCCTCCACTAGGATTCACATCTGGAGTTTCAGAGTTAATATTACTACTACTCGGATTGTCCAGGTATGTATCATAAGTGGGTGCTGGCGTCACAGAATGATGTTCGTCATGAGTAAACACATCAAATATGACATTTTTATAGCATGTATCAATGATTGGTACCTCAGATACTGCATTGGCGTCATAAACAGGAGGTGTGTCAGGATCAGTGTCGTACTTAGCCTCCTGAAGATTTGCCATGAAGATGCAGTTTGCATTGATGTCTTCTCAGTCTTCCAATTCATCCATAATAGCCACAAAGTCATGTTCCTCAGCACTCAACTGCATCCCTGCTTCTGCCTTTTGTACCAACAGCAATGCTTTCTAGAGATACGATGAATCCTTCTTTTTCGGCTTAGTAGGGAAATTCCTTGCAATGTGACCCACTCCTTGACAGTTGTAACACGTAACCCGATTAGCCTGATTCACATTTCCATAATTCCCAACAACTGGAGCTGCAACATTCCCATTCGTATTACCCACTGTTTTGTTCACAACATTCTGACCCATCTGATTTCCAACATGCTGACCCATCTGATTACCCTGATACTGAACCGCCTGATTTCCTGCATATTGACCCGTATTCTGCATATTCTGATTACCCGTCTGAAATCCAGTAGCATATCCCTGCTGATTCCCAATACCTCCAACCATTTGTCCTCCTTGACCCATATTCACACCCGGCTAAGCAATTTGTCTATTGCGAGTGTTTGAAGAAATCCTTTAGTTGTTGTTAGTGGGAGTGAAATAGCATCCTTTGAATACTTTAGTCAAATAAGCGAATGCATTAGACAATGCCTCTGTTGGTTCAGCTTCAATATCAGTGATTCCTGGATCCTGGTATTGTGGATACTGTTGTAGTTGAATGACTTGATGTTCGGGTGGGTAGAATTGTTGTTGAGGGATGACAGGTTGTGGTATGTATTGCTGCATGTTGTTGTTGGTGGTGGAAGATGATGAAGAAGGTTGTTGTTGTGTGTTCACTGGAGTTTGTGTATGTGCAATTAGTGCCAAGGGATCATGAATCTTTGCCAATCTCTCTTTCCTAACTTCATTGGCTTCAGCTTGGTTTTGTTTCAGAAAATCGTAGAGTTGATCAAAATTCACTTGATGCAAGTCCTTTGTTTGATTGAAAATAGTGACATAGCGTCCCCATTCTTCTTGAAGATTGTTGATGAATTTGATGTTACTCACGATATTTCTGGGTGTCAACTTGTTCCTGATAAGCTTATTCATCAAAGTGCAAAACCTTCCATAGTAGGATTCAATTGATTCTTCTGGAGTTGATGTAAACTTCTCCCATTCAGTTAGCAGCTTGTTCTCCATGTCTTGTTGACCAATTTATGTTCCATAACATAGCCGTCTAACACGTTCCCACATATCGTAAGCAGTTTCACAGCTGTCTACAACAGCAAATATGTCTCTTGGTAATCCCAGTTGGATGATGTGAATTGCCATGTCATCTGCTACGATCTGCTTCTTATCCTCGTCTGTATATTCTGATTCATCTTGATCACGAAAAGATGGTGGGACGGGAGGTGTTGCATTAGGAATTACAGGATCTTGGACTTATCGAGGCTTGGAGGGTCTATTCGTAATGGATTGAATCATCAGTTTTCCATTAGGTTTGGTTTTGATGTAGCGGAGCATACGACTAGTCCATTGAAGATATCCACCTTTTTCCAACATAGGAGGATGGTTTTCAGCACCGGCTGCATGAATGTCTTGTTGAGTAGCCCTTGATGAAGGTATTAGTGATAAAGTTGATGTAGGATCGATTCAACGATAAATGAGTTGTGATTGATGATGATTAAGTACAGTAATTGTGATGAAAACTTGGTGAAAATATGGTCCGACAACTTAAAAACCTCAATAACTTCTGTTCCGAGCGGATTTAGGCCTCGAGGGTTGACTCGAAGAAACTTTAGTTTCTTCGGCATGCTATTCTACTCGTTCTCACGGTCGTTTTGATGGGTAGAATGCTGAAAACGGAGTTACGGTTCAAAAGTTATGGCCGTTTGAAGTTTTGATGAGAAAAGTCAACAAACCGCACTGAGAAAAGTCAACAAATCGCATAGGCTCAAACCGCATACACGTCAAATCGCTTAAACGTCAAAACGAATAAGGGACAAATCGCATAAAGTGTCAAATCGCTTAAACGTCAAAACGCATAAGGGACAAATCGCATAGAGTGTCAAATCGCTTAAACGTCAAAACGCATAAGGGACAAATCGCATAGAGTGTCAAATCGCTTAAACGTCAAAACACATCAGGGAAAAATCGCATAAAGTACAAGTCGCTTTCACATTGTTGTCTTTTTATGCTTTTTACACAAATCGCTTTGTACTTTTCCATACAAATCGCACAGAAAACACAAATCGCATAGACGAATTTGACAAATCGCTTAGTAGAAAAAATGACTTTTTAGCTCGAATAACACCCAAATGATCCACTAAACGCACGATGTAACCTTTCTAAACACCAAACTAATCGAATATAACAATCTTAAGCCTAAAAGTACAAACTTTAAGCTAAAAAATGCAAAAAAGTCGAATGATTTTATGCTTTCACTACAAATTCGAACCAAAAACACTCCTAGATCATTGTTTGGCGATTAATACCACTTGTAGGACCTTATATCTATCAACTCTATCACACTAAAACTAATATGAAGCAAGGAAATGGTGACTTGAATGATATATGGGGCGTATGTATTCAGAGAAAGAAAGATGAAACATGAAGTTTATTCCATATGAAAAACACAGACTTCCACACTCAAGCACATACACCAAATGACTAGGTGTGTGCCTTTTATACTTTGAACATAAAAGCCTTATGGGCTTTGGATGGGCTTTGATTAGTTTATGGATTGGGCTTACATTAATACACGACTAAACATAACATAACTAATAACCGGTTAGCTTGGCCTAATCCACGAGCCCAATGACTATTCTAATACAATATCGAACACACGTTACAAAGTTCCTAAACGTGAATGACCATCACTTTCTAACACATTATATTAAGGCTAACACATATCGTTAACAATAATTTAAAAAACCCTAATCCATCTTTGTGAGTTACAAAATAAATTCAAAAGTTAAAACTTAACAATTAAAGAATTAAGAGATGGAACTAACCAAATCTTGAAACCTAATTACCCTAGCTCGATTTTTTTATTCTCCTAATTTCTTGATGTCGAATGACAGTATGGGATGGTTTTGGGTATATAGGGGACAAGGAGGTGTTTGATTTAGATTAGGATTAATATTTGATAAATATTGGTATTTTATAAGAAAAATAAATCATAAACCCTATTTTTTTTAAAACTACCGGTCACCCCTTTTATTTTATAAATTTTTATATATATTTTTTATTATTTTACATATTATACACATTTGATAATTTACAAAAATTCCTATTTGCTAATTATGACCCGTTACTTCTCATTTTATCATAAAATGACTCAACAATTTATAATTAAGAAATGAATTTCCAAGAATAAAAATACATTTAGAAATCATTATTTTATTATTGTTATCATATATAAATATTATTTATAAAGTTTACAAATTGTTTTAGTGGGCTTAAACCAATACCATGAATTCGACAATTGTTGAAAAGACCCTAAAATGTACTTAAGTGAAATGACATCAACATTTCAATAAATATGAGTATCTTGGGGATACACATAGCATATAATATCATATAAACATATGATAGCTATGTTAAAGAGTTTCTATGAATCACTTGCTATGACACACAACGCACATAAATATATAAGCTCATACATTATCTAGTTTATCAAAGGTTTAGTCAAATGGCAAAGTTGACTAACTTGAGAAACTGACAGTTGTCACAGTTATGTTTTATGGCCCAATATAACAAACTTTGTGTTTTATGGTACAAACACATAAATCATATAATCTAGTTTAATGATACAAGATGATGTTATAAATGTATAACATAGATCCAAGACAAAATGTCTAGTGGATATGGATGCCTAATCTAAATGAACTTTTTATGACAAGAAGCCGTAAAATGGATGAAGATGATAAGATTATCAATCTTGTAGATCTTCATATGTGTATGCTTTGTGATGGATGAGAAATGGCAAGATCTATAGGCTTGCATTGGTGGTTCATCACAAAAGTTTGCTTACAACAAAATGAATGTTAGAAGCGTTATGATCATATGAAAATTAGAGTGTTTACTAGGTATTCCTACTGATCTAAATGAATGTAAAATGGAGAGAAAATGTGTGTGAAAAAAGATTTTTAACAATGAAGAAATGTCCTTGTATTTATAGCCAAAAAGCTGTCTGACCCGGCGGATCCCTTATAAAAGGGATCCGGCCAGTTATAATCCAGGGATCCGGCCCACTTGATAATCAAGTCTGGATTTTGGGTTACAATTCCAGGTTTTGGGTCATGGATAATGGGTAATGTACTTTGTGTCACGGGTAATGGACTTTGGGTCATGGGTACCCAATGTGATGGCATGCATGATGTAATGGACATTTTGGGTCATGGTAATGACTTTGGGTCATAGGTTATGGACTTTGAATCATGGATACCCAACATGATGTTATGCATGATGTAAGTAATATATTTACTTTGATTTTCTTATAAATGAAACTATACTTGTAAAATAAAATGTGTAAGTATACTTTGTATAAAAAATAAAGTCTAATTGTATAAAATATATTTTATCAAGTATGCAAGTAAACTTTAATGCTAAAAGAAAATGAAGTTTGTTTACTTTGTTTAAGTAAAATATATATTTGAACTTAAACTTAGTGTAATAATGAAAGTGATGCATTTGTATAAAATACGTGTATCAGCAAAATGTAAACTGAGGTTCAAAAGAGAACAATTAACCTTTTAAATACTTAATGACTCTAAGAAGTATTTTAAACATTATAAATGGTTTGTAGGGTTTTGATCATACTGCAACATAACAAACATGTACGAACCTGTGTTGTAGCATACAAGGACTCGAGACGTCAAGAGTTGTTGAATGTATGTTAAGACAAAATATGATTACGAGTAAATTGTACATTTTATGTTATGTATTACAAGGTACATGTTTGTCATCAATCAAAACAAACGAGATTGTATAGATTAAATATCGTAACATTTGTACTAACAATCTCCCCCTTTTTGATAATGACAAAATATATGTAAACGTAATAGATTGTAAAATATTAAAGTTACATATATCCGTAATACCTTTACATTAGCTTCTCCGTTTACACTCTTCTCCCCCTTTTTTCGAAACAAAAAGGGTGCGTCCTTGGAGTTTAACTTCATTTCTCCCCAAAAAGGCGAGCTTGCATCATCCTTAGTGAAGTTAAATTGTCCCTCCAATCCCTAGGTTATTCCATTTGTCGCTAGCAGATCCATGGATCAAATTTGAAAGTGTAACCTACATCAAGGTTAGTTTCATGCAATATATATAATGAACTAATAGGAGAAATCTATGATGAAGAAAATACATATAGAAAATGATACACGTTGGTTAGCTATGTTAAACTATCTTCTCTTACTTTTGTAAAATCACAAAAGAGTGCCGAAGAGTGAAGATGATGAATTCGTCCATGCTCCCCCTTGACGGTTGCTCCCCTTGATTGAGGCGTCAAGTTATGATTGAAAGGCTATGAAGAAACAAAAAATGAGTGCAAAACTATATTCGTCCTTGGACGAGTAAATCATGTACACCAAAGTGTATATAAGATGCACTCTATAAAAGCTTGATGGAAACTCCCCTTGCTATAGGGCGTCAAGATGAACCTTAAAAAAAATTAGTGCAATGGAAGCTTTGTCATTAGAAAAATATGTCATATACAACAAGGATTATAGACGATGCAATATGAGTGTTTGACGGATGTTCCCCTTGTTTGAGGGCGTCAAGATGCACCTACAAAAAGAAAAATAATCGATGCAAACTTCGTCTGGAGACAAGTATGCCATATACACCAATGTGTATATCCCGTTGAAAAAATAATCTAAGTTACTTTTGTCCATAGACAAGTTAGTCATACTGATGACATCAGATAACAACATGTTATTAGCATCCTTTATCCTGTGTATATTGCTTGTTTTGTATTATTTTATATGAGAATTGATACTTAATCACTTACTTTTATAAATCTCAGTTATAAACAAGCTTGGTGAAAGTTAGCTATTTTGGACGTAAATTGGAGCAAAATGGATCAAGTTGGAAAATTCTATTGAACTGATGACAGATACGCCGTACACCAAGACTTAGACGAATATGAAGACCTTTGCCTTACTTTGAAGCACACGCCATATGAATTTATCCCATGCGTCGTATATGAAACTTTGATCAACGAAGAAGATATGACTTATTCTACTCCAGATACACCATATAACATCCCAAAGTTACGGGGTATCAATCTCAAGACTTTACCAAAAAATCCAAGACACTGAAGACATAATACGCCGCATAAGGAATGAAGATGCGCCGTATCATATGGCGGTGTAGGAATATTCCAGAATATAATAATCTTGGACCCCACGCGAAGTTACCTAGATACGACGTATCATACAAACTGATACGTTGTATCGACTCTATTTCCAGAATGTATAAATAGAGGATCGACTGCAAGTTTTAAGAGAACACCATTCCACACATAGAGCCAGATGACTGACCACACAAGACACAACCATAAGGATGAATTCAGAGCAATAAGAAGGTCTTGCTAGCGCATAACTCCATAGGAAGATTGGCTTAATTTGTATTAGTACTCTTTAATCGTTTGGTTAGTGTGCTTTTCACTATTTGATCATACTTAAATACTTACATTCTTTTAAAGTTTATATGATGTTTTATTGGATGCCCTTGCGTATGTTTTGATTACATTATTACTTCATTAATATCGTTTGCATGATTAATGTAAGCCGTTAGTAGTTAATTTGTAACACCCCAACCCGACCCGGGTCCGAATGTCACAGTATGGAGTCATATCAGAACATACTAATAAAAATACAGCGGAAGTCTCTTATTAAAAACATTAAAAGTCGCAAAAGGTATGACTCCCAAAGGTCCAAAACATAACAACCAACTAAAAAGAAATAGACCAAAATACTAAATCGAAAGATAGTCTAAAATGCATAAGTCCAAATAATGACTAATGAGGGTTCACTAAGGTAAGTCTTCTAAGCTCCTATTCTCACACTCTTTTATAAAAACACACGAAAACATATTTTACACGTTAACCGTTTCAAACGTGTAACTGAAATATTTCAACCCACGTTTAAAACGTAAAAGAAATATCAAAACTTCAAGGAATTTCACGTTTTAACATCCCACTCTTTTCTACTCTCATTGTGTCGCATTTTATGCAACCAAACACAATCCAACTTGCTATTATATACGTCTAAGTATATGCATTTCGAGTATTGTACAAAATTTTCATTTAGACTCGACCTCACTTTTATATTTTGTTGTGAAGACATTTCACTTGGACCAAGTTTATTTGAATACCATATAAAATTTAACAAATTGAGTAAAGACTTTGGTTAACCACTCTCGACTTTTTATGGTGTCACGTTTTATCGTTGGTTGACACAAGAAAAAACCCGACACGTGCCATATTAAATTGAAAACCATATAAAAATTCAAGTAAATATTTAAGTTGTACACACTTTTTAATTAACTCAAAAGAAATACAACTTGTACATATATCAACTTACATCACAAGTTTATACATATGTGTGTAAACACACTCCCAACACACATGCAAAGACCACAATTTTGACTTCATTTTTTTTCTTCTTTTGTACCATGCGTAGCAGAGAACTAGTACATCTAGACCATATGTTTTTGGTTGATTTCATCTTGAAACCACCCTAGTATCCAAGATTTGGGTAGACAAAAAGGACTCAAGACCATATCTTTTTCTTCCTTGTAGCAGTCAACAATCCACACCAAATCCACACATATAGATTTGTAGTACATCTTCATTTAATAAAGGGAAAATGACAAAAAAATGCATCGAACTTGACACTTGTTGTCATTGTGTGTAGCCAACTATTTTTTTTTTCATTGTAACACAAACCTTTTGAATTTTTGTCATTGTATGTAGCCAGTTAGGTGAATTTGTGTTATTGTATGTACCCAGTCAGGTTTAGCGTTACATCGTTAGTCCTTTTATATTAATGGTCGTTAGTAAATAACTTAAAATTTCGTTCTCTTACGTTTTTATTCGTTTTCATCCGTTATTATACGTTTTTGTCCGTTTTTTATACTTTTTCGTCCGTTGCTTTTTCCCGTTTTTTACGTTTTCTTCTGTTTTCTTACATTCTCGTCCGTTTTCTTACGTTTTCGTCCGCTTTTATACGTTTGCATTCGCTTTTATACGTTTTAGTCCATTTTTATAAGTTTTCATCCGTTTTCATCTGTTTTTATACATTTTCAATCGTTTTTCATCCGTTTTATATTTTTTCGTCCGTTTTTATACGTTTTCGTCAGTTTTTAAATGCCTTCGTCGATTTTCTAACGTTTTCGTCTGTTTTTTTTATGTTTTCGTCAGTTTTTATCTGTTTTATACGTTTTCATCTTTTTTTTAAGTTTTCATCTGTTTTCTTACACCTTCATCCATTTTTATACGTTTTTGTCCGTATTCTTAAGTTTTATACATTTTCGTCCGAAAAAGTAAGAAAATGAACGAAAAAGTAAGAAAACCAACGAAAGCGTATAAAAAAAGATGAAAATGTTAGAAAACAGACGAAAACTTTAAAAAAACAGACGAAAATGTATAAAAACAGTTGAAAACGTAAGAAAACGGATGAAAAACGTATAAATGCGAATGAAAACTTAAAAAAACGGACAAAACGCATAGACGAAAACGTATAAAAAAAGGGACAAAACGCATAAAAATGGATGAAAACGTAAGAAAACAGACGAAAACGTATAAAAACGGACGAAAACGTATAATAACGGACTAAAACGTAAGAAAACGTAAGTAAACAAACGAAAATGTAAAAAACGGATGAAAGCATTGGACCAAAATGTATAAAACGGACGAAAGAGTATAAAAACGGACGAAAACGTATAATAACGGACTAAAACGTAAGAAAACGTACGAAAACGTAAGTAAACAAACGAAAATGTAAAAAACGGATGAAAGCATTGGACCAAAATGTATAAAACGGACGAAAAAGTATAAAAACGGACGAAAACGTATAATAACGGATGAAAACGAATAAAAACGTAAGAGAACGAAATTTTAAGTTATTTACTAACGACCGTTAGTAAATAAGGACTAACGATGTAACGCTAAGCCTGACTGGGTACATACAATAACACAAATTCACCTAACTGGCTACATACAATGACAAAAATTCAAAAGGTTTGTGTTACAATGAAAAAAAAATAGTTGACTACACACAATGACAACAAGTGTCAAGTTCGATGCATTTTTTTATCATTTTCCCTTTAATAAAAGACCAATTTCTTCCTCTTCTTCTCTGCTACACGTTTTCACCAACACACTCAATCTAAATTGATATCTAGACTTAGTCTATGTCTCATTTAAATAATGCAAACCACACAAGTAAACTCAACTCTTGTACACTCCTTTTGAACGAGCCTCATTCAAGCTCAAAACACATATTTAACTCACAAAACAAAACAAAGTATGCAAGTTTCCAAACTAGAGAAAATAAAGGTTTTCGAAAGCTAAAAGTTATCGGGTTCGAGTTTTTGGAAAATCTAGAGAAAAGGGGTTGTGTTCAAATAAGTAACGGGGTGTTAATCTTGGAAGCTAGAAACGGGTCTTGCATTTGGAAGAAAAACGGGTTGTATTTTTGGAAAAAGCTAAACGGGTTCCAGTTTCATTAGTCTTCTCTTTCACTCATTCACTCCACCTTCTCGACTCACTGTAAGAAACAACACCTCTAAACTTGTTATCTTTTCATTTCCAAACTTTAACAATTTACTTCTAAACTTGTTATTTTTTCATTTCCAAACTTTAACAATTTACTTTATAAATGACGTATGTCACTGTGTTAAACGAGTCTTTCATGTTTTCTCATATATTCGGCATGCACACAAACACATATAAGGGCTAATTCTCAAAAAGGGACAAAAAGTTGACTAGTAGTCATTATATGGTACAAAAAATACACCTCTTCTCAAAATGGTCATGTGCGAATGTGCGACTCAATCCAACGTGCGACACGTGTCCACTTATTTAATATTGAAGTACACTGATAGTTGGGTGTTTTTCAATATATTCTTTTTTTTGTCTTATTACAAGAGTGATAAAAAGACCAAAATACCCTTTTTTTACCATCATCATCAACAACTCTTCTCACCATATATTCCGGCAACACCCATTTATTCCAGCCAACTTTTTTTTTTCTTTATCACAAGTCTTACTGAAAAAAGTATTAAATGCTTACAACCTCCTCACTAGTCTTACTAAAAACATTAAATTGTAATCATATTGATGATATTTATGATTTATAAATTAAAAGAGGACAACTAGTGTTGGTACCCAACCCGACCCATTTTCATATGCACTAAAAAGTTATGTTTAGCCACATCTAGGATTGACCAATTTTTCTCTTGAAGGTAAACACAGAGTAGATATATTTCTAATTTCCATCCTTAATCGTAGCCTCTTTTCCAAACAAACAATTTTTGCTAGTTAGGCTAACTACAACTAAACAGAGATTGGATGATATGCGACCATAAATAATATAATTAAAAATCTTATTATATGATTTAGTAATTGCTATAAAACACTCACCTGTCTTTTGCCTCAACCAAAAAAAAAAAAAAAAAAACAAATCCACATCTTCAGTTATTCGATCTATAATCACTATCAAAAAACATCTTCAGATCTATTACAAAAAATCACGATAACTACAAATTACAGATCTGGTATCATACACAAAATATCTAATTATTATCTTGTTTAAAATCGTAACTGAAAGTGATAGTGAGTTGTCGGAACCGAGCTCCGGCGCCGGTGAGTTGCTGGGGATGACTTCGATGGCATCTGGGTTACAGCTGGGTTGTTGTGGACGATGACGGATTTGGTGGTGGTGCTGGAAGTATCAGGTGGTGGTGATGATGATGGATTTGGACGTGGTGGTGGCGGTGGTCGCGGTGGTGGTGGGTGGTGTTCAGGAGAAGGAGAAGATGAAGATAGAAAGAAATAATGAATAATTGATATTTATTTATATCTAACAAAGGGCTATATTTGTCATTTAACTAAAAATTCAAAGTCAAAGTCCCACCTACCCACTGTACTTTAATATTATATAAGTGGACACGTGTCGCACATTTGATGGAGTCGCACATTCGCACATGACCATTTTGAGAATAGATGTATTTTTTGTACCATATAATGACCACTAGGCAACTTTTTGTCCTTTTTTGAGAATTAGCCCCACATATAAACATGCGTGCATGCATACAGTTTTATAAATGGGTTTGTGTTTAGAAAAGCTTATGTGGTACTTTTTATGGAAAAACATGGACTCTTAAACGTGGAACAAACGAATAAACACGTTATACTATTTCGGGTTTTGAAAAGAAACATGGAACTTTTCCTAGTGTGGACGTATAGTCCGGACTGAGCCAGGAATGGGTCAGGCCCGGAAGACAGCGGCCCACTCTACGCCTAAACCCTAATTCATGCCCTATAAATACATGGCTGGATCTCCTTCTCAAGGACACAATACACAAGATGACAGGTTACTCTAACCTTAACTCATCACATCGCACAGATACTAACTTGACCGTCGGAGGTGGACCCCGGGGCTACGGCCTCGGGTCCACTCCTAACGGGTTCTCTTTGTTGACAGGTCTACTTAGGGCTCGAGAAGATGACGAACGGCCAAGGAGAGTCGTCGAATCCAGCCCGCGCCAGATTATGCATCAACAAGTTGGCGCCATCCGTGGGACCACAAATAAACTATGTTTCGTGTTCTCATATTACCGAAAAGCATAAATCAATTTCTAAAGTCGGTAACTCTAAAACCTTTGCATTCTGCCATGTGTAAACCATCATGTGAATTTAATATTACTTTAAAAGCACTGCACGTCTGCATATTTGACTCATTCTTATTGGCTTACTTTGAATACAAATTACAAGGTAAAAACTTTTGATCTTGGCCGGACCCACGTGGTCCAAATCATACTTTAGTTATGTTCGAGAAAGAGTCAACATGATAAATTAAATACGTTTGTTTTACGTAATAAACATACGAATGAAGTTACGAATGGTCCCGATGGATACACTCATTCAGAAAAAAGAAAAAGTCCGCACGATCGGACCTGTTTTATCTTTTAGCCGCGAATTAATTCGCGCAGATACTGTTTTTACGGTTGGTATGCCTGTTCGCGCTCGAACAACGCGGTTGCGATAAATCTACCCGCGTTAGGCCGTGCGTTCGGACATCTTCGCAGATTAGCTACGAGCAAACACCACGATTCTAGTCAATCGCCACGAGCGCACTGGACCAAAGGCCGTGGTCATGTTATGTTCATCTGCGATCATCCACAAACGTTCGAGTCTATGCGGTCACGATATATCCATCTGCGTCTATTAGTCGCGGTCACGGTACGTCCATCCGGGTTTTTTTTTTATATATTAAAAAAAACAATTAATTATTTTTTGTAAAACCTCGCGATAGGGGTAATTCGCACTGCTACTTCTCTTATGTGTTAAGCTCATATGCTATGTGCTATATATTGCTTCACTTCATTAGGTTTTATATGTTGCGATTCGCAGCATATCCTTTTAATGTTTGCATTAAGTGTTTTACGCAGGCATAACTAAGTTTAATGCTCCTACACGAGTAGCACCACCACACTTGGGGGGCTACCATGGTATATACTACCACTGTTTCCGTACGCGTCACGCAGGTATATTTGGAAGCAGATCGTATGTAAGAGGTATTGCAAGCCCAGTACAAAGACGGATTTAAATATTTTCACCATCTTGCCGCAGGGGAGACGTCCTCTGTCGGTTGTAAAGACGGATGTAATGGGCGCAGAAGCACGTCTTCTGTCGCACCTCTTTGTCGCGCACAGCGCGCACTTCTGCTACAGAAGCACGTCTTCTGTCGCACTTCTTTGTTGCGCACAGCGCGCACTTCTGCTACAGAAGCACGTCTTCTGTCGCGCGCACTTCTGCTACAGAAGCACGTCTTCTGTCGCACCTCTTTGTCGCGCACAGCGCGCACTTCTGCTGCAGAAGCACGTCTTCTGTCGCACCATGCTGCGTCGCTACTGGTACAAAAGGTACGCCCTTACCCAGGATGCAGCATACGGGATCCCCTTTCACCATTGTGAGACTCTCACAATCGCAATGTCACTGTTACCCCAACTATAGAACTACGTGTTCTTCTTACGGGGTCTTTACTGTCACACTGTGGCGGGAAACCTAGCATATGCGCTAAACAGGATAGCGCCATGGGCCAAGTGCGCACTGTCGCATTTGGGCTGCGCAGTATGGTCCGTCCCATGTGCACACTTGAGTTGCGCACACATGGGCCATGCCGTCATGATTGATTAGGCCTACGCGGCCATGAACAGAACTTAAGTCTAGCATAACATAGCCATGCACTATCTCATACTAGACTTGGGGGGCTTGTGGACGTATAGTCCGGACTGGGCCAGGAATGGGTCAGGCCCGGAAGACAGCGGCCCACTCTACGCCTAAACCCTAATCCATGCCCTATAAATACATGGCTGGATCTCCTTCTCAAGGACACAATACACAAGATGACAGGTTACTCTAACCCTAACTCATCACATCGCACCGATACTAACTTGACCGTCGGAGGTGGACCCCGGGGCTACGGCCTCGGGTCCACTCCTAACGGGTTCTCTTTGTTGACAGGTCTACTTAGGGCTCGAAAAGACGACGAACGGCCAAGGAGAGTCATCGAATCCAGCTCGCGCCAGATTATGCATCAACAAGTTGGCGCCATCCGTGGGACCACGAATAAACTATGTTTCGTGTTCTCATATTACCGAAAAGCAGAAATCAATTTCTAAAGTCGGTAACTCTAAAACCTTTGCATTCTGCCATGTGTAAACCATCATGTGAATTTAATATTACTTTAAAAGCACTGCACGTCTGCATATTTGACTCATTCTTATTGGCTTACTTTGAATACAAATTACAAGGTAAAAACTTTTGATCTTGGCCGGACCCACGTGGTCCAAATCATACTTTAGTTATATTCGAGAAAGAGTCAACATGATAAATTAAATACGTTTGGTTTACGTAATAAACATACGAATGAAGTTACGAATGGTCCCGATGGATACACTCATTCAGAAAAAAGAAAAAGTTCGCACGATCGGACCTATTTTATCTTTTAGCCGCGAATTAATTCGCGCAGATCAAGTTAATTTATGAAACTCCACATAAGCTACAGTAACTCAATTTATTTGAAAACATTTGTTTTTGAACTTTAAGCTTTTCAAAAACACAAACACTTGTAACTTACAAACGTTGTTTAAACTTAACAACATGCATTTGAATACAAGACTTAGACTAAAACCATACCATACTTATCTAGGTTGCGTGTCAGAGCCGTGCACATTTACTACTTGATTTATTCTCATCCAACGACTACTGAGGTGAGTTCATAACCCCTGCTTTACCTGTTTTATAACTGTTTTGGGGTGAAAAACATGCAAACTCTTTATGAAATATTGCTTTTATTCAAACTCTTTATGAATGATACTGCTTGTATGCAAACACTTTATGAACTATTGGTTTCGTGCAACCCACTTTATGAATAATTGTTGTTATGCAAACACTTGATGATTTATTGCTTTTACGCAAATCCTCTATGGACAACAACTACTTTTATTTACTAGAACCGAAACTCTTGTGTAAACAACTATTACGAGCGTAGCCTGTCATGTACCATTAATCCCTGCGGGGAGCGCGAATGTTATAAATAGATCTATTGAAGGTAACACCTCCGTCCGGGTTGGTAGCGCCAACTTGTCTCCGGACGTATACCATGTCGGAACTCAAGTGTTAATGGGAATACACACTGACTAAGGGCACCATAAACATATTGACATGCTACTTACACACATGCGGAACTGTTGTAGCTTGGTAACATGAACTTAGAGCTCGTGTAAAAGACATAACAACTTTTATTTGGAAGACTCCTTACACACGGTGTATCGAGCACACTTTTGTCCATAAAACAAACTTGATTGCTTTAATGCTTTACTATAAACCTATGAACTCACCAGCTTTATAGCTGACCTTTTTAGCATGTTTTCTCAGGTGTTTGATCCTGAAATGTGACGATTTCAAGGCAGGGCTTGGCATGGCATGGTCATAGACTACGCTGATATATGTATTGGGACCACCTTTTATTAATGGGCCATATTTCCGCAACAATTAAACTTTGTAAACTTTTTTAAATTATTAATAAAAGTCCTTAAACTGTGATGCCAATTGAGTGGCGCCCTCGGTTTTTGGGGGTGTTACATCTTGCAACATGATAATTCAAATATTCATACCAACAAAAATGAATGAAACACATTAACATATTATGACCTCAAAAGGTAGACACATAAATAATCATATATACGAATTAAACATGTTCACAAATAGACACATAAAAATAAAATATCTTATATTAAGTGTAGAAGAGGACAAATGTCGCAACTAGCTTAAAATGTCATAATATATGCTTGAAAAGAGTTGGAAAATCCTACGTGTTCAGCTAGTGTTGAGAGATATGGTTTAGATTAAAAAATGTGTCAAGAGAGGAAAGGATGAGCGTGAGATTATATGATGGTGTTCTAGACAATGAAGTTGTGAGGTTCTAGTTTAGGAAAATCCTAGACTCCATTTAAATAGGTGTTTGAGATCCACAAGGCGGAGTTGTTGGTTGTGGAGATAAGGAGTTGTCACACACATGATGTATTCTTCTTTTGATGAAGTAATGGTGCAAACTAAGTGTTGGGTTAAATAGGCTTGAAGCAAGTGCGGTTTTGTGAGTCGGTTTTAGCTAAGAGATGTTTACTTATGTGCTAGTATTTGAAGAGTATGAAACAAATGAATATATGTTCTTAAAAGGAAATTACGTGAATGAATTTCCCTCTTCCATAATTGGTGGACGGTTTAGGGTTTAGGGATACCCAACATAATGAGTTTAACAAAACAAAAATAAAGAAAACAAGAAAGCAAATTGTTTAAAAGGTTTTTTCGGTTAACGGAAGAAATGAACTAAGTAAAGTCATTATGGATGTTTGTTAGCATACAATGAACTTCTTCTTATAAGTCATGTAGCTCTTCTCGATCAAAGTGTAATAATCGCTTGACGAGGCAAGGGGTTTCCTAATAGGTGGTAGAGGATATGGTGGAGTATGTTACCATAAAAGAGGCGGTAGACGTGATTTCATAAACGTGTAGGACATATAGAGTAGATACTTAAGCAAGTAACTATATTTAGCCATGAATTAACAAAATAATTTACCGATAATGTGACAAATTTTAGAGTTAAAAGCGAAAGCAAATAATATGCTTCAATCTTGAGTGTGGGATCTAAGATTGTTTGAACTTGATTAGCAAAGACATATATGTTGTTGGAATACTAGAGTTTTGATATGATGATTTACCAATAGCATTACAAGGTAAATATTTTGGATCTCGAATGAGCATTCCAAAATGTCAAGGCTACTTAACTATGGTAAAACATATTGGTATGATACTTGGAAGAGGTGTTTGTTTGATATTTTAGAGTATGAACAAAGCTAGAAACCTGCCTGTTTTTTAGGTCGGCGAATCCCTTGCCTAAGGCATGTTGGATCCCTTTTTTGAGGGATCCGGGGGATCCGTTACATCATATGGTTAGAAGTGGTAAAGGTTTATCATTTGGTTTGACGAAATCTTTGAGAAGGATCAACATGATCCAATGATCGTTATTTGAGTTAAAATTATTTTTGGTTTTTAGAGGGAGTTGAATGTTTTGGTCTCAAGGAGTTTAGACTCACACAAGAACCAAAAGAGCTATGAATACTTATGTAGTAATATGAGTATCTTGTTACTCTAAGGTTGATATTTTGGATTGGATAAGCAAGTTCAACATTTGTTAGAGGGATTGTGATTAGGTTTTCGGATAGGACAAATTATATTTGTGTTGCAAAATAATTTACTTGAGTAATTCGGATGAACATTCAAGTTGTTAATCCTACTATGAGGCTTGGAATGTGATCATGAATAAGTAGACTCGATATTTCATCATCAACAAAAGTGTGAGCAATGATCTAATGTACATCCTTATCGTCTTAGAAGACAACACACGAAAATACGTAAGGACAATGAAATCAACATATAAACATATAAGACATTTATGTTCCACATGCTAACAAACACAACTATAAGATGTAAAGAGTATACAATAACTAAGGTGAAATAAGTAGCCATATTGCATATCATCCATTTTAAACATTATTTCTACTTATATGACTTACCTAAGCATTTTCAAAAATACAATTTCAACAAGATTAGGAGTTATCCCAAACACTCCTTTAAAATAATATTGATACGTAAATATTACTAAATTTACAAACAAGTGAATGAATGAGAAGGTAAGGAAGACATATATGATTAACAAATAAACAATCACAAATATGATTTAAAATAAGCATATGATCAAGATATGAAAGTAAAACAACTAATCATTTAGCATAGCATACGAAAAATACTTTTCATCGCTTTGCGTTATATATAATTATGTATATCAAGCTTGATTAGTTTTCTTTATATTTATAAATATGACCAAAACCTTTAATTTCAAAATAAAATACATCAATAATCAAAAGATACCAACTAAAATTGCCCGACTCAAAAGTTTGAGTTTCTATGTTAAAAAAAACTTAATGTTTTGGATAATTTGTAGTATTTTGCTACTTAGACTTATTTAGATTTGGAATTAAAACCTTTAACTAGTTTTATTAGAAAGTAGACTTAAATACCTTTAAAACGATAGGTAGCACGACTCCTACAGACTTACAGTTAATTAGTTATGAATTTTTCAAGTTAATCAAAATTTGTCCTCTGTACAGACGGATCCGCCGAATCCCTTTCAAAAAGGATCAGCTCTTTATTAACAAAGGGATTTGCGGGTCAGACGCATATTCACAAAATCATATATTTTGACCCGACGACAAGGTTTGACCTTTGTAAACTTTTTAGTGAACTTATATTACATATTTTAATCATTATTCAAGCTTGTATAACAAGATATCTAACAACAAAACTTCAAAGTATAACATAACGACACAATTTTCATATTATGCCCGGCTTCACGGAAAATTTGATACATGGACCGTGCTCGGTTTGAAAACCATTTGTTTTGAAAACTAGAGTCAACCTGCTCTGATACCAATTGTGGAAACCGTAGAGAGGGGGTGAATACGTTTTCGTTTAAGACTTAAAAAATTTGTATCAAATTGTCCGATCAAGTTTGACGTAATATGAAATGTGAAAATAATACTTCAACAATATAATAGATAACATGAAGTAAAACACAATTCCATAACCCAAACATAAACATCAAGCCACAACACAATCATAAACATAATGTAAAGATAAAGTGATAAGTAAAAGAGATTGCAAACCGGACACGGAGATTTATAGTGGTTCGGTCACGAATATCCTCTTTGCCATACTCCACTCCCCGAGTACTCAATTCGAGAGTTACTTCACTAGATCAACAAACTCACTTCTCGGCGGAGAAAACCTTACACAACATTTCTTACACTTTATTCGGTACAAAGATAAATACCGAGTCCTAACACCGGTAGAATCAACCCATCGTCGCTTACACTTTTTCAGGTACAAAGCTAAATATCAAGTCCTTCTACGGGTACAACCAAACCCGTTATGTTTTATGGCCAACATAACAAACCTTGTATTTTAGGGTACAAACACATAAACCATCTAATCTAGTTTAATGATACAAGATGACATTACAAATGTATAACATAGATCCAAGACAAAATGTCTAGCAGATATGGATGCCTAATCTAAATAAACTTCTTATGACATGAAGATGATAAGATCACCAATCTTGTAGATCTTCATATCTTTATACTTTGTGTGGATGAGAAATGGCAAGATCTCTAGGCTTGCTTTGGTGGATCATCACAAAAGTATGCTTACAACAAAATGAATGTTAGAAGCATACGATCATATGAAAATGAGGGTATTTACTAGGTATTCCTACTAATCTAAATGAATGTAAAATACATAGAGAATGTGTGTGAAAAAAGATTTTGAACAATGAAGAAATGGCCTTCTATTTATAGGCAAAAAGCTTTCTGACCCGGTGGATCCCTTACAAAAGGGTTTCGGCCATTTATAATCCAGGGATCCGACCAGTTATAATTCAGGGTTTTGGGTCATAGGTATGGACTTTGGGTCATGAGTAATAGACTTTGGGTCATGGGTACCCAATGTGATGTCATGCATGATGTAATAGATATTTTGGGTCATGGGTAATGGACTTTAGATCATAGATCATGAACTTTGGGTCATGGGACATGGAATTTGGGCCATGGGTATCTAACATGATGTCATGCATGATGTATGAAATATATTAACTTTGATTTTCTTATAAATGAAACTATACTTGTAAAATAAAATGTGTAAGTATATTTTCTGTAAAAAATAAAGTCTAGTTGTATAAAATATATTTTAACAAGTATGCAGGTAAACTTTATTGCTAAAAGAAAATGAAGCTTGTTTACTTTGTTTAAGTAATATATATATATTTGAACGTAAATTTTAGTGAAAGAATAAAAGTGATGCATTTGTATAAAATACTTGCATCAGCAAAATGTAAAATGAGGTTCGAAAGAGAATGATTAACCTTTAAAATACTTAATGACTCTAAGAAGTATTTTAAACATTCTAAATGGTTTGTTAGGGGTTTAATCATAAGATAACATAACAAACGTGTACGAACCTGTATTGTAGCATACGAGAATTCGAGACGCCGAGAATTGAAACAAATGAGACTGTATAGATTAAATATCGTAGTATTTGCATGAACAATGTAATCATAAGTGCTGATTTTCTATGCTTAGGATTAGATTAGATTGTTCTGTTTTTTGATGGTAGTGCAAAAAATTGTGTTTGTCAATTTATTTGGTTCTTGATTATTAACAGCTATTTTTTGGACAGTTTTATAGGTGTTCATATGAGTATTGTGGCAGGAAATTGTAGTGGGTAGGCATATTTTATGTTGTTGTTTGATATGTGGTCATGAGTGATGATTTTGTATGCTTAAGTTTGGACTGAAAAACTATTGTCTTTGTCTATTTTTTCCTTCTTATGTCATGTGATAAATTTTTGGTGTGCATAAAATGTGCTATTGATAAAAAATAAAAAAGAAAGGAAAAAAAGGGTGGTTGTTTTCGTTATACATGTTGGTGTATTGTTTTATGCAACGAGTTTGGTGTGAGGTATGGTGTGTGGTCATGGGTGTTGATTTTGATCGATATCTATAAGTTGTGGTTATACTTGTTCATTTCATAAGTGATATTAGTTAAAAAGTGAAACCCAAATACTTTATCTTCAATGATCTAATGGGTTGAGAATAGGTTTTTTCTTGAACATACCTTCATGATTGTCTTTAGAATTTTTAAGATTATTAAGGAGCTATTTTTATATATGTGTTTGTGTTTTTGTGTTTCGATGTGGATTTTGTACATGTTACGGGTGACAATTTCACAATGGGCAGTGGCTGCAGCGCGTCAGGTATGTTAAAATATCGGCTGTTATTTTGGTGTTGTTCTGCTTTAGACATGTGTATACTGAGTACAACTATTAATGGATTGTTCCTATTTTGTGTTTAGGGTATCAAAGCGACGTTGATTGGTGATTGTAATTCGTAAATAAGGAGGATGGAAGAAATTAAAAAAAATGTTGTCCTTAGTAGTTGAAGAAGTTTTTATTCACATATCGTATGGTTCTAGATGACAACAGCCATCCAGAATACGTCTCAATCCGTCTCTGAAACGTTTAGGATAGCCTTACAGTTCTATGGTATGGCATCAAAAAAGGAAGAGGAAGTAGGAGAGTGTTGATATGGGATTTTATAGAGGTTGGCTGAGATAAAAACGCTTTTCAAGGTTTACAATGCACATATTAACTTCAGGACAAGTACCAATTTTCTTTATAATTCTAATACTTTACATTTAATTATTTGCGGTGACATGACTGCCACTAAATGTTGTTAAATAATTGTGACATTAGATATTGCGTTTTAAGTCTTCTATTTTCCTCTATAGGATGCATTAACTAGACCGTACATGTGTGTTTATGTTTGTGTGAAGTTTTCTGATGTCTTTTAGAGTCTGATATGCGGTCCTGGATTCTTATTTCGTGTTTCTCTGATGATGCTTGTTGTTTTAAATTTGATTAGCATGTTACATTTTCACATAATTTGTGTTTCATATTATTGATTATTGTTGGCGCATTTACCTTTGATAACAGTTATCAGTTTCATTTATTGATTGACGTATTGTGATTTTGCAGAATTTGTGGCCGATATGCTCACCCTAATGTGTCTTCCTTACAACTAATCAACTACGAAGGTCACTAAAAAATACATGTCCCTGAAGATAGTAAATATTAGGTAAACTCATTAAGCAACGTAAACTAAGTTATTGCCAATGTGGGATATTTGTTGCATTCTCACCCAAATTAGTTGTTCTTGTTTGATAAACCTTGATATAGGAAATCTCCACTGCATGTCTGCAATTGTCATTTCACCAAATTTGATAATTTTTTCCTTAATCACATCACAATATATGTTATCAATTAGTTTAGGCTCATGTTTTAAGTCATTTTGCTTTGAGATTTTTGTTATATATATATATATAGAGTGAGGATCAGGTGCGGATTTTTTTAATTCGTGCGGATGTGCGGATAGATCTGGACCGCCCATTCCAGATCTGATCTTGACTTTTTGAAAAAAAGTCAATATCTGCGCTAACTTCACGGTAGCAATCGATCATGTAAACGATTTTTTTAATTTTTTTTCTTTTGAGGGATCGTTACTATTGTTATCTTCTTTCATTTTTTTATTTTTCCAGATTTTTCTGAGCACTTTTTGTTTATTTGATTATGAGTCCTACCGTGATATTAACGATATTATGAGTCCTACTATGATATTAAGAAACTGTGATATTATAAAATGGTGATATTATAAAACCAACTGTGATAGTAAGTTTTTTTACATGTAAAAATGATTTGTGATATTAAGAAACATATGATAGTTACTATGATATTAACAATTTTATTAAAAAAAATATGATAGTTACGGTGATATTAAAAATTATAAAAAAATGAAAAAAAGTTTCTGTGATATAAAAAGTAACCGTGATATTAACATTTTTTTATTAAAAAAGTTACGATGATATTAATAATATTAGTAAAAAACAAAAAAGTACTGTGATATAAAAAAAACGTTAGTGTGATATTAACAATTTGTATTTAAAAAAAAAGTTTATGTGATATTAAGATTAAATCTTGACTTTTTTACAAAAGTCAAGATCTGATCTTGACTTTTGTAAAAAAGTCAAAATCGACCTTAATATCACAATACCTTTAATCATGAAAACGATTTTTTTTTGAAATTTTTTTCAGCGATTCTTAATAATTTATCATCCTCTTTATTTTTTTAATTTTTTCAGATTTTTTTGATTTTTATTTTTATTTTAAAAGCTACTATGATATTTCCGCACCATCCCTACTTAAAAGCTTAAAACCCACCCGATCCCTTCCCTATATATATATATATATAGTGTGAGGTTATTGTGAGAACCAAAAAAATTGCGAGAACTGCAAGAACCAATCTTGGCCATTTATTTTTTGATCAATGGTTATAAATGATGATGGCATAAAAGTAATTATTAACAAATTCATGTTCAGTTATACAAAAAATAAAAGGGCACTTATGGAATTTTAGATCACCCCCTAAATTTAGGATCTGATAAAAAGATTAATACGTATCCCACATCTCATTAGCTTTTTTAACCTACTAAACAAATCCTCTCATCAACAAAAATCCCAGCCGCCATATTCTTTTTCCTGCGATTTTTTAATCCTCAAATTGACAAGAAACAAATCCGAAGATGGTGTCGAAGACGGTGTTATCCTTCATTTTTCCTACGATTGTTTAATCTCAATACATGGTCTTTTTTCACCATCTCCATTCAAGGTAGGTGATGTATTTGATTTCGTTTCCTGTAAATTGTTTAAGATCGATGATGAGTTTTTCTTATACTTTTGTTTTATGATTTCAGTTTGTTCTTATTGTTTGGATATGGTTTGGTTTATGATTTTGGTTTTTTTTTTTTTTATGATTTTAGTTCCTTTCTCACAGCCATCGCCGTCGTTCGCTGCTACCGTCGCGGACCAACCGCCGTTTGTTGTTGTCGTCGCGTTCTCCACAACCACCTGCTGCTGCTCTTCGATCCACTGCCGCTGCTGTTGTTTTTGGACACCGCAACCACCGTTTACTTTTGCTGACACCGTAAGCGTTCTTCTTATTTTTGTTAAATGTGTATAATGGTTTGGTTTTATGGTTTTGGCTTTGGTTTATAGTTTATGGTTTCGTTTTGGTTTATAGTTTATTGTTTTGCAACCACCTATTCAACATAAATCATATATAATGGAGTAAAACAATAAATATAATAATGTTAATCTATAAATAAAAGTCACGTTGATGTATATTTGGTATAAAAGTTGACCCAAAATTGTACAATTTGTTGGGTACCACCATTGAGTAAAAGAGAAAAATATGATGTACAAGAATATGATGTATTTCGAATCAAAATATCAAAAAAATGCATCCTACTTTGCTGCCTACGCCAATATTTTTTTCCTACCTAGCTACTGATGTTTTTCTTATTTTGTTAAAAGGTGTTTGTTAAATGTGTATAATTTTTTATAGTTTATATTATGGTAAAAGGACTAAAAGGTTTTGGTTTATGGTGTTTTTTATTTGGTTTATAGTTGATGGTTTTGGTTTATGTTAAATGTGATGATAACGTAGACACATAATGAGGTTGTTAAAAAAAAACAAAATGAACACCTACTCAAACATTATTGGTCCTCAATATAGTAGCTGTTTTCTATTTAAAAAAAAGTATAGTTTTTGAAATGCATATGTGTTTTTGAAGTTGTTGGTGAATTTGATGTCTATTGTGCATATGTGTTTTGGCTAAGAATGTACATGTGCAGTGTATTTATATATTTCGATGTACGTAAATATTGTGAATATGTGTTATGCTAATTTCTATGATTAAAAACTTGTTTACATCACTTGATATAGATTCAGCTTTGTTGCATTTGCTCTTGAATATGTGTTAGTCAAATAATGCACATGTGTTTACGTCATGAACATGAGAATTTGAAACAAATGCACATGTATTTTACTAATGAAAATGATGAATTGACAACGAATGCACATGTGTTTAATTGAACTTTTTGCATATATGCAAATTTCCGAGTTTATATTTATGTTTTTATATGTTCTTGATTATGTACTAAACTATTAATATTGTATGCAATTTTTCAGGCGAAAAATACAAATGCAGTTGTATAAGATGAATAATATAATAAAAGTTTGCTCCTAGTCTATTTTATAATTTATGTAACATGCCGATTGATAATTGATGTGATGGTGGCAGGTTACTTGACGTGAGGCTGTTGGCACAAAACTGTATCAGTTAAGATGAGCGAGGCGATAAAAACACATGTGTACAAGGATTAAAAACACATGTGTAGATTTCATGGGTTCTTGAACTAGGCGATGAATACATGCGCACGCCTAAAAGATGAACCAACTGTTAAAGATATTGTATTATGCACATGTGCACGCTTCATATATTTGTAACTAATCATATATATGTAATTTTTTTAATAAAGTTTTGTTGTTTGTATAAAATTGCATGAATCTATTAATAAAGTTTTGTTGTTTGGATACATATTTATGTAATATTTGTTAAAGATACATGTGCAAATACAAAACACCTATGTATAAACGACAAATACAATTTTCACATAATGCAAAACACATGTGCACATAATGTTTTTTTAAACAGGTAAAACGAAATGAAAAAAATATATATTTTTTGCCGTTCAAAAAAAAAAAAAAAAAAAACGAAATGAAACAAATAATAAAAAAAAAAAAAAAAAAAAAAAAAAAAAAAAAAAAAATTCCCAGAATTTAGGGAATTAAAAAAACGTTTTTTGTAAAAAAAAATAAAAAATAAATAAAATGTATTTTTACCATTATACCCTTTTGAATTATATAATAAAATTTAATATCAAAAAAAATCTGATTGGTTGATGCTGGTTCTCGCGGTTCTCGCATTTTATTTGGTTCTGAAAATAACCCTTCCCTATATATATATATATATATATATATATATATATATATATATATATATATATATATATATAGAATGAGGTTCATGTAAGTTAGCTTTTAAAATAAGAAGAATAGGAAGCCAATAAAAAAATGCATGTGTAAATTGTGTATTTAAGCTAAAATGAACTTGTTAAATAAATAAAAGGGTGATACGGGTATTTCAATCCTTCCTTTATTTACTCCATATTAACTGCGATCCTCCTCACTCTAAGAAGACGAGCGTCTCTTTCTAATTCTCTGTCATTCTCTATGTTAAAGAAAACCTAGCCACCATCATAGTCATGGCTTAAAGATTATAATATTGTTTTTGCCGGAATAATTATATCCATACCAAAACTGGCATCTCGAACTTCGACTTTCTAGTTGTTGCTTCTAAGGTTTTATTTTTTTTCATAAGCTTCACGACGACTTCGTCTTCTCCGTCAAAAGTGACGTTACCCCGGCCACTTTGTTTATCAACATCAACGTTGAAGGAAATATATAGTTTTGTTTGTTGTGCTTTTTTCATCAGATGGCATATCAATTGGATCTTGCATGAGATTATTATTTTTAGTTATTGTTTGGTTTTTTTAATGATGCAAGAAACTACACGCGTGTGTAAGTAGTTGTAATGGTGTATCACTCTTTGACTCTTTGTATATCACTCTTTGTAAGTTTGTTTGTTATCACTATTATGAATGTGTATCAATTTATTAAACAACAGCTTATATTCAATACGGTGTGTATCATCATCAATTTTAAACCATTTGTGAATAATAGAAATGATGTGCATCGATGAGTTCATATCATGTATCAAATTTAGTTGTGCCTCAGTGTTATAACTTTCATGTGTTAATGAGATCATATACATCATGTTCATTTGAATAAAGATGTTGTGATTGAATTGTCAAAACACAAGAAAGAAAAAAAGAGAGATTTGTATCACAAATCGTAATGAGTATCACATAGTAAATCTGACAAATAGAAAAAATAGATAACGATTGATTGTAAATGTCTGATTATAAAATGTAAAATATTTAAGTATAAATTTTCTTTAATATGATGGCTAAAAATCCGTAATCGACGTTGATGTTATTTGTTACCGAACGAGTTTTCTTATGATGGTAAAATGCCTCTAGTTTTTATATTAATTACAATAGTGCCATTAATCTTATTTAGATTAAATTAACTTATATTTGATACATCTAATGATCAAGATTGCTTCCTACACTTCCTACTTTAAACTACTATCTTACAATAACCCCCCTATATATATATATATATATATATATATATATATATATATATATATATATATATATATATATATATATATATATAGAGTTAGGATCAAATAAGAAGAAAAATTAAAATAAGAATGATAAGAAGAAACTACAACCACTCATTTCAGATGCATGTACAAAAATGGATGCATCTCCCCTTAAAATTCTCCTCCCTATTTGAAATGTGTGGCTAGAAATTCTTCTTATTCTTCTCATTT
Source organism: Chrysanthemum seticuspe (assembly GCA_019973895.1). Taxonomy (NCBI): domain Eukaryota; kingdom Viridiplantae; phylum Streptophyta; class Magnoliopsida; order Asterales; family Asteraceae; genus Chrysanthemum; species Chrysanthemum seticuspe. The sequence continues at coordinate 57,761,424 of BPTQ01000002.1, forward strand.
TAGTTTTTCTTCTTACTGGATCTCTTCCCTATATATATATATATATATATATATATATATGCATGCTAACAAGAATAGTGATTTTATTATAAAGGATAAACCAAGTGTCTTGCCAAAAAATAAGCATTATAATAAGAATTACAAATAATATGTTTATCCATGATGATCTTGGTACTTGGTCTTCACTTGAGGGGGTTCTAATTGTGTACAACACTATAGGGATGCGTTCTTTGTGAACACCATCCGTCCACATCAATAACAAACGTTTCATTGTTTGTGGCTTAAATATTTTGCCCTTTACAATCACCTGAAATGACATCTTCTGGTTCAGTTTCGTGAATTGAAGACTGCTTGGCTCAACAATTATGCGCAACGGTCACCTCTGATATATGCAACATATGTGGAACATGCCTTCCCCACATTTGTAACAATTCTTGGAAAAGATACCTTAAATATATGTCCCTTTCATGTCTAGTTAAATAGCCATAGATGGGTAACTAATATCTTTAAGAATTGTTGAATGATTTGGCAGCAAATCGCAAGATACACTGGTTTAGATGTTTCGTACACAAGGCCTGGATTGATGATACATGACTACATTTTTCGATTAGTCTCATGTGTTTTTCTTTGAATTAGGATCAGTTTCATGTGTTTTTGTATTAGGATCATATGTTTCATTATCTTGCTTCATTCTACCGGCTGTCAACAAGAGACTTGTCAAAAACTCAAAAGAAGACTAATCATCATTTTTACAGCTAATGTCTGTGTCATTTTCTGATAGCATCAGTTTTTGCCTCCAAATGGATGATTTTACTTATTGATCTATAATATAGTAGTTAACCATCGTTGTATTTTAGGTTGTAATGGTTTATTTTCTAGAAAATTAGGTTGGATGAATATTAGTGTTCCATTCAGAGTCGTCTTATGGTTTTTTGAGGCCTAAAGCAAAAACTATAAAATGAGTCATTTTCGTATTTTATTGTTAAATTAAATAATTTAATGGACTTGTCAATAATTAGTTATATCACAAATTTGGATGTCCGAAATTTGTGATGGTGGTTTTATATTAGACCCGTGATTTTAGCTAGGTTTTTTCAACTCGGATATCTAAAATTTTGGATAGCAGTTTTATATATCCGAATATCCAAATATCTATATACTCAAAAAACTTGTATATGAGTTTCAAAACTGACAATTTATAAATATAACTTTTTAATAAATTATGATCTAATTTTCGGATATCCGAATACATATATCTTTTGAACACCCATAATCTACATCAACAAATCCTATAAATTTGAGGCTTTAAAAAATCTGAGGCTTAAAGCGGAACCTTTACCCTTGAGATATCTATTCAGTATTGTTTAATTCCTAGATGAAAAATGTGTAATCAGCTTTGTATGTTTTAATTTGTTTATGCAGCATTATGTCAGTATATTTTAATATCAATACATATATACACTTGTAATCTAAATTAAATAATCTTCAACTTATGTTGCAAAGCAATTACATGTTATTAACTAACTGAACATGGGTCTCCAACAAGATGTTCATCTTTGCTAAACAAGACTCTTGAGTATTTTTAAAATTATTGTTATCTAGATATCAGAGTTGCTCTAACTATGTAAAGTGACAATTGAACTTACCTATTACAAGCGAAACTTTTACCACAGTCACACACTCCTTTTCATTTACTAGAATTGGACCAAAGCTTGCATCGTTGAAAATCGAATCTGGTCATATCCCAGTATCAACAAATCCAATGATTATGTCACCCTCACCATAGGGGTTTCATTTAGTAGTTCCTGAAAATCCCATGAACTCCCACGAGTCTGTTGTTTGCAGTTGGAGCTTTCTATTAGGTAACCCCGAGACAATCCCTTTAAATCCTGTTGAGGTGTTCCATAATAACCATCAATATAATTAACAATGTATTTGTAGATGCACAAATAAATAAGTAATAGACCCTTTTTATTTTATCACGGGATGGTTAATGAGAAATTATACTACATTCTTTCTTCCACGCACGCTATGATAATATCTATATGCAAGTTTTTGTTTTTTGTTTTTTGTTTTCTGTATTTTTTATTTTTTTTCCAACTCAAGAACCAAAGTTGAGAATCATTTATCTAGTATGATAAAGTAACTTACTAGCCAAATTATTTTTTTCTTCTTCGGAGAGATAAGCAGCAAATCCATTGAATTTTTTGTAGCTCTGAATTAACGCTTTGCCCGCAAAATTGTTATGTATTAATGTATCATATATTAATACATATATCTGGCCTTGTGTATGAAACATCTAAACCAGAGTATCTTGTTTGCTGTAGAATATCTGGAACCAGAACTTCTAGTTGCGTAAATCGGTCAACAACCCTTAAAGATATTAGTTACCCCTCTATGGCTATTCAACTAGACATGAAGGGACATATATTTAAGGTATCTTTTCGAAAAACTGCTACAAAAGTGGGAAAAGAATGTTCCACATATGTTGCACAGACCGTTCAACGCTGCACATAATTGTTGAGCCAAGCAGTCTTCAATTCACGAAACTGATCCAGAAGATGTCATTTTGGGTTATTTTAAAGCGAAAAAGATTTAAGCCGCTAACAATGAAACGTTTGTCATTGATGTGGATAGATGGTGTTCACAAAGTACGCATCCCTATAGTGTTGTACATAGTTAGAACCCCCTCAAGTGGAGATCATGTACCAAGACCATCAGGGATAAACATATTATTTGTAATTCTTATTACAATGCTTCTTTTTTAGAAAGATACTTGGTTTATCCATTGTAATAAAATCACTATTCTAGTTAGCATGTACGCATGCCTATAGTGTTGTACACAATTAAAATTCCGGCTTTCTAGGATTTATTGATGTAGATTATGGGTGTTCAAAAGATATAAGTGTTCGGATACCGAAAAATTTGATCGAAATTTATTAAAAAGTTAGATTTATAAATTGTCAGTTTTGGAACTCATATCAAGTTTTCCAAGTATATAGATATTTGGATATATAAAACTGTTATCTGAAATTTCAGATATCCGAGTTGAAAAAACCTAGATAAAATAATGGGTCTAATATAAAACCACCATCGCAAATTTCGGATATCCAAATTTGACTAATTATTGACAAGTCCATTAAATTATTTAAACTAACAATAAAATACGAAAACGACTCATTTTATAGTTTTTGCTTTAGGCCTCAAAAAAACATGAGACGACTCTGAATGAAACCCTAATATTCATCCAACACAATTTTCTAAAAAATAAACCATCAAACCTAAAATACAACTCTGCTTAACCGCTATATTATATATCAATGAGTAAATCATCCATTTGGAGGCAAAAACTGATGCTATCAGAAAGTGACACCGACATTATCTATAAAACTGATGATGAGTGTTCTTTTAAGTTTTTGACAAGTCTCACCATCCAAAAGCTGCATATTTAGAAACTGGATTATTGAAAACCGATAGAATGAAGCAAGATGATGAACATGATCCTAATACAAAAAAACATGAAACTGGTCCTAATACAAAGAAAAACACATGAGACTAATCAATAGATGTAGTCATGTAGCGTCAATCCAGGCCTTGTGTACAAAACATATAAACCAGAGTATCTTGCGATTTGTTGTAAAATATCTGGAATACGAACTGCAAGTTGCGCAAATCAGTCAACAACTCCTAAAGATACTAGTTACCCCTCTATGGCTATTCAACTAGACATGAAGGGGCATATATTTAAGGTATCTTTTCCAAGAACTGTTACAAATTTGGGGAAAGCATGTTTCACATATGTTGCATATGTCAGAGGTGACAATTCAACGTTGCACGTAATTGTTGAGCCAAGCAGTCTTCAATTCACGAAAAGGAAGATGTCATTTTCGGTGATTGTAAAGAGAAAAATATTTAAGCTGCTAACAATGAAACGTTTGTCTATCATGTGGATGGATGGTGTTCACAAAGTGCGCAGCCCCATAGTGTTGTACACAATTAGTACCCCCTTAAGTGGAGACCAAGGTCCAAAACCATTAGGGATAAACATATTATTTGTATTTCTTATTATAGTGCTTCTTTTTTTTAGCAAGACACTTGGTTTATCCATTATAAAAAAATCACTATTCTTATTAGCATGTATATATATCTTTTTTTGAACTAGCGATTTTATACGCAAATGTAAACAAAAATCCCAAAACAAAATGACTTAAAACATGAGCCTAAATTGATTGATAACATGTATTGTGATGTGATTAAGGGAACAACTTATCAAATTTGGTTATGCAGTGGAGATTTCATATATCAAGGTTTTATCAAACAAGAACGACTAATTTGGGTGAGAAAGCAGCGAATATCCCACATTGGCAATAACTTAGTTTACGCTGCTTTATGAATTTACCTAATATCTACTGTCTTCGGGGACATAAGTGTTTTAGTGACCTTCATAGTTGATTAGTTGTAAGGAACACAAATTAGGGTGCCCATATCAGCAACAAATTCTGCAAAATCACAATACGTCAATCAATAAATAAACCTGATAACTATTATCAAAGGAAAACGTGCCAACGATAATCACTCATATTAAACACAAGTTCTGTGAAAATGTAACATTCTAATCAAATTTAAAACAACAAGCATTATCAGAGAAACTTGAAATAAGAATCCAAAACCACATGTCAGACTCTAAAAGACATCAGAATATTCACACAAACAAAAACACACATGGATTGTCTAGTTAATGCATCCTATAGAGGAAAATAGAAGACTTAAAATGCAATCCCTAATATCGAAATTATTTAGCAACAGTTAGTGGCAACCATGTCACCGCAAACAATTCAATGTAAAGTATTAGAATTATAAACAAAAGTGGTACATTTGATTCATATATTCATATTATCAATGTAAAAATAATAATAATAATAGTTTCGTCAAAACTAAAATTTTAATTATAGAAGATATACCTTTGATCAACAAATTGTTAACAATTTCGGGGCGATGTGATGAATATGAGTCTTCGTCCTTTACAATCGATCCCATCTAAACGATAAAAGCTTAGAAAAATTAACTTGAGATGCTCGGGTTTGTTTATCTCTTTATTGTTTTTGTTTAACAAATTATACTTATCAGTTCAATCCAATTAGGAGATATGGATTTTTCTCTACTCAAAATCTAAGAGAATGAAAGACGTTTAATAAATTAATATCATTAAAATGAGCTCTTTCTATGGTCTTTTAGTCGAAAAACCATTTCAAAACCTCAAAAGAAGCCACAATGTTGTTTGGACCACTACGTGGAAGAACTTAACATACTTTGGGAGTATGTTTAAGCGATCCGCTAGGTTGAGAACTTCTCCAAGATTTAAGAACGTGGGTAGTTCCACCATTTTAAAACAATCATCTTAATGCTTTCGCTCACAAGGCTTTCATTGCAAATTGAGCAAAGGAACAAGTCCAAGTCAATGCTATATTTGTGACGATTAACCATGAGGCAATATTAGCTTTGAGGCTTTTATTCCATTGATATAGTATCTCATGGATTTGACATTGAATTAATTTCATTGGAAATTTTGTATTGAGAATGTGAGCTCTATAACTCCATTATATAGCGTGGGTTTCTAGACCAAGACCAATGAAAGACATTGCCTAGCGGGCTGAATCGGCCCATTAGAGGATTAGGCCTAATCGAGTGACTATGGATTTTGGGAATTAGTAGTAGGATTAGATGTTACTCCATCCGACTCATATTAATTGTCCACTTTGACTTTTTTAGGTATTTCTTTTTTAACTTTGACCTTAAATATTTTTGTTTGTATTATATAATACTTGATGCAAAATATATAAATGGATTATGTTTTAAATATATTGTAATTGGTATAATTTTTATTAAATATTATATAACACAAACAAAAATATTTAAGGTCAAAGTTGGAAAAGAAAAACTTTAAAAGTCAAAACTAGACAATTAATATGAGACGGAGGTAGTATTGTTTTTTTTATAAGGGTTAGGATGGGGCGGTTTTTGGCTAAAATCAAACCACGAACTGAAAGTTTGGTTTTAAGTTTTTTAAAACCAAACCCCGCATCAAAAGTTCGGGTTGGTTTTACATTTTTTCATTTTTTGCGGTTCAGTTTTCAGTTTTTTCATTGGATATTTTCTACAAGTTTGAAATCAATTTCGCAAATACTTTTTTAAATTAAAAAAAAAAAAAAAAAAAAAAAATTAATTTCGCAAATACTTACCGCATGAATTTAGACAAAGTTATGTAAAAGATAAAATAATTTGAAAGATGTAAATACGATTATGATGGTATCACAGTCGTCTCATGTTTTTTTTGCCAGAAGCAAAAATATGATTTGTCAAATTGGAAGCCAAACCGACCGGAAAATTGACCGGTTGGTTGGTTGGTCATTGATTGTTTTGACTTGACTAAATTAAGGAACCTCGAAGGTCGTCACTACGGCAAAGGCCCTTTGATATATTTTAGTTCTCATTACCTTATTTTATTGCTTTGAGTAGGGTTAAGTTTTTCAGCTCCACTCTCCTAGAGTCAGTAGAGATTGAAATCTTTGATAGACTAATTTTATACAGTATGAAATATATTGAGATGACATTACTTTGGTGCTGTATAGAATTCGAAAGATATTTAGGACCGGTCAAAAGTTCAAAGTATTTTTCTATGTGAAGTTAGGTTTTTTAATGGAGATCGGTTGTATGATTAAGTCTTGAATATTTAGACTGCAAATAAGCGAGAATGATTGAATCTCTTATTATATGATATCAACTTTGAAAACCATATGCTCTTGCATGCATATAAAGTTGTGTACTGTAAGTACTAGGAAAATTTATTGTCCATGTAAAATTGGCTTTACATATTCATAGCATGAAAAAGAAAGGTTATATAAGGGAATGTCCACACAATCTCCACAAATTTCTCCATCCAAAAAGCATTCTCAAAGCCATGGAACCCTGATCTCCTCTCAATATCTTCCATTTTCTAGACTCTTATACGCTTCTGTTCGGTAAATTTCGGGTCCTTCAAGTCCCTGTTCGGAGCCTGGGGGACCCTTTTCAACCCCCTTTCTTCCATCCCCTCACTTATCAGAAATTACGTTGCTTTTTTTTTCTGCATTTTCTTTCAAACTCTTCGGTTTTGTCTCCCTGTAAAACTTCCCCGAAACAAAATATGTATCGAGGAAGTTATACGGGTGTGGATAAAACGGTAATATTGTTCATGCTTTGAAAAACATCTAAATTAAAAGATACTAATTTCATATCCATTTTGGGTACGTGAAATTATTTGTTCTTTTCATTTATTTCATCCTTTTCTCAAGAAAAGTCATAAACGGTGGATACAATATAGCATATAGAATGAATTGTTTGCCATGCCTTAGAAAAAAGAAATCCGAAGAAAATAAATCTGACGAAAATAAATCAGATAACAAGGAAGAAGATGAGGAGTTGCCTATCGCACAACCTAAAGAAGATCCCCTTTCAAAACAACCAACCGGTGCGTTTTCTCTATAGAAAATATTATATACTTATAGTTAACATTTATTGATGCAATACATATGAAATGTTATCTAGTGAATATTACTCCGAGTAGATGAAACCTAAAGAAGATCCCCTTTCAAAACAACCAACCGAGTAGATGCTTACATTTCTAGGTTGTGAATGATGATATATTCTGGGTAGAAATTTCAGGAACTTTTGAATTTATAACGAGTCAGATAGGTAAATTTAACTAAATTAGCCACAATTACAAAGGTAAAGGTTAAGTGAGTCACACGAGTCGGAATTGAAGTCATCAAAAGTTTATGTTTAATGTATACAACCTACTAAATTGTTTGATTCAAATTAATACAGTACTAAGTTTCCTTATTGTCATTGTATTCATTTTGTAGTAATACTTGATACACAAATAATTTATAAAAATCAAATTAAAGAAGGGAAAAGCTATATTCTGTCAACCCAAGTTGTAGGGTGTACAGTACATAACTCTGATTACCCAAACTCATTTTGACTTGTTAGCCCACCCTAGCTGCCTGTTGCAACAACCTCTGCGGAAAATAACATTCAATTCACTTGGTTGCAGTGAAAAATGCAGATACAAAGAAACAAGGCAAAGATGCTCAAGATGGTGACATTGAGAGTGGTGGTGGTGGTGCAGGTGGCAAAGATGGTGCAGCTGCTCCTATGTCTATTGTGGTTGATGCTTCTGCTGCTCCAACTACTACGGATGAACCCCCGGCATGTTCAAGCCGCACATTCAAATTCAGACAGTTGGCCTCAGCCACCAAGAACTTTAAGCGAGAAAATCTATTAGGGGAAAGTGGATTTGGAAAAGTTTATAAAGGAACTCTAGCTGATGGCAAGGTTGTTAATATAGTACTTAATGATTTAATCTGTTTTTTCATCTACAAATCATTGATGTATCTAAAGCGCTCTTAAATAATGAAATGATATAAATAATCATATTTTGATCGATACGATTTTATGCGTATGAATCAATGTAGGTTGTGGCAGTGAAGCGACTGGATAAACTTGGAACAAAAGCAAACAAGGAGTTCATCGAAGAAGTTATTAAGCTGAGTAATCTTCAACATCCAAATCTTGTTGAACTTATTGGATATTGCGCCGATGGTGAACAGAGACTTTTGGTTTATGAGTACATGCCAATGGGTTCTATAAAAGATCTTCTACATGGTATTTTCTCTTTTCTTGTCACTGAGTGTTAGTAAATCAACAACACAAACCCTACTAATGCTACTCGAAAGCAATCCAATTTCTTATTCTATTTGTTCTTTTACGTGCTAACAAAGTATGTCAGGAAAAGGATATTTATACAAAAACAATTGCACTATAACTTTGTAAGATTAATATGTGCGAATAAGCTAACAAAAATATAATGTTGGTAGTGTAATACTTGAAATAAAAATTGAAGCTTGTTACTATAATGGATCAACAGAAATACTTCTGTAATAAAAACACAAGGTGCGATATAAAATTTCTTATACTTCAAGTTTCAAACCCATTTTAAACCATCAATCTGATTATTACAAAAAATAAAAATAAATAATACAGGCCTGATCGTATTCTTCAACTTGAATGACAGACCTTCCTCCAGGGAAAAAGCCATTAGATTGGATTACACGGATGAAAGCTGCAGCAGGAGCTGCACAAGCTATGGAGTATTTACATGAGAAGATTAATCCACCTGTTCTATGTCGCAACGTCAAGTCTACAAATGTTTTGTTGGACGAAAACTTTGAACCAAAGGTCTCAGATTACGGGCTGGTCAATCTAGAAAGTTCTTCTGGTAGCAGTGTGCAGCAAAGAGTCGTGGGAACGGTTGCTTGTGCACCAGAATATGAATCTACTGGTGAGCTCACACTTAAATCCGATGTATATAGCTTTGGAGTTGTTCTATTGGAAATTATCACTGGGAGGAAAGCATTGGACACCTCTCGCCCTACTGAAGAACAAAATCTTGTGTCATGGGTAATCCTGTTAACCTTTATTAACTTAAAAATTAACTCTTCAGTTTATAATGTTCTTATTTCAAGCTAATTTTGCTACTTTGTTTAATACAGGCACAACCATACTTTAAAGATCCAAAGAGATTCCAAGAATTGGCTGATCCTATGTTCAAAGGAGTAATCCAAGAAAAGATTTTAAATCAAGCAGTTGGTGTGGCAGCTATGTGTCTGCAGGAGGAATCAAGTGTCCGTCCATTGATATCCGACATTAGTGGAGCTCTTAGCTTCCTCACGGTAGCTCCAACAGAAGGGTTTACGCCACAACCAGTCCAAGCCGATCCCACCAGTGCTCCACCTAAAACATATCAATCATCATCGTCTTCAACATCTGATTCAGACTCTGAGTCAGATCAAGAGCTAGACATAAAGATAGAGCCGTTTAACCGGCCCGATCCCGATTCGGTGCCGGAACCAGAACCTGAGTCGGAGCATGAGCAAGAGCAGGAGTGGGATAACGAGCCAGATTGGGAATCAGATCCCGAGACCGAGCCTGAGCCTGAACCTGAGCCAGAGCCCGAGCCAGAGCCAACACCTGATGTCACAGACACAGATTCAAGTTCGGATTCAGACTCAGATTTAGAGCCAGAGTCATTTTCCAAGCCTGAACCAGTCCCCGGGCCAGTGTCTGAGCCAGAACCTGAGCCAGTGTCCAAGCCTGAACCAGTGCCCGAGCCAGAACCATTAACTAGTAATAAAGATCAGCCTGATTCAGACCATGGTTCAGTCAGTTCGTCCGGAAGCATATATGATGAAGATGCATACAGTGAAGAGGATTTTTCAGATGGAGAAAAACCAAACACATCAGTTCTAGTAAACTCAACGTCAAAAGCAAGAATGAGACCGAAATCAACCAAAAAGAGAGTCATGTTCAAAACAGAAGGAACTGACTCGATAAAGCCAAACATGAACAGGGTACATTCCAAATATAGTAAGAAAAGCGTTAAGAAATCTAAAGATGATTATGAAAGCAGCAGCAACCCAAAAAAGACCAAAAGCATGCGTAAATCTGATTCGAGGGGAGATGATGATTCAAGTGATATAGAGGTTACAGATGGAAGTGAAGATGAGTTTGAAACTCGAAGGTTTAAAAGTACGATCTCGAGGTTCAATTCAGAATCAAGAAGTTACAGTCTCCACGATTCAAGTTCAGGGGGTGAAGAATAAGATTTGAACCCATATATTCTTAGTTTTCATTGATCAAATGGAGTTCAGATTTCGTCTATCACGTTGATCACAAATTTATAATAGACATACAATATTTCCCTCGTACTTTATCTTTGCTATAGTTTGTATTATAGATATTTTGTGCACGTATTTAAGTAGTTTCTTTGGTAATTGTTTGTTGTACAAATTTATGTAGTAAAAACAGACCAACTTTTACGCCCATATATAGTAAAATCACCCGCCATGGTGCTTGAGTGACGCACATCCAAGCAGCAAAGATGATAATGAGGAGAAATACGCCACAACGATAAACAAAAAATGCGCAATTAAACAACATTCGGCAGAGCTTTCACTGATTTACTCACTCATATAGTATTTGATGACACGACACCAGTAACTAGGGGAGATATGGCAAACTTGTCTGATAGAGTTTATGATTCAATTAGTGGGTTAACAGCCATAAGGGATTAGCGAAGCATTTGTCGTTCTCAAGGAAGGTTGCAAGTAGAAGCTCGCACTACTACTAAGAGACCTCATGATGAGCCTAAGGGAGATAATCATGAGGGGGAGAAAGGTCTAAAGTGTGCGAGAGCTGATGCTATGGTGTCGTGTAATATTGAGGTGAGTAGCAATCAAAGTAAGAATCAATGGAAAGAGGCATCTGAGCAACCAAAGGATAGTGAAAATATTGTTTAAGATGTAGAGGTGAATGTTGAAGAATCGGTTTGGGTTGTTGAGAGTTCAAGTCAAAAGGAAGCAGATCAACTCTAGAAGCTACGGAAACAAGTTAAAGCTAGGGGTGTTACTACTCCTTTTCTCAAAGACTTCGTGAGAAATAAGAGCATCTCTAATGGGTCAAACAAGTAAAAGCTTTTCACTATTACAAAAAGCCTTTAAAGATGTTTTTTTACAATTGCATCAAAAGCTTTTTGTAAAGCTTTTTAGAAAGACTTGGTGAACTCCAAGTCTTTACTAAAAGCTTTAGTAACCAAATTGGTGTAGCATTAAATGCATTAAATGCATCAAGTCTTTAAAGACTTGATGTATTGTAGATGCTTTAAGTGATGCTTCAAATGTGGTCACAAGTGAGGATCCGGACAATGTCAAGAAAGTTGTTGGGCTTCTATGTGAAATTTATGCAAAATCTTCAGATTAAACTCATATTCAGAGCCAGAAGATACATTAGCACTTAAAGAGAAACGTCGTAAAAAAAAGAAGACAATCTCAGAGTACGTTGGAAGAAACCTGTGAAAGAAAGAGTATTCTACAACGACCTAAAATTCTTCTTTTCAAAGATCCAAGTGTTAAGTAAAAACCGAAAAAAATCAAAACTTAACCGAACCGATTCAATGTAAAAAAAAAACCGAAAAAACGAAAACTAAACAGTTTGTAGTTTTTGAAAACCGAAATATACGGTTTAATTTGTGGTTTTTAAATAAAAACGCCTCACCCCGCCCCATGCACACTGATGCGTGATTCAGGGTCGAAATACTTCCTTTTCAACGAGCAAGCTTTACAACCCACTAGGCAGTGTACCTGATCGTTGCAGTGTGTAAGGGTAAGCTCAGGGGGTTGATCGTTCTCTAGGGGAATAGAGATGATAGTAGAGATGTATGACGAAAAGGTGAGGTTGAGGGTGATTCTTTTTATCTTTTTTTATATTTTTTTTGAAAGCAAGTAAAATCTCGGAGTTCGAAGAGTAGGGTTGGTAATTCTACCAATTTAGTAACTACTTAACATTTTAAACTAAAAACTAGTAAACTAATGAAAAAGGAAAATCTATGGATTGATTGATTGTGTTTTTTATGATAATTAAAAATGTGTTTACTTAGATTTTCTTACTCCCTAGTTATCTTTTACTGGTCGGTTGAATTGTCACATCCTCATTCTAATTTGTGTGTTGTATTCCGTGTTAGTCATAAAAGGTGCCTAATTCCCTAGTTCTATGAATCATAACTCTCCTCTAGACTATCCGGGATCGCCAAGTACTGAAGTATCTCCCCGAATATTCTATTATCCTTAAGCTACAACTCACGCAATAAACACAACGATAGCCTAAGTGCATTTTTAAGCTTTTTGCTATTTAGGACGTTCAAGCTCGCAAAAATTAAAGAAGAAGCCATTTTACTTACTCTAGCGTCTACCAATTTAAAAAAAAAAAAAAAAAAAAAAAAAATGCACACCAAATACAGAAAATTCGAAGTCTATATATAGATTTACACTTGTGACGGCGTCGCTTTTTGATGGTGACGCCGTCTGGTCGCCGTCATTAGGGTTTCGTTTTGGACAAGTCATCGTTGGGACGGCGTCATGTGAGAAAATGTGACGCCGTCTGGCTTGCATAAGGACGTCGTCTGGGATGGATCTTGGTCGTCTGGTGAAGAAAGTAAGGGTGACGCCCCTTCTGGATTTAGGAGTGACACCGTCAGCTTATAAAAAATATGACCTGAGCCGTCGCTTGAGACTTTTTGTAAAACCTTGTGAGCGACGGCGTCGCCCTTGGAGTTGGGACGCCGTCAGGTGTGTAAAACAGCCTTGAAATCTTGACTTTGTCATTTTCTTCATGTTTTCACTCCTTTTCGTCCAAAAGTGCTTGATTCCAGCAATTTGCTTCTAAAAGACTCAAATGTGAAAAGGAACGATTTTAAGCAGTAACGGATATAAAATGTAACGATTTAGGGGTTAAATGACCCAAAAAACGTATGTTTTTAGATCCTTATCAAATATTTCTACACTTGGAATTTGCTTGTTCTCAAGCAAATTTGCTTTTTGGCTAATCAATTTATGAGTTAGGGATCATGTAGCATTGGTTTAAAATAGTCTACAACAAGTATAAGCGCCATAATAGTCAAAACAAGCATGGAATATATACACTAGCACCTCACAATTGGTGTTTGGATTCTCTCATCTCTTGGGTTTATATGAAATATAATATGTAAGGAAATGGAAAATAAACACTCTCTACCTGTCATAGAACATAGATTACCATAGGCTTGAGAATAGATCAAACCTCCATCGTTTTGGCGTAAGCACCTAGGAATAACTATCTAAAAGGTCTTTAAAAAGGGTTATAATGTTAGGCTTCGGGTAGGGAAATAAAAGGGTTTTGTTGGATATGAGGATATTTAGTGGTGGCAAGTCAAAAATCTAAGGGTATGTTTGGTATACCACTATTGGAATGTGTTGGGAATTAAGGTAAACTACTGATTCTGCCGAAGCATCTGCCGAAGTAGAATGGATTCTGCCGAAGTTATACTTCAGCAGAAGTGGTAAAGCAGATATCGTGTTGCTGCTGAAAGTGTGAATCCATGTAGGAGAGATAAGCTCAGTATAGAGTAAAAGTCAGCGCCGTATTAAAGATAGGTTGGCGCCGTATTATGTAGAGCTTACTCAGAATAAAAAATATGATTAACAAAACAATATGATTAGTTGCATGCTTGTCTAAAATGCATGCTTAGTCTATGTTAGTATTAGGAGCGTAAATTGTCAACGCACATTAGGGTTTCTTGCCTATATAAGAAACCATGATAGTTTGTAATAGATAAGCTTTTCTCAAGTCTTTCAAGTCTTGTAATATATCAGAAACATAGAGTTTCTATAATAAAAAGATCCATAGAGGATCAAAGAGTTCTTAGTTATTATAACTTGTATTTACTTTCCGCTTCAAAATACGAGTTGTAGAGATCTTCCATTAGTTTGCTTGTGATTACATAGGCAACACTAACGATCTCCGAGTGCTTAAGATCTATCAAGGTCTGTGTGTTCAACAAGTGGTATCAGAGCCTCGGGAAAGTCTCTACGATACTAAGAACCATTCTCACCCCCATTCAATCAAACATTCATTCACCATGCCTGGATCCGATAATGAAAATGAAGTCACCAACACAAACAACACCAACACCACTTCCATGCAACAACTCAGTCTCTCAAACAGCAATGGTAAATTTCCTTATTTAAAGAGGGAAGAGTATGAACTTTGGACTATGAAGATGGAAAACTGGATTTCCAATATTGATTGGAATCTGTGGGAGGTAGTAAAGAAAGGAAACAGTCTAAAGAAAATGATTCCTGACAGGGATGGGAAGTTTATCATGGCTCCACCAAAAACTGCTGAAGAAGTGCTGGCTATGCAGAGAGAGCATAAAGTAAAAACTATTCTGCTTCAAGCCATTCCAAAAGATCATCTGTGTGATTTTCACCATATGGATGATGCAAAAGACATATGGATGGCTCTCAAAGCAAGGTTCGGTGGAAATGAAGAATCAAAGAGAATGAGGAAGTCCATGCTAAGACAACAGTTTCAGGACTTCAATATCTCCGAAGAAGAAGGTATCCACAAGGGATACGACAGGTTCCATAGGATCTTGAGTCAGCTAAACCAGCTGAATGCTAAACCGGATAATGATGATTGCAACTCTAAGTTCTTGCGATCCTTGCCGCCATCATGGTTGCATGTTAGTATAGCTCTCAAGGCTAAAGGTGGGTTGGACATGCTCACCTTTGATGAGCTGTACAACAGACTCAGAACTCTTGAACCAGATGTCAGGACTCCCTACCGTACATCTTCTTCTGGCCATGCAGCTTTTTTTGGAACATCTCACTCCAACACGATGGTACCTGCTCCAAGTTCCAACTACTTTCCATCATCTCCCAGTTCCAACTACTTCCCATCATCTTGCACTCCCACTCCACCACATAACCCTCGTCCCACTCCACCATGTTCTCAAACTAGGACTAGTAGTGTGATGGAGGATGTTCTTCACTCGTTTGTTGATGATTATGATACTCAGCAGTATCTTGCATATGAAGACTTTGATCAGTTGGACCCTCTTGAAATGGAGGAGATGAAACTGAAAATGCAGGTGGCATTGCTGTCAGTAGACATCAAAAGGTTTGAAGAGAAGTCTGGGAGGAAGTTTGCTTTCAAGGGAAAGGAACCAGCTCGCTTTGATAGGAGGAAAGTCAAGTGTTTCACTTGCCACCAGATGGGGCATTTCTCAAGGGAATGCAAAGACAGGAAAAGTGGAGATGGAGCTAACTATCTTTCTTATCAGCAGAAACAGCAGGAAGCTGGAGCTTCAGCAGCTCTCCTCACCATGGATGAACAGGTCAACTGGACTGCACATGAACCTGTTAATGAGGAAGCTCATGATACTGACAAGCTTGGATTGCTGGCAAGGTGTACTTCGGATGAAAGGCATGATCAGTTTGCCTTGATGGGACTATCTCAGGTACACAACTGTATATTTGGTTGTAGTCTAAGATACAATGAACTTAAAGAAGAATTTGATGCTATGAAACCTAAGTTTGATGAATGCTATGTTGATAATGAAGCCCATAAACTAGCATTAAAAACAGTAGAAAGACAAAAAGTATGGTTTCAAAAGAATCAAATAGCTTATGAAGAAAAGATAAAGGTTTTACAGTTTGATCTAGAAGTTGCAAATAATTACTTAAAACTGTCTGAGAAAGCAAAGGATGAAGCTGTGTCTGAGAACCTAGAGCTTAAGGCAAAACTAGCTGAGGAAATAGCTAGGCATAAGGAATGGTTAATATCAGGTGATAATCTGGCTAGTGAAATCTATAACAGTCAAACAGTAACTTCTGGCTTAGGACTAGGCTTTCAAAAATATGTAGGAGTAGAAGCTAAATATGATGGTCGTAAATCCACACCAGCAGGGTTAGCTAACTTTGTAAAAGAAGGTGAATTGCATGCTGTCCCTGGACCTATTAGAGGTGAATTTATGCCCATTGACCTATCCATCACTGTTGACTTTGATGGATCACATCATCTATATGGCAGAAAGTCAAAAGACTTGCCAGACCCTGATTCCTCATCTAATGACTTTGTCTCTTGCTCTGACAGTGACAATTCATCGGATCAAGGGTCTACTTCCTATGAAAGCTGTGATTCAAATGAGAAGTCTGACCTTCCCAAGCCTGAACCTACACCCAAACATGCACCCCAGTCTTCTTGCAAGCCTTCTAAGGAAGCTGCTGAGGAATCAACTTCCAAGAAAGTTCCCTCTGAAGACTTATCTTTTACATCTTTGAATAATCAGTCTGTTAAAAACAATTCCTTGAATGTATCTGTTTTAAGTACTTCTGCATGTAATCAAACATCTCCCTATTTGAATAAATCTTCCAAGAAGAAGACATGTTTTGTATGTGGAAGTAAATTTCATTTGATTAAGGATTGTGATTTTTATGAACAAAGATTGGGTGCATGTGCTACTCACCAGAAACACAAATCTAAGTGGACCAATGTTGCTAATATTCCACCTTATGTCCCACAAGCTGCTTATACTGACTCTCATTGGAGAGGTTCAGTTACCAGACCTTATGTGCAACCAACTAGCCCATACTTTAAACATGGTTATTGGCCTACATATGTTGACTCTATGTATGCTGGGATGGGATATGGGGGCACTGCTGTGAAGCCCTCAGCAGGTTGTTCTTGGACTAACACGGGACCCAATCATCAATGGAGGACCAAGAACAATGGTGGATCCTCTAAATCTTCATGTCCTAAACCTGTGATCCACAAGGCAGGTTCAAGTCAGTAATGACTTGAACCTCCATCGATTTCTAACCTTTTGTATATATTTTATTGTTGTTTGTAGGATCATCCCCTTAAGCATAAGAATATTGGTATTGTTGATAGTGGTTGTTCCAGAAGCATGTCTGGAAACAGAGATATGATGCACAACTTTGTTCCCATAGAAGGAGGAGGCAATGTAACCTTTGGAGGAAGTGATGGGAGTATCATGGGGAAAGGGACCATAAAGACACCTCATCTGGATTTTGAAAATGTGTACTATGTTAAGGAACTTCAGCATTTCAACTTGTTCTCTGTCTCACAAATCTGTGACACTAAGAACAAAGTTCTCTTCACTGAGAATGAATGTCTTGTGCTGTCTAAAGACTTCAAACTCCAAGAAGAAACTTCAATTCTACTGAAAGTTCCTCGAACTCACAATTTATACACATTCAACCTAAATGAAGTGCAACCAGGTGGTGACCTCACTTGTTTGGTGGCTAAAGCATCTCTTGATGAGTCCACTAAATGGCATAGGAGGATGGCTCATGTGAATTTCAAGACCATTAACAAACTCTCTAAAATGGGTCTTGTTGAAGGTCTTCCCACCAAAGTATTCACAAATGATCATAATTGTATCGCTTGCAACAAAGGAAAACAACACAGAGCTTCTTACAAAGCTATCAATGCTATGAGCATCATTACTGAACCTCTTCAGTTGCTCCACATGGATCTGTTTGGTCCAACTCAAGTCAGAAGCATTGATCATAAGTTCTTCTGTTTGGTTATCACTGATGGCTATAGCAGATTTTGTTGGGTGTTCTTTCTCAGAACCAAAGATGAAACATCTCAAGTGCTGACTGAATTCATCACTCTCGTTGAAAATCAGTTGAACAAAAAGGTCAAGGGTATTCGGTGTGATAATGGGACAGAGTTCAAAAATGCAATTCTAATAGAACTATGTGGGTCAAAAGGTATAAAAAGGGACTATAGTAATCCAAGAACCCCACAACAAAATGGGGTGGCTGAAAGAAAGAATAGGACCTTAATAGAAGCTGCAAGATCAATGCTTGCAGACTCTAAACTACCCACTATGTTCTGGACTGAAGCTGTTGGCACAGCGTGCTATGTGCTAAACAGGGTCTCCATTACAAGACCTCAACTCAAAACACCTTATGAACTTCTCTTTGGGAAGGTTCCTGTCATTCACTACCTAAAACCTTTTGGTTGTCAAGTGACCATTCTGAACACCAGTGATCCATTAGGAAAGTTTGATGAAAAGGCTGATGATGGTTATATTGTGGGGTATTCAGCTCATAGTAAGGCATACAGGGTGTACAATTTGCAAGCCAAGAAGATAGAGGAGACGCTGAACCTGAGATTTTTGGAAGATAAGCTCAATGTTCAAGGACAGGGTCATACGTGGTCTTTTGACCTTGACTACTTAACTGATTCCTTGGGTTACACTAGACACTTGGCTAACCAAAATGCAGGTTCTCAAGCTTCTCCCACTAACAATGCAGGTCCCTTCGATGATGACTCTGAAAATGAGTTTGAAGATGATGAGCAACCCATACTGGTGCCTTCTTTCTCCCCTAACAATATTGCAGGTACCACCTCCAAGGATATTGCTGATACGAGTGATGAAGATGACTCTCATTATGCTGAGGACCTTGCTAGGCTTCAGACACAAGAATTTGCTGCTAAGCTTGAAGCAGAGAAACTGAATGGAGAAGTTACTAATGAAGGAGTCAGCAGAAACCACGTGTCTGCTGAAGTTGACTCTGTCACACCTACCATACACAAATCTGCTGAAGGCTATGCTGTTTCTTCTCATGTTCCTTCTCAAGCGTCTTCAGACTTTGGAGAACCTCATACACGCTTTCCAAATCCCTTCGATCTTGGAAATCATCAACCCAAAGCTGGGATTTTCACCTCACCCTCTTATGATGCTGAATTTGAACCAACAATCACTAATCTTGAATCATCCATTGAAGTCAGCCCCACTGCCACTCAGAGGATCAACATTGCTCATCCTCAATCCAACATCATAGGTGATCTTCTGGCACCTGTTAGAACTCGTAGGGCAATAACAAGTCCTCAATTTGGGCAGATTGCTTTTCTCTCTTATGTCTCCAACCAGCAAAGAGACAATCACACAGACTTCAAACATTGTCTGTTTGCTTGTTTTCTCTCTCAAGTGGAACCAACTAGTGTTTCTCAAGCTCTTAACGATTCAAGCTGGCTAGAAGCAATGCAAGAAGAAATGCAACAATTTCACAATCAACAGGTTTGGATTTTGGTTCCACTCCCTGATGGCAAATATGCCATTGGGACAAAGTGGATTCTGAAGAATAAGAGAGATGCTCGAGGTGTTGTGATAAAAAACAAAGCAAGATTAGTAGCTCAAGGCTTCAGACAAGAGGAAGGGATTGATTATGACGAAGTGTTTGCCCCTGTTGCCAGAGTTGAAGCAATTCGCATTTTCCTGGCATATGCATCTTACATGGGTTTCATGGTGTATCAGATGGATGTCAAAGGTGCTTTTCTGTATGGTGAGATCGAAGAGGAGGTTTATGTCACTCAACCAAAGGGGTTTGAAGACCCAGATCACCCAAATCATGTTTACAAGGTTGTTAAAGCTCTATATGGCTTACATCAAGCACCTAGAGCTTGGTATGCTCGGCTCTCATCATTCCTGCTGAAGCATGGCTATAGGCGAGGTGCTATTGACAAAACTCTGTTCCTAAAGAAGAATTACTCAGACATCATTCTTGTGCAAGTTTATGTGGACGACATTATTTTTGGCTCCACAAATGAAGCTTGGTGCAGGGAATTTGAGGAACTGATGAAGGGTGAATTTCAAATGAGTGCTATGGGTGAACTTACTTTCTTTTTGGGTCTCCAAGTTCAGCAGAAACAAGATGGCATTTTTATCTGTCAAGATAAATATGTGAGGGACATTCTGAAGAAGTTTGGTATGGAAGGTGTTAGGACTGCCACAACACCTTATGAAGCTCCAAAGACTAAAGCAAATAATGAACCAGATCTACCTGTGAATGTTCATCTGTACAGGTCCATGATCGGTTCATTGATGTATCTGACAGCTTCAAGGCCTGATATTACGTTTGCTGTGAGTGTTTGTTCTCGACATCAAGTCACTCCACTTACTTCCCATCTAAATGCTGTCAAGAAGATCTTTAAGTACCTCAAAGGCCAACCTCTTTTAGGCCTTTGGTACCCAAAAGAGTCTTCTTTCAAGTTGGAAGCATATAGTGACAGTGATTATGCTGGTGCAAATCTGGATAGAAGATCCACAACTGGAGGCTGTCAATTTCTTGGCAAGAGGTTGATTTCTTGGCAATGCAAGAAACAAACCATTGTGGCTGCCTCAACTACTGAAGCAGAGTACGTTGCTGCTGCAAATTGCTGTGGTCAGGTCCTCTGGATTCAAAACCAATTGCTGGACTATGGGTACAACTTCATGAACACTACAATTCATATAGATAACCAAAGTACCATCTGCATAGTCAAAAATCCAGTCTTTCACAGTCGAACTAAACACATTGAAATCAGGCACCACTTTATAAGAGATGCATATGAAAAACATTTGATAAAAGTGGCTAAAATCCATACTGATAATAATGTGGCAGACCTGTTAACAAAAGCGTTTGATGGACCAAGGTTTCAACACCTCGTGGTCAATATTGGAATGTTAAACCCTTGACTGCATAGTTTAAGGGGAGTCATAGGCCTCAGGGGAGGCATATGCCTCAGGGGAGGATTTGTGCAAACTCTGCATATCCTTGTTTGTTTGTGTCATATTTTGTTCAATAAACAGTTTTCCTTTTTCTAAATTTGCTTTTATAATTAGGTTTGTAAAAACATCATTTTGCCAATAGTGATAGCGTTTATTTAATAGATTTTATCTTTTTTAAGTTTCTCTATTTGCATTTTTGCCTCTGTTATTCTTTGTTAACACTAACTGTCTAATTATTCGTTAGCTTGTTTTTGTGTTGTTCTTGTGTTGTGTTGTGTCTGTTTTGCAGTTGTCTAGATTACAGTTTGTCCATTTCATGATCAAGTTCAAATTCATCAAGAGTGACTCAATGGTACATGGTCAAGATAGCTATAAGAGTGTTGCTTGTTTCTTCTGAAAGCAAAAGTACTGAAGCATACAATTTGATTCCACTGAAGTTATAATACTGAAGAAAAGAAATTGAAGTCAAATTGTTCATTCATTCATTCAAGAAACAGTTTACAGCTTACAGCTTACATAAAGTCAACCTACTACATATGCATCTACAAGATACGAGCTGTACAAAGCTAATCCTAATCTAGTGTATATCCTTCATTCCGAAATCTAAGAGAATGTTGGATATGCATTAGATGCTGGCTTTGCCTTTGTAGGTCCTGCATAACCACCCATTCAGTCTAACTGGCTGGTTGGATATGCATGACCAACTCGATGAAGATGCTAAGGACCAAAATGGAGGGATGGATTGATGAAAACGATTGACGATGACGATGACCACGCAGGATGATGGAGAAAAATAACGTGTCCTGTGTGCTTCATCTATTCATTTCAACCAAAATGCAATCGATCCACCCTCCTTAAGCCCTTCTACTATACGATGTGTGTTGATGCACCAAAAGATGGCGCAGTGAGACCAAGAACCACCTCTCTATCTTTGGGGAGTGGCGGATTCCTGGCACGAGGCCTTTGTTGAGGCCGAGGTGCTGGAGGTTGGGAGTAAGATGTTCCCTCCTTATAGGAGTCATCAGAATCATCAGCAGATTCACTTGGATTCACTACACTGTCATCTTCTGAAGAAGAAAGAAAGGGTGATTTATTTGGTCGTGGGTAGGGTTGAGGAAAGTAACGTGACCATGGGTTTGTTTCACCACTTGATGATGATGAAGAGGATGATGAAGATGAGGAAGTGAGATCTATGATCTCAGGTTTGGTATTCATGGTGCAATATTGGTTAATTGGGGATATTTTTACATCTAGGGTTTGTGGTAATTGTTTGGGGATCTTGATGAAGAAATAAGTTACATTGGGATCATTTTATAGACGGGTTCGAAGTTCAATGAGTTTAATGCAAGTGGGTGGCACAGTAATTCTAGAAACTTACCGAAGCTATTTCGTATCTTTGATGCATTCTGCTGAAGTTATAACTTCAGCAGATTGATCATGTGTTCCTGCTGAAGTGTTGTTTTGGGTTGGGTCAAAGATACAATACACGTCAGCAATAGTCAACCAAACGGTCAATTTTTCTTTGACTATAATTTGGGCAAAAACTATCAATCCACCATCACTCTCTTCAGTACAAACATATTCCCTCTCATTCCGCTCTCACAAACACTCACCAGTTCAAGAATCATAACCTTAAACACTCATATCCCTCATGGCTCTTGAATTTAAACATGATCACAACAAAGTTGCATTTCTGGGAAATGGCAAGGGATATGAATTGTATGAACCAATGGTTGAATTCCTGAAAAGGTCCAAGATTTATTATGCTCTAACTCATTCTCCTAATGAGATATATGAATCACTGATCACTCAATTTTGGGCATCTGCTGAGAAGAGGAGTGAGACAGAGATTAGGGCTGTGATTGATGAAACAGAGTACATAGTTACAGAGGACCTAATTAGGAGGAAGCTTCACTTGGAAGATGCTGATGGAGTATTTTTCTCTAATCAGGAAGATGTGCTGAATGGGCTAAGAGCTATTGGCTATCGTGGTACAAGGACTGATATGTGGCTGAAGAAGGAACTTTGCCCGAAGTGGAGGTTCCTAGTTCACACGCTGCTTCAATGCATGAGCAACAAAACTGGAGGATGGGACCAGTTCTCTACCCAACTGGGATATGGTATTGTGTGTCTTACTCAAGGGGTAACTTTCAATTTTTCTAGGTATATTTTCGAAAACATGGTTGAAAATATTCAAAAGACAAAGGGTAAATTTTTAATGTACCCAAGGTTTTTACAAATTATTTTAGACACCACTACCCAAGACCAAGCTTTTTATCCTATAAATACTTTAACTGCTAAATTGTATGCTACAATGAGAACCCACTTTTAGGGGGAACATCATCCTTTACTAGCAGCCATGTTGCCCCAAGGTAATGAGGCTGCTGATGAGGAGAATGTGGCTCATAATCCTCCTTCCTCACCTGTTGCTACTGATGGTAATCCATTAGTTAACATTGATGAGGGCCCCTCTTCAACTGTTGAAGCAACTCATGTTGCTCATGACCAACCACCTTGTCCCAGTCCAACACTCACACTTGTTACTCAAGATGAGTCTGATCTTAATAGACTACCCACACCAAGTCCTGTTAGGGATCCTCTCATTGAAGATCTTCCTCACATTGAGCATGACCATATTACTTCTGAAAGGTCCAATGAAGCTCCCCTTACCACAGAGCAATCTGCTGGTGGAGCTGAGGACCCTATTACACTCTCATCTATCTATGCTCTTGTCAACAGGTATGCTGCTGAGGTCACTAGTCTGAAAAAGGAGCTTGTAGAAACCAAGTCTTCTCTTGGGAGTAAGATTGAAGAACTGCAGAATCAAGTCAAGGAATTAGAGGACAAACTGAAAGGGCCCTCCAAAAGGAAGCTTGTGGTTTCTTCTGATGAAGAACAAGAAGTACCTCAGTTTGGGTCTCTGGATATGTTGGCTGATGTGTCTCTTAATGATCCTTCATCAGTAGTTGCTGCCTCCTCTAAGAAGAAGAAACCTGTCCTTTACAAAAGAAGAAAGAGATCTTCTATTGATAAAGTATCTTCTGAAGCTTCAAAGGAAACTGATGTTGACAAGGCTACATCTGCTGATGTGCAAATGGAGGATGAATCTTCGGATCATGGTCAATCTTCATCTGTTCAAGAACCGTCAGGCCCTTCACCTTCAGCAGATCTTCCTGATGTTGTTGTCTTGACCACTCCAGTTGATAATCTACATCAACATGTTGACTTGGGTATATCTACTGAGGTTCCTGTAGTTGATTTATCTGAAGATGAGCTTGGTCCAGACCTGGTAAGTGAGGAGGAAAGACTAGGTCAAGCAAGCAGATTGGCTGAGTTTGAGAAGTCAAAGGAAAGTGAAGTATTGGCTCATCAACTTGAAACAGAGGACTTCTCATCTTTAACTCCTGAAAGAAGAAGAGAACTGGATGCAATGAGGGTACAGATGCCTGCTGAACACTGGGATATTCTAACTCAGCAAGTCATTTCAAGACCTTCTCTTGCTCAAACTATACTAGGTGGAGATTTCCTCAGTGACAATTATGTGGAGCGAATGATGGCTCAGGGAAGACAAAGGAAGCAAGAAGCTATCGCACAAAAGAGGGCCATCAAAGCTCAGAAGGACAAAACGAAACCTCCGTCTAAAGCTGAAATAAGAATGGTGGTGAAAAATCAATGCTCGATGTACAACTCTGGCTTAACAATGAAACAAGTCAAGGCTTTTCCTGATCATGTCCTGTATCGCAAATATAATCAGATCATGAAGGACAAATCATCATCTTCAGCACATTCTACACACTTGAGAAGGATTACAGAGAATGAAGCTGCTCCAGAAGCCAAAAGACTCAAGTCTGATGATGCTCCAGTCAAGGAATCATCTCCAGTCATTCCTACTGAAGCATCTGCTGAAGTTGCTTCTTATACTGACAAGGGTCAATCTGCTGAAGCATCTTCCAATACTCCTGAAGCATCTGATATATCAGCTCCCACTTCATCAGTGGCAATCATTAGCACACAGGAAGCTTCTAAAGTTAAGGAAGCTGATCTAGCAGAGATAAAAACAGTAAGGGCGAGAAAAATGCTTCACAGAATGAATGCACTACGTGAAGGTGTTTCAACTAACTCTCCCTATGCCTCTTCAAGTCTTACCACACAAGTTCAAGCTAAAAATGCTCCATCTGGGGACAATCATAAGACTGGTGGGAGGAAGAAGAGAATGGCCAAAAGATCTCCTGTGGATCATGAAGCTGATGACTCCACTTTCATTATAGAAGGGTCTGCTGCTGATTTTCCTGACGGAAACTCAGATGAGGTGGTAGATTGGAAATTGAAGGATGATGAGATGAATGTCATTCATCGAAGGGACTCCACTTCAATGGAATTCACCTTTCTAAAGGAAATTCTACACTTGGTAGACAGGGCAGACTTACTTTCTCTGTTCACTCGTGTTACCACCTATTACTGCAACAAGGAACCACAAGGTTCTGGAATGTTTTTACCAGGAGATCTTCAAGCCCTGTTAAACTCTCACATTCCCAATAGCAAAGCACATTCCATTTGGGAGAACTCACATCGGTGGAAGCTTGAATCCTGGAGATTCTATCCTCTCCCTCGTGTGCATGTGCTTGAGACTAAGGGTGGAATCACTGTCTACATGTTTTCTGAAAGAAAGTATCCTTTGCCCAAAAGACTTATGGAAAAGATGTTGAGTCAGAAATTGGAAATTCCTCCAGATCCAGTGGGCAATGAAAGACAGTCTGCTTTAACATTGGTGGGATTGATCAAGACTCAACTTCAACAACTGCAATAGGCCTCATCCTCCTCCATATCAGGACACTTGGTACCCTCTGAATTACTTTGTTTTTTGCCTTTTTGGTTATGTATATACCTGTCCTTTTTTTGTGTTATTTCTTTTCTCTTAGTTAAAAAAAAAAAAAAAAAAAAAAAAAAAAAAAAAAAAAAAAAAACTAACTTTTATGCAGGTTTGTTTGTTGTCCAATTCTGATGGTTTTTAACTCACCTGATGTACCTTGTGTATATCAAAGAGTTAGCTAGTCCAAAGGGTACAGCTTTGGTAAAGACACAACAAATCTGTTGATAGCTGTAATGGTTTGCTCAAAATCATAGGGTCTGCAACCACCCATGCTTAACTGCTGAGGGTTGTATGGTTATCAATTCACCATGGTCTATTCCTTTTTGGAATCCAAGAATTGGCTAGCCCACATGTATATGGCATGTGGTAAAGGCAACTGAATCCATATTTGGTTCTCAATTCACCAATTCTAAGAATTGACTAGTCCTGAGCAAACGGCTACAGGTAAAGACAAGTCAAATCCGTTTATATGGTTGCTGGTTTGCCAATAAATCAGATGGTTATCAATGTACCATACTTTTCGAACTCAAACATGTGGCTACTCCAGTAGTAATGGCTATTGGTAAAGAGACATCAAACCCATTAATTGCAATGATTCACCTCTCACAGGAGTTAACACACCTGGAAGTGATGAGCATAGTATTGAACTTATATGTTTTGATGTACATGATGTCATATGATGCTGCAAAGATCTAGTGTCACACAGTTCAGTCATCATAGAGATGTTCTTCTTCTGAATCTTTGCTGCTGATCCTCAAGAACCTGGACTTTCATAGCTCAGAAATGTTTAAGAGATGGAGAGGATCTTGTTTGGAAATTCTTCGTCAAATGGTACAATCCTCAACAGCATTATCGATCTATCAAGGAAACTGGAACTTAACCTAGTCAAATTCCAGTTTAGGGGAGGATTGTTGGGAATTAAGGTAAACTACTGATTCTGCCGAAGCATCTGCCGAATGGATTCTGCCGAAGTAGAATGGATTCTGCCGAAGTTATACTTCAGCAGAAGTGGTAAAGCAGATATCGTGTTGCTGCTGAAAGTGTGAATCCACGTAGGAGAGATAAGCTCAGTATAGAGTAAAAGTCAGCGCCGTATTGAAGATAGGTTGGCGCCGTATTATGTAGAGCTTACTCAGAATAAACAATATGATTAACAAAACAATATGATTAGTTGCATGCTTATCTAAAATGCATGCTTAGTCTATGTTAGTATTAGGAGCGTAAATTGTCAACGCACATTAGGGTTTCTTGCCTATATAAGAAACCATGATAGTTTGTAATAGATAAGCTTTTCTCAAGTCTTTCAAGTCTTGTAATATATCAGAAACATAGAGTTTCTATAATAAAAAGATCCATAGAGGATCAAAGAGTTCTTAGTTATTATAACTTGTATTTACTTTCCGCTTCAAATTACGAGTTGTAGAGATCTTCCATTAGTTTGCTTGTGATTACATAGGCAACACTAACGATCTCCGAGTGCTTAAGATCTATCAAGGTCTGTGTGTTCAACAGAATGCATCTATCACAATGATTATCATTGAAATTGTTTGGTTAAAAGTTTCACAATCAAACTATCATTCTATATGCATAGAACCATTCCACTGGGATTAGATGCATTTCATTCTCATTCTAGTGGATTAATGGGCCGCGGTGTGTCATTTATTTTCCTACAAATTTCGTACTATAAACATTAATATAAAATTACAATTAAGATTTAAAAATACTGGGCCCCGATGTCTCTTTCAACCGCAAGTTTCATATTATATAAGAATTTAAAATATATTTTATTACTTCATTTAATAGGACCCACTCTCATATTTATATTCAAAATTTTTTACCAAACAAAAATAATGGAAATGATATCCTCAATCTCTTATATCTCTCCTATCAAAATCATACCAATAGTGATTCCAAATAAGATACCAAACGCACCCTAAGTCACATGGATGTAAAACGCGGTGTTGCTAAGCCAAGACTCGACTCACTAACACTAGATAACAACTTGAAACAAAACATAAATATAAACTTAAAAACATAAAACATAAAGATAGATGTAGGATGGTAGCCCGTATGTTTTTTTTTTTTTTTTTTTTTTTGATACCTTCTTACTCTACCATCCTCTAAGATAACATCAAAACCAAGGGATTTATAAGAGCATCCCTACACTTGAGAATTTATTTCATTAACACTAATTGACCCGAATTTAAAAGATCAATATACTTGGAGTACTTAATTACGTAGACAAAGGGAAATTAAATTTATTTTTCCTCCCCGTTACTCCATAAAATACTACTTTAACCCAATCGTCCCAAAACTGTATACAAATGATATGACTCGACTTAGCAACCATGCAAGTAACTTGATAATTGAACTAAGGGTTTAACAATAATTACAACAATGCACTAACGATGAGTGCATACAAGGTGGGCTAAGGCGATTTGGGTGTAACATTTGAGGGTGGATTGTAAACAATGCTCTTCATTGATATTTCGAAAATCAAAACATCACGAGAACCGTGAAAAGATAGGCTTTGAGGGGTTAACTAGGGCTATCATGTACTAAAGATGATTACATCGCAAGGGTGTGGGGAAAAATTACTCAACCGACGTGGATGACGTAATTAAATTACATGTTTAAAACAAGGGTTATCCTAAGGCCTCTTATCATCTAGTTAATCCTAACTACACGAATGTAGTCTCACTAGCGATCTCGGAATGCATCACAAAACAAGTTATAGAATCTATTATACTACCGGTACACTCACTAAGCATTAAAGATGAATGCTTTTATTCCTAAAGATCTAGGGTCGAACCTCACATTTTTGGAGTGGAATTTGAGTGGGATACAGTTTTTGTGCTAGTCATATAATTATTATCCATGAGACGCTTTATTAAAACTAAAGTTTTACTCGTAAATGCCATAAATTTTTTTGAATTTAGTGCTAAAATTACCCTAACAAATATTTCTTATAGTTTATTACAAAATTTACCAAGGACAAGACAAAAATCAAGTGAGTGAATAGTTTCTAACTTCCCGTTTAATTCTTCCTCCCTACACTTAAACTGAACATTGTCCCTAATGTTCCCCAAAAGTATCAAAGTTATGATAATGAAAGGTAAAATAAAAGAGAGAAACTAATACTCCCCTGATTAGCTCAGTAGGATATGCGTAGAGTTGCGGTTAAATCGTACTCCAAGAAAAATGAGCAGGTAATAAGTGTTGCTTCCATCATGTACTTCATCTTCTTGTCTAATATAACCTGCACTTATAATAAAACGAAAACGAAACCTCGCGTAAAATCAGCGGTATAAACTATATAAAAACAAAACTACATTAGAAAACAATTAAAAATATAATGCTTGTGAAATGGATGTTTGCAGATTTCTAGAAAATTAAGAATTGGAAATTTCTAAAAATTACTATTTAGACAGAAAAAACGAAAAATTGGAATCTGTTCATACATTGCCTGACGTCGTCGGGCGTTAATCCCGACGCCGTCAGGTTGTCCTGACAGAAAAGTCCGATGCGTTTTCCGGAAAAATTCTGGAAAAATTACTTCTTTAAAGACCTGGAAAAATTCCTGCAAAACATCTATTGTGACTCGATACAAGCATTTAACTCTAACAAACACACAAATATATACAATTCCAATTATTGTTAATATCATGTTCATAATAGTTCTAAAAACACATGTGATCTTTCCTACACTTATCTTTTTGTAAAATACTTTTATATGTAATTGAGACGAAGTTAAAAACAAAATAAAGCATTTTCACAAAGTAAACATGAGAATCAAGCAACAATTAAAAAGATATATAAAACACACAAACAAGAATGAAAAACAAACAAACAACAATTAAACATGGGTTGCCTCCCAAGAAACACTTTTCATTATTTATGAGTCTTATAGCTAGACTCGAAGCCATACACTACGTGACTTCATTATCATCATCTTCTTCCTCATGATGATTTCTATTGGGATTTTCCATAGCATAGTTATGTCCGATTATGCATCTCTCTAGGAAATCATTATGCCCCCATTCGGTTCTATATTTCGGTCCTAGTTTCACACATTCTTTATAAAATCCGAATATCTTACTCATCACATAATCTACTCCTCTCCTTCTATCCTCCTCGTTCCTAAAGTAGACCAATATCTTAAGTTCTTTCTCATCATTGGATAGTGACGAGAATTGCTCAATCTTGAATGGAATTTGGTAGGCAATCTCATCGGTCTCGTCCTTGAATCTAACTATCCCTAAGGATGGGTCATAAGTCATTCCGGAGCTTTCTACGAATGGCTTTCCTAGAACTACAAGGGATAAACTAGGATCTATAGCCGTACTAATATCCTCCACAATCACGAAATCCGTTAGGTACATGAAGCTTCCTACATAAATGGACAATCCCTTAACTCTACCAAGGAAGTTACATCTTATTCTAGGATCATAGGGATCTTGCCTATTTGGGATACGTTTTTTCGCGGCATCTTCATCAAGGGAAACAGAAACTCTATTTCAAGAGAAGCTATGGAAACAAGTCAAAGCTAGGGGTGTTACTACTCCTTTTCTCAAAGACTTGTGAGAAATAAGTGATGCTTCAAATGTGGTCACAAGTAAGGATCCGGATAATGTCAAGAAAGTTGTTGGGCTTCTATGTGAAATTTATGCAAAATCTTCAGATCAAACTCATATTCAGAGCCAGAAGATACATTAGCCCTTAAAGAGAAACGTCGTCAAGAAAAGAGACAATCTCAGAGTACGTTGGAAGAAACCCGTGAAAGAAAGAGTATTCTACAACGACCTAAAATTCTTCTTTCCAAAGATCCAAGTGTTAAGTAAAAAACCGAAAAATTTTGAAACTTAACTGAACCGATTCAATGTAAAAAAAAAACCAGAAAAAAATGAAAATTAAATGGTTTGTCGTTTTTGAAAACCGAAATATGCAGTTTAATTTTTTGTATTAACATAAAACCGCCTCACCCCGCCCCATGCACACTGATGCGTGGTTCGGGGTCGAAAGACTTTCTTTTCAACGAGCAAGCTTTACAACCCACTAGGCAGTGTACTTAATCATTGCAGTTTTGTATGGGTAAGCCGAAGGGGTTGATCGTTCTCTAGGGGAATAGAGATGCTAGTCGGGTTTTGTGACAAACCGTAACTTTCCACTCTTTTATTTTAATGGTATTACTATCTAAGATGCGAATTATTTTTTTTGTTTGCTGATAATTAAAATTCAACAACGAGATGTTATCTCGATAAACGTGACTGCACGCGTACCGACACTACATAATAATGGCTTAATTTGATATTTATTTCTCGAAGTTTATAATATTGTTTTTATATTATTTTTATAATATTGAATATTTAAATAAAATAAGTTTATTTTTGTATTACTCATAACTGAACTATTTTTCTAAATCAAATTGTTGGAAGAACAAATTTCTACACATTTATTTACACTTATTAAATGGAGTATTTAAAAACTTGTTAAACTCTATTACAAAACTTTAACGTTAGTCACCTTGAACAAATAAAAATATATACACGGGTCATGCCCGATTTTCGACAGATTATATATGTTTTAGCATATCATATGTTACACACGTTAAACTAATCTAAATACAAACGTATTTAAATTAAGTTAATACTTAAACTTTTTTAGATACATTTGTTTTAACTGATAATTGAAGCATAAAAATCCATACATATATGTACTTTTAACTAAATCTATGTTCTTGTCCACAATAATTACAAGAACCATTAACGACTAATATTACATGTGCTATTTTTCGTACAACGTCTTTTAGTTGCCATCGAACCAAGGACTCGTTCGTCCTTGATATCTTCCTGTTGCATACTAATACACTTCCAAGAGCCAATACTTGCAAATACTCAAAAAGCTATTAAGACCTAAATGCTGCCACACAAGCAACAACAACACAAACAGTTTAAAACTTTTAAGCTTATCTAAACTTCATCGAGTCTTAAGCCTAAAACTATAAACTAAACTTGCCTTACTAATCTAGGTCGTGTGTCGGTACTGCACACTTATGCCATTTGACTTCACTTTATTTCAGACTGCTTCACTAAGGTGAGTTTATGGCCTCTATTTTACTTGTTTTGAAATACTTTTGGGGGAGAATACATGCTTGTTTTTACTTAAATTCAATACTTTTTTTTTACTTGAATACTATAATTGTTTACTCAAAACATTACTTTCTTTACTTAAATACTTGTTTGTTTACTCGAATGCATTACTTATTTTTCTCGTTACATACTCAATTATTTTCTCTCGTAACCAAGTTTTTAAACAATTACGAATTGCCTAAGCAATTACTATTGCCACAAAGTCCCCAAACATTACGAACCGTTAATTACGTTGATGGGTTATTTCATCTTGCCTTTAATATTTATAAAACTGAGATATACTAGGATAAACATATGCTAACGGGCAGAGACCCGATTAGATGAAGTAAAGCCTTAGGTAAATCCGAGTGTCGTCCCAAGAGAGTTATGACCTTGAAAGAACTAAGATACTAAGAGATAAATAAGATAAGTTGATAATGGTAACATAAAATGGATAGAATTATCTTAATTATACAGGAGAAGAATTTAGGACAAAGTAATAGAAGAGTGAAGCTTAACCAAGATTTTAGATATGTTTTGATTCTCAATACTTAAGCTCAATATAGTGGGTAAATATCGCTAGACTCCTTTGGTCAATTCGTCTTAGCCTATGATTCTTAGACCCCTCACCAAGGTGATCAGGTCACCCGTGATCATTCAGTAATCTAATAGCAATCATTAAGAACCAAACCTACTAGACCTAGTCAATGGAAACCCGACCGTTAGGAACTTAGATTTCCCCTAGCTTCTTAAAAACCTCCGCTTGATAGGTGATCACTTGGTCAATTCGCACACAAAGGATGGTTGTACTATGGCCAATTCCTTCCATACTTCGAACCTAGTGAGTTGAGGTCAGTTGGTCAATTCTCCCAACCCTCTAGATACTAACAAGCTTATAATATTACCGAAACTAGCGATCTATGATAAGACTAAGTAGATGTCTATAAAGAGAGATAAAGAGGATAAATAACATAAATATAAACTTGAATTAATAACATGAATCCATAGTATGATTTCTAGAAAAACATAAAGGAATTCAAACTCGAATACAAAGGAAATCGTAGACGAGAACTTCGTTCTTCATGCTCCTAAGCCATAATTCTTCTTCTGTAGTTGCTCTCCCTAAACCCTGGAAAGGTTTGGGAAAGGGGAGATATCTTCAAATGCAGAAATCGTCTTGTATTTATAGGCATGAAAACCTAATTTGAGCTAGGGCGTAACG
Source organism: Chrysanthemum seticuspe (assembly GCA_019973895.1). Classification (NCBI taxonomy): domain Eukaryota; kingdom Viridiplantae; phylum Streptophyta; class Magnoliopsida; order Asterales; family Asteraceae; genus Chrysanthemum; species Chrysanthemum seticuspe. The sequence goes on from BPTQ01000002.1 coordinate 57,794,642, forward strand.
CTATGAAATAGTTACGCCGTAGTTCTTCATAAGCAGAAATACTGATGTCAGTCCAGGATTGCGGCGTAACCTGAGCAGATGGTTACGCCGCAGTCTTCATAAAATGTCAGTTACGTCGTAACTTGAATGATAGTTATGGCGTAGTCTCATTACGGTGTAACTCCATTAGCTTGTTACATCGTAGTCTTCGTAAATATAATTACGGTGTAACTTCATCACTTAGTTACGCCATACTCTTTGTGAAGGTAAGAATAATCCGATCTTGAGTCCAGAATTGTCCAAATACCGCTTCTTCATAGTAAATTACTCCTGAAACGAAATAAGAAGGAATAAGGACGATTCTAATAGCATTTTAAGCATAATATGTTAATAAAGGAGAAAATTAACACTTAGAATATCAGGACAATTTGATGTTATCAAATATCCCCCCACTTAAACTCTATTGCCCTCAAGTATACTTTTAGATTATAAGAGAAATAATACATTCCTCGAGTAAATCGAGGAATATGCAGTTAAGAGCTCCCATGCTAGAATAATTTTTAGAGCCGAACACCTTACGAAACGGGGAACGAAACACTCTCACCCTCATCCTAATCAAAGTGTTTAATTTCGGGGTGATCACTCAATTTTCACAGACATAGTAAGTATTCTATCATAGGCTTGGCGATTACACACATCTCCACCACTAGAGCTAAGGTCAAGACAATCTTTAGAAGGCAATGTTGGGTTATAATGTTTCAAAGGTTTAGGGTGATGTGTCATTACTAACGTGCCACGACAAAGTGGACAAAATCAATGATACATGACCAAATCCATGGCCAAGATATCAAGGATTGCTCGCTTCATCACCTAGACATGCTTCATGACAAAAAGGGTAAGGTAAGACATGGGATAATTTAAAGGGTGAAAAAGAAAAAGAAAACAAATAGTCTTAGCTCTAAACCATGTCGTCATCGCCCACCGTTCATCCAAAGTTCAACTTCAAGATAAAGAAACCGGATCATGATGAGTCAGGTGGATGTACCATTAGTGGACATCATGATGAATACATTTCCTGCTTCTCGAAACATTGGTGTAATATATTGGTTTTCACAAACACATATTCAAGCATAAAGAAATTTGAATGAGCTAAGGTTTTAGAGAGAGAAAGTGAAGAGAGTTGGGAACTTTAGTGAGACAAAGAAAAATGTATATTGAAAGCTCCAACCGGTTGCCTTGCTAGGCAAAGGGTATTTATAGGTTCTTACATGAGACGCCTCCTACGGGCTGTGGATCAGGCATACAGTGGGTAAAGACTCGTTCGTCCTCCACGGTGTTACATAACTGACTACTAACTATTCTAAATGACTACGACTATGAGCTTTCTAATGAATACATATACTTGAGGTGACCGAGTTTTTAACTACCAGATATTCTAAATCCTAACAATCTCCCACTAAGGGAGGTCACCTCAATTACAAACATATATTACATTTTGGTGTTCTTGAACTCTTGTTTAAGTTCTTTGTTCTGTAGCTCGTAGCCTTTGATTCTTCATGTTTAGCATGTTTTGTTTATCAAGTGGAGGTCTTTAACTGATCCACGGCTCTTGACTCATCATTTGTTGTATTGCCTTTATGTGAAGTTGTGACGATTGGACCGACATGCTCACAGTTATGGATCATGATATCTTCTCATCAGAGTAGCGGAAGCTTTGTTGATTCATGATATTTCTAGCAGCGTAGCAGAAGCATGGTTTGAAAATATCAGAGTCAAGTCATGAAGATATGCACTTATCATGATTTCTTAGATGTGAGTGTGATGTGTGAGCATGCGGTAATGGATTAACTCCTCAATTCTGATCAGCTGCAACTGTCGGGTGTTCCTGCAAACAACAGTTAGCAATAAAGTGCACGAAGGTGTCTTTGATAACTTTCGTTGAATGGGGTTGCAAGAATCACGGTTCCCAGTTGATCAGTACAAGTATTGCTTGTGATCAGGTAGAATTCCGAAGAATCTCCTTGACAGAGTTTCGCAGCTAATCAAGCCGTTCTCAAACCGGAACGTCTCAAAGAAGACAGCACAGAGTGAGTGAATCAGCGAATTGAGATTCACTGATTGATGAAAAATGATTTGAAAAACAATCTTACTAGAAAGAGTTTTTGCCATACAATGAATGTTTTACAGAAAACATCAATTTTCAATCATAAATACTCTTTTATTTTGAAACGTTTATACACAGTCGATGTGCTAGAGAAAACAGTTTTTGAGCACAACGACCGGTTTTTAAAAGGTATCCGTCAATCCATTTCCTAGACCAAGGTTGATTCAGGAGTAAATCGCCTCATTGTTTTTGTCCAGTTGTCACAAGTTTGATCTTTTCAGAAGATCTCACATGTCACCCACCTAGAGCTTGTTTGATGTTGGATCTAGGAGGATTTCCATCTTCATCGTGAATATTTAACATATCACTCGGATGTTCTGGCAATACCACAAGGATAATGCGTAGGACTCTCAATATATTCTTACTTTCCACATTGTGTGAAACAGTAAGTCTTCATTAATTGTGTGTCCTAACGAGATTTATTGATGATCTCTTGGCTCTAGACTCAATAGTGCACATTTGGTTTCCTATGCCGGAGACTAGAGAGAGGGTCTCCTTCTTTAATATCAACAATCTCTAAGAGAAGGTCGATAGATTATGTAGGTTCCCCGTGAGAATGAAACAAGTCCTTTTAAGAGGAACTTGAGTAGCTTGGGAAGTTTAGTGCAGTGCGTCACTGGGTCCATGACGTTTTGTCTTCAATACTAGTGTTAGCTTGGTAACAACCAGTAGCATATGAATTGAACCCGGTTTCTGCCCTAAGGTTGAATTAATGGAGGGCTATTTCTTTTCACCCTTTTCTCATTCAATTCTTTTTCATTCTTCAACCCCTTTAGTGCTTACCGATACTTCATTACTAGAACCTTGTTGGGTTTATTCCAGTTCTAGCTCAATCTCAGTCGGCACTCTTCCCTTATTCTCACTTTTCTCCTTCTTCTTTTTTTCATCATACCTAAGGACTTCTACACTAACTAGTGGATTGTCCCTGGGTAGATCCCTCTGGCTCTGGCAGGATCATGGAAACGAATACCTAACCTAACCATCCTTATATCTCCAATGCATAAATTAAATTGGTCGGTCTTTTGGTATTGTTCTTTCCGCCTCGAAACCAATTGAAAACCATTTGAAAATCAATCAAGGTACTTGTGATATAAAATCAAAGAATTTTGTACCTTAATTGTTTTTGATATTTTAGAAATGCTCCCCCTCAACATGTGCTTCAAGTATTAGAAATCATTTGACACATGGAGGCAAGATAACTTTGAAATATTAGATTGAAAATGAAAGATCCAATTCTTGATTAAAATTTTCTAAAATGATCATCATCACTTCCTAATAAAATCTAGTATTTTAAATACTTTGGATAAAACATTTTGAGAAGGATGTGGTTTTCTTTTGATTGCTCCCCCTTAATATGTGCATCGAGATTCGAAAGAGTTTTGCACATATTAGAGGGAACCTGCACTTTGAGACAACTTAATCACGTTTCAATCCTTTTGGTTTAAGATAAATGCTCCCCCTTAACATGTGCATGGAAAATTTGAAATCGTTTGGCACATGTAGGGAGGAGTGCTTGTTATTATATTTCTAAAACCACTTATCGAATTATCAGTTTATATCCAATTTAAATCACAAATTCTCCCCCAAACACAATTTTCAAACCCTTTGAGATTTGTGATCTCAATTGATTTAAATTATTTTTGAAAGCTTTTTGAGGAGATGTGTGACCTGCTTTTGAAAACATTTAACTGATAATGATCAGATTATGAAACTTTAATCTCCAATGATCAAACATGCTTAGGTATCTTATAAAAACACAACATTAGCCTTGGTCTTGATCCAATTGTACAAAAAAATGTTCTTTTTGATTATCCAAATGTAGACCTTGCTCGTTTTCGTGCCAATTGTTTGAGAAATAACCTTTCTGTTTTGATTGAAATAATTCTCCCCTTCAATCAATGACCGAAGTTGTTGATTGAGTGAATAAGATTTTGACAAATGATAAGTCTAGATGATTTTCAAAAATTAAGTCCGAGTTATTTTCAAAGCAATTTTGTTTTCATTAGATGACAAATATTTTTCAGACGAATATTTAGAAGGAAAAATATTTGTGAGAAAACATTTGCCTTTTTGGTGACAAATGTTCCTTATGAAATTTTGTTGTTAGGAACAGAGCATGAGGATTTAAAATTAGATTGAGCATGGCTCTGTCCTTTCTTTAAAAACGGGTTACTGCCAGAAATGACAATAAACCAACATTTTTCTCCATCTCATTTTTTTAAACGAAATAAAAATATTTATTACTTCTGTTCGAACTTCATCTAAAGACCCGTGCCAATTTTGAATGACAGATCTAAGTTCGTAGATGTTATCGAAAACAGAAAACATGATAAGTAAAACAGTCTTTTTGAATTTTTCAATATTTTCCGATTTTTATGGGTTTTGATAGTTTTATATTTTTATATTTTCTTTTTGTTGGTTTTATAATTTTGTATTTCGCTTTTTGATAAAATATATACAAGAAAATAGATGAAGAAACACATTTACTCTCGTCTTCCTCCTGAAGACATTTGAGTGTCTCAGGTTGTAGGCTCTTCAAGCCAAGTCATGGAAGGATAAACTCAAAACGTTCTCTAGGAAGAGCTTTAGTGAAGATGTCTGCCAGCTGATATTCAGTCCTTACGAAATATAGTTCAACTACACCTTTCTCCACTTGTTCCCTGATGAAGTGATGTCAAATGTCAATGTTCTTTGCCCGTAAGTGTTGAACATTGTTGCAGCAAAGAGCAATGGCACTTTTGTTATCACAATACAGAGGAACTTTGTTGAATACAAAGCCATAGTCAGATAATTGGGATCTCATCCATAAGATTTGAGCACAACAGGATGAGATGGCTATGTATTCAGCCTCTGTAGAGGATATAGACGTACACATGTATTTCTTTGAAGACCAGCTTACTAACTTATCCCCTAAGAACTGAGCACCTCCTGATGTACTTCGACGTGTATCTTGACACCCTGCATGGTCTGCATCTGCATATGCTGTTAGTGACATATCGGTGTCCTTCGGATACCAAAGTCCCATGTTAATAGTTCCTTGTAGATACCGAAAGACCCGTTTAACCGCTTCAAGGTGCTTTTTTGTAGGCTTAGCCTGGTATCTAGCACACATGCATACAACGAACAAAATATCAGGTCTACTGGCTGTGAGTTACATCAGGGATACAATCATACTACGATATTTCGTTTGATCAACCATGATCCCTGAGTGGTCCTCATCAAGTTTTGTACGCTCCACCATGGGAGTGTCAACAGGGTCACAAGAATCAAATCCAAACTTCTTTAAGATTTCATTAGCTTATTTAGATTGATTAATAAAAATGCCTCCGAGACTTTGTGAAATTTGTAATCCCAAGAAAAATGACATTTGTCCCATCATAGACATTTGAAATTTGGAGCCCATCTCCTTTGAAAATCGGTCATATTCATTAGGGTCGGTCGAGGCAAAAATAATATCATCAACATAAATTTGAACGTGAATTAACTGTTTGCCTGACTTTCTAGTGAACAATGTTGGATCAACTGATCCTTTGCTGAATCTATTTGACAAAAGAAACTTTGACAATGTATCATACCATGCCCTTGGAGCTTGCTTCAGACCGTAAAGGGCTTTCTTCAAGCGGTAGACATGGGTAGGATGCTCTGGATTCACAAAACATTCGGGTTGACTGACGTAAACCACTTCTTTGAGATCTCCATTAAGAACGTCTTTACATCCATCTGATAAACCACCATGTTCTTGCTAGCAGCATTAGCCCGGAAGATTCTGATAGCCTCAATTCATGCAACCGGAGCAAATGATTCCTCAAATTCAATACCCTCCTCTTGTCGGTATCCTTTAGCCACTAGCCTTGCCTTATTCTTCAGAACATCACCATGCTCATCAAGCTTTACTTTGAAGATCCACTTGAGAGCAATATTCATAGCACAATCTGGAGTAGGTACTAATTCCCATACATCAAGACGAGCGAACTCATGGATTTCTTCTTGCATAGCACTAAACCAGCTGTCCTCAGACAGTGTTGTTTTGATATCTTTAGGTTCGATCTTTGATAATACAGAGTTGAAGAAGCACCATAAGGCATCAGTAGCATGTTGTTTACGAGTGGATACCGGGCGAGAAGGGTTCCCAATGATGTTGTCCAATGGATGATCATGTATCCATTTTTTGAGATGTTCATGTGGTTGATGATGAGGAACTGATGTAGCATAGTTTGGATCCCCTGATGAAGATGGTTCAGGTGTTGGTTCAGGGGCAAATATGTTTTCAAACGGAGCATCTTCGAGAGTTGCGAAGGGATTTTCTTCAAAATAATTCCCAGCTGCATTTCCATGATGTACAGCCGAAGATTGAGGATTCGAGGATGATGATGAGTGATCAGCAACTGGTGCTTCTTGAGATAAGGGTATTGAAACGGATGGACCATTTGCTTTTGTTAGATTAGAAGCAGCAACAGTTGGTGGTGCGGAATTGTCATTAGCCTGAGGTTCATAACTGATGCATGTTTTACTGACCAAGTTTCAATATTTATAATGTCTCGTTATACCTATGGTCTACCCTAATGCACTAACGGGCAGTGTACCCGATCGTGTGTAGTGTAATATTCGGTAAAACCAAGGTCGTCCCAAGAGCTATGTGAGCGGATTCTAATTAAGTCTAGGTGTCACAGATTTTAATTGATTTTAAGGTTGAAATGATTAATTAACTACTAAAGCAAGAAATGCAAGAAAGCAAATAAAGGCGATGGTTGTGATCAATAGAGGAGAAGTGTGCTAACCTAGTTACTCATCCTATCATGTTAAGTTCACTTTTAATTACTTCCAATTACTTTAAGTGGGGGTAAAAGTTGCTAGGACAACATTTGGTCAGTTCGTCCTAACCTATCAGCAAAGGCTTCCACCGGAGATCAAGCTACTACCCTTGAAAGTCCAGTTGTTTTTAGTCCCCTAAGCCAAGTCATTAAGTTCCGCTACATGCAAGATTCATAACAATGAGTGCCCGGGCACTAGCATCTTAAACACTCAACCCTAACTTCTTAAGTTCATCCAAACGGTAGGTGATCAATTGGTCAAATCGCACAAGCGAAGAAGGGTCGTTAGTTGGTCAATTCTTACCCTTCCCACTCAGTCTACCTACTTAGGGTCAGTTGGTCATATCTCCTAAGTAACTAGCCACTACCGCCATTCAAAACTACCGAAAAAAGGGTAACTACCAACAAACTATGCTTGCATACACTAGAAACAATTATACGGAAGCAATGTAAACATAAACAAAACAATTAAGGAATTATAAGGTGCTTAGCCGCTCATATTAATTGAAACAATCGATTCAATGTTTAACATATCGAAATACATGAATTGAAAGTAAAAGAAATGATAAATTGATAATGCTTATCATTAGGGAGTGATTTCTCCTTGGAGATGGCTTCGTATGCTCCTCGAGATCTGCCTTCAGCCTTCTACCCACGTTCTCTTCTTTTGTGTGTGGAGTGAATGATGAGAAATTTAGAATTTTGGGCGGTATTTATAGGTCAGATCTGGTTACGGCGTAACTTAAGTTTAGAGTTACGCCGTAACATCCATTTCTTCGTATTTTGCTCTGGAAAAGATGGTTACCGCGTCACATCTGGAATGAGTTACGCCGTATCTTCAATAGATCATGGTTACACCGTATTTGTGGAACAAGTTACGGCGTAGCTTGCAGCGGCGCGGAACATCATTTGACCTAATTAGTTACGGCGTAATCCTAGGAGGGAGTTATGCCGTAATCTTTAGTTTAATTGGTTTCCTGAGCCTCGCTTCTGTTACGGCGCAATGTAAGAGAAGAGTTACGCCGTAATTACTTCAAAATAAGCATACTATCATATATCTTCAATAAACTCTCCAAATCCGCGTCTCATTAGCTTTAATGCTCGTAATTTATTTGAAAGTGAAATATAGAGGAAAACAAGCGTGAATCCATATAAATGATATAAAATACGAGCATTATCGGAGGAAATTGACACTTAATATTCAGGACTATTTGATGTTATCAATAATATTCATCAAACATCGGATCAAACAATTTCTTCAAGTCTTCTTCCAATGGAGGTACATAAGGAACTGCAGGGGAGTGATTCTGTACAAGAGAAGAACAGATGGGACTACTTGAAAAAAAATGAGGTGTAGGTCCAGAACTGGATTGTCCAGAAGCCGTTTGCTCAGTCAGCTCATCGAACGTAACGTGAATAGTTTCCATAATCTCTCGGGTTCTTTTGTTGTAGATTCGGTAACCCTTCCGATTTGGTGCATAACCAACAAAAAAATCCAATATCCGCCTTAGCTTTCAACTTTCCCAGATCTTGACCATCATTAGTTGGGTAGCACAATGCTCCAAATACACGAAGATAAGAAAGATCCGGTTTTCTGTTATGAACTAGTTCGTATGGAGTTTTTTCATGAGCTGTATGAATTAGGTAATGGTTTTTGGTATAACATGCAGTAGCAATGGCTTCAGCCCATAGAAACATTGGAGCCTTTGTATAAATTAGAATAGTCCTTGCGGCTTCAACAAGAGTTCGATTTCGTCTTTCAACAACACCATTCTGTTGAGGAGTACCTAGAACACTTCTTTGATGGCTGATTCCAATGCTTTCATAAAACTGACTGAGTTCTTTGTTTACAAACTCAGTTCCATTGTCTGTTTGGATGATTCTAACTGTTTTATTGAGCCGAACCTGCAACTGTTTAATAAGTTTGATGATGACGTTGGGAGTTTCTTCCTTTGATCTCAAAAACTTAACTCAAGTAAACCGAGAGTAGTCATCAACAACGACTAGCACATATTTCTTCCCATTTATCGTTTGCACTCTCATAGGTCCGCACAAATCCATGTGAAGAGTATGAAGAACTTCCATGTTGGAGTTTGTAGGTTTGGGTTTGTGGGCATCCTTTGTGCTTTTGCCTAACTGAAAAGCCGAGCAAAGATGATTTTTTCATACTTTAATCTGGGCAAACCTCTTACGAGGTCATTTCTGGAAAGATCATTGATGGTGCCGAAGTTCAGATGATTGAGACGACGATGCCATAACCATGAATATTTTTTAGATGCTTTTGACAGCAGACAAATTAGAGAAGACTTCATCATGTCTTTGATAGAGATGGTGTACAAATTAGTGCCACGAGTTCCTTTTAAAAGGTCAACACCGTCCAATTCTCTAACGAAGCAAGTGTGTTTTCTGAGGGCCATTTCAAGATCAGAGTCACAGAATTGACCAACAGTGAACAGATTATGACCAAGACCTTCTACATAGTATACCCGGGAGATTACACTGTCACCAAATACATAATCTCCGTAACCCATAATTGCCCCAAAGTGGTTGTTCCCAAATCTAATTGTCCTGATGAACTTATTCACGAAGTTCTTAAGCCGTGAGCGATCTCCAGTCATATACTTTGAACAGCCTGAGTCTAAATACCACAGAACGATTTGTACGACCTGCAATTGAACACAGACAAGTATGGATGACTGGATAATTTGGATCCCCATAAGTGAATGGGTTCCATTTGGTTAGTAAATGAGATTGAAACACCCACATCAGTATTTGAAGATATGACATCATTAGTGGTGGAAACAAGACTAGTAGTAACACTAGGCCTATGTGAAGTATGACTACTTCTTAAAGGGATGATCCTACCAGTAGGTTTCCATTCCTTAGTGGGCATAGGGAAAAATTCATTAACTTTGGATACACGGCCAGTAGGTTTCCATTGATAACCCACATTATTGAATTTTATCCCTGTAGGTTTCCAATAATTACTAGCCTTTTGTAGGATCGTTATATTTATTGTGTTATAATGATTCAGGTGGTCTTGGATGATCAAAATACATGATAGCCATTTTAGAGAGAGAAAGTAGAGTGATGGGTGTTCAAGCTAGAGACTTGCTTTGTAAAATGTAAAATGTTAGATTGAAAGCACCACCCCTTCCATGGATGGAAGGGGTATTTATAGTTACAAGTAAATACGTCCTCCTATCGGACTGTGGATCAGGCATACAGTGGGTAAAGACCCGTTCTTCTTCCACGGTGTTACTCTAAACTAAACTACGCTACTAATTGACTAATTAACTACAAAACAACGTAAATAACTACAAGTCTACGAGCTAACATATGCTAGACTATAATTGGGGTGACCGAAACTTTAACATGGAATTTCCAATTCCTAACAATCTCCCCCTAAGGGAGGTCACCCCATGAAATACATTTTGCATCCTAGCATTCTTTCTTTGTCTTTAGTTCTTGAGCTCGTAGACTTCAATTCTTCAAATTCCGCAATCTTTGTGCATTTGTAGCGATTCTTCAAAGTCCGCATAGTTTTGTACTTTAAGTGGAGGTCTTTAATCTGATCCACATCTTGATGATCTTTAAGCTTTCATTGAGATCATCAGCCACAGTAAATCTCTGGATCACCCTATGTTGTGTTGCCATCATGTGAAGTTGTGACTTTTGGACTGACATGCTCACACTTTTGAATCTTGACATCTTTCCATCAGAGTAGCGGAAGCTTTACTTGTTCATGATATTTGCAGCAACGTAGCAGAAGCATAGTATAAAAATATCAGAACCAGGTTATGTAGATATGCACCGGTCATGATTTCTTCAATTAAGTGTGGATGCTGTGAGCATGCGGCTTTGGATTGACTCCTCAATTCTGATCAGCTGCAACCGTCCAAATGTACCTGCAAAAAACAGTTAGCAGTAAAACACACGAAAGTGTCTTTGATCACTTTCGTTTAATTGAGGTACACGGCCCACGGTTCCCCGTAGATCAGTACAAGTACTGCCTGTGATCAGGTATGATTCCGAAGAATCTCCTTGACAGGGTTTCGCAGCTGTTCTAGCTGTTCTCAAACCGGAACATCTCAAAGAAGACAACACGGAGTGAGTGAACCAGCGAATTGAGATTCACTGATTGTTGAAAAGTTTATTTGAAAACAATCGCGTATTGCTTAGAAGAAAGAGTTTTGCAATACGACGAAGGTTTTATGAGAAAGATCAATTTTCAATCAAAATACTTTTTGTATTAGAAAAGAATACACATTCGATGTGCTAGAGAAAAGAAGAGATATGCACATCGAACGGTTTTTCCGAAAGCATTTTTTCAATCAAAGATACTTTTTGAGTTTGAAATATGAATACACATTCGATGCGCTAGAGAAAAGAATATTTGCACATCGAACGGTTTTTCCAAAAGTATTCGTCAATTCATTTCCTGGACCAAGGTTGATTCACGAGTGAATCGCCCCATCGTTTCTATCCAGTTGTCACAAGTTTGATCTTTAGAAAATATCTCACATGTCACCCACCAAGAGCTTGTTTGATGTTGGCTCTAGAAGGATTTCCATCTTCATCGTGAATACTTACATATCACTCGGATGTTCTGGCAATACCACAAGGATAATGCGTAGGACTCTCAATATATATACTTACTTTCCACATTGTGTGAAACAGCAAGTCTTCTAATTTTTTGTCCTAATGAGATATTGTGGATGATCTCTTGGCTCTAGACTCAATTGTGCACATTTGGTTCCTATGCCGGAGACTAGGGAGAGGGTCTACTTCTTCAATATCAACAATCTCTAAAAGAAAGTCGATAGATAATGTCGGTTCCCCGTGAGAATGAAACAAGTCCTTTTAAGAGGAACTTGAGTAGCTTGGGAAGTTTAGTGCAGTGCGTCACTGGGTCCATGGCGTCTTGTATTCAATACCGATGTTACCTTAGTAAACACCAGCAGCATATGTATTGAACCCGGTTACTGCCCTAAGGTTGAATTATTGGAGGGCTATTTCTTTTCACCCTTTTCATATTCATTTCTTTTTCATTCTTCAACCCCTTCAGTGCTTACCGAGACTTCATAACTAGAACCTTGTTGGGTTTATTCCAGTACTAGCTCTGTCTCAGTCCGCACTCTTCCCATATCTCACTTTTCTCCTTTTTTCATCATACCTAAGGACTCTACACTATCTAGTGGATTGTCCCTGGGTAGATCCCTCCGGCTCTGGCAGGATCGTGGGAACGAATACCTAACCTAACCATCCTTATAACACCATGCATAAAATAAATTGGTCGGTCTTTTGGTATTGTTCTTTCCTTCTCGAAACCAATTGAAAAATCATTTGAAAAATCAATCAAGGTACTTGTGATATAAAATCAAAACATTTTGTACCTTAATTGTTTTGATCATTTTAGAAATGCTCCCCCTCAACATGTGCATATGATATTGAAATTGTTTGGCACATGGAGGCAAGAGTTCTTTGAAATAATTTCTTTAAAATAATTTCTTGATCACAATTTCCTTAGAAAAAGCCTTTTGATTTTCTTTGGTAAATTCTCTCCCTCAATATGTGCATAGGATATTTGAAATCATTTTATCACATAGAGGCAAGAGTTCTTTTGAAGTACATCCACGATTACAAAAGCCAATATAAACCATTCGCTCCCCCTCAATATGTGCATGGTTATACGAAAGAGTTTGGCACATATTAGAGAGAACTTGCACTTTTGAGTCAAAACGATCACCTTTTATCAAATTTCATTATTAAATCACAGATTCTCCCCCAATCAAAAATATCAAACCCTTTGAGATTTTGGATCCCAAGTGATTTAATAAGGTTTAGAAAACATGGGAGAATATGTGCCTGATTTAAAAGCTCATCTTGTTTTTGGATAAATCATCCTCCTCAACATGTGCATTGTGTATTTGAAATCGTTTGGCACATGGAGGCAGGAGTGCCTATAAAGGACTAAAACCAATTCCATAAAATAGATTTGAGATTTAAATCACTATCTCTCCCTCGATCAAAAATTTCAAACCTTTTGAGATTTGTGATCCCAATTGATTTAAATCATTTAGAAAATTTTAGGGAAAGACGTGGCAAGATTTGATTATGAAAAATGACTGATAAGGAACAGATTTTTGACATTAAAGATTGTTAGTGTCAGGTATGATAGTTTTTAAGAGATCTTTAAGTAAAATAAAACAATTTCACAATCAAACAAGAACAGAAAAGATTTCATTTTGTAAGATCTTGATTCTAAAGAAAAAATCATACCATGACATAACATTAAATATTTAGATCACCACTTATTTTGTACAAACCGGACTTTTTGATGAAATATCGTTTGAAAATATTTAATTTGAAATCACTTAAGATTTGACAAAATAAAGTCCGGTTGATTTCAAAACTTTGAATCCGATTTATTTTCAAAACAATATTTTTCCATTTTCAAAACAATATTATTAAACGTTTTAGAAAAATGGTATCATCACTATTATCCCTGCACAAAGATACATTAGGTGGTTGAGAAGCTTATGTTGTTGCTGTAGGGCTTGGAAGAAAAGCCGTCTGATGATGCAGTGAGACTTCTTACGTTGCATTTTAATGCCAACTGAGGTCAAATTAAGCTCCGTTTCTTCAATCACTTAGAAGAAAACCATCTGCTGATGCAGTGAGACCTCTTACGTTGCATTTTTCCATGCCAACACTCCATAGAAGTCCAATTAAGCTCCGTTTCTTCATTTGTCAACCCAATATATAGTTACCCTTTCCTTTCTGCATCCAATCATCTTCAATTGTGGGATCCGGATCGGGAACATTCTTATATACCAAAATACCTGCATACGTTAGTGAACACACATACAGATATATGGTGGTCGACATCACCCAAACAGCAATCGACTAATAAAAGTCAATTCAACATATCAATCAGATCATTCAAATGTATGGGAATAATGTGTTTATCAAACTCTAATAATCTAATCCTAACAATCATATCCTAGGCACCTAGTCCTTCAACGTAGGTTAACATGATTTTTAATTAAGCATATAGGATAATTAAGAAAGCCCGTTAGATGATGTAAATTTTAAAACATTCTCCCCCTCAATCAATGACTTATTTTCTGAAAAGTTTAAAAGCGTAGAAGTCATTGATTGAGTTTTCAATTATTACGAAAAACACTGAATCTGGTTGATTTTCAAGCAACTCATTTACCACCACTTTTTGAAAACAACAAATATTTTTCTGAAGAATTTTAGACGGAAAAACATTTGTGTAGGAACAGCAGTCCTTCGACATACTTTCCTCAAATAGTTTTTAGGATAAGTGCACGAAATATTTAAAAATTGGTTTAGCGCAGCACTTTCCTTTCTTGAAGAACGGGTTGCTATCAGAAATAATAGCAAGCCATAGTTTTGAAGAGCGGGTTACAGTCTGAAGTAACTGCAAGCCATATGATTTGAGACATGTTTTGAAAAGAAATATTTACACCTCCTGCTCGAACTTCATCTATGGTCCCATGCCATTATTGAATGACATTTCTAAGACCGCATATGTTATCGATACCAGAAGACATGTCTTTGAAAAACAATATTTTTGGTATTTTTCAAATTTTCAAATTTTTATGGGTTTTTGATGGTTTTATATTTTTCTATTTTGTTTTACTGGTTTTATATTTTTGTATTTGGTTTTTAATAAATATATACAAAGATAGAGTAGATGATATAGTATAAGAAGATGATGATACGAGTACCGAGATAAGGATATCGAGCAGCACGTCGTAGAAGATAGAATTCGTCATCTCTTAAACTTCCACCACCAAAGCTTTCGAGGCTCCAGAATAGAAGAGAGAACCTGAGCCTTTGAGAAAGAGAGACTTTGGCAGCTTCCCCCCAAACCGAAAATCCATGTGATGAGTAGATTCGAAGCTCTATTTCAAGCTTGCCTTAGCCAGGTGTACAGAGAAGCACACCATTAACATAAATCCTGCTGCTCCTTTTAAGAACGATAATCGAGATTCTCCATTCGGGGTTATATCATCAACAAGAACAGCAACTTATCATCCCACTCATAAATAATCTTCTCAAATTTCATAACCACTGAAGTCTGACGCAATCCATTCCAAAAGGTGTCAAGAGACCACTTCCCCCGAGTAGTTGAAATTGATGCAGTCAGTTTCTTAGACTAGAGCTCACGAACCCGAATACACATACCCGAAGACAAAGAAACTTATACCATCGAAGTAGCAGATTAAGTCCAATAGCCAAAGAATAACCCCGATGTATACTTTTCTCTCCCCCTGAAGAAAGTGTATGATGCTCAAGAACCCGAAGTACCCGAATGCCCAAAGAGAGAATAACCGATAACATTGAAGAAACAGGCCGAATCACTGATTATCTCTGCGGATGAAAATCTCTGCGGATGTCCACTCCGGAATAAGTAATTATATCTCTGAATCACTGATTAAGCCCTCAAGTAAAACAGCTGAGCATCCCCAATGTACATAATCTCTCTCCTCTGATGATTGCGATAACATCAAAATCATCACACACTTGTGTACCTCTTTCATCTTCAGAAACTAACTCTAACATCTCTTCCCCCACGTAGTTGGAATAAGAACACTAAACGCCTTGATGAGTAAAACCTTGAGTTTCTCTGCGGTCATGACATTTGTCTTCCCGGGATATCTTCAATCACTTAGAAGAATTAAGTTCATCAAGTTTACTCGCCATGAGTCAAACCTTGAGTTTCTCTGTGTTAATAACATTTGTCTTCCCGGGATATCTTCAATTACTTAGAAGTATTAAGTTCATCAAGTTTACTCGCGTTTAGATACGTGTCTCCTTCCCCCTTGCTGGTTTTGATACTTCAGAATCAGCAACTCTTTGTAAGCCCAGATACTTGAAATTTTTTTAGAAGAATACTTGAAGTATTTGTGAGAATCAACTTGCTGAAGAACAGAATGAGCAAGTCTAATTGGGGATTAAATCAGACATTTCACCCTCCCCCAATTAGTGCTCTCCCCTAAACCGACAATCAGTTTGATAAATGCCTGAATTAAGAAGAAGTCTTTAGATTGTTAAATGCAACTCGTCTTTAGTCTTCTAACATGTAGCAGAGAATGTAGAACCGACTGTAGACTCGACCTTCTTCAAGATTGTCCAATTGGGGATCAAAAAGTTAACATCTTCATCTCACCAAAAGGCATCCCAATCAACTTACCTTTTGTAAATCCCCTTAACTAAAATCCCTCCGAATCAAACAAGAACAGAAAGATGTTCATCAAGGAAATCAACAATCAGCCCGCAACGAACACACGAAATGGTAACACCAAGCAAACAATCACATCAACCAAGAACAGAAGGTTGTTCGGAATCATTATGTTGATGTGCACGTGAAGCATTAACCGAAAGCACTTTGTCGTTAAACTCATATCAGCTTGTGAAGATGTCAACCAACGGCTCTTAGAAGAAACTTGTTAGGAATTAGAAATTCCATAGTGAAGAGTCGGTCACCCCAAATATAATCTAGCATAAGTTAGCTCGTAGACATATCGTTATTTACTGTTTTATTAGTTAGTTATTTAGTTTAGAGCAACACCGTGGAGGAAGGACGGGTCTTTACCCACTGTATGCCTGATCCACAGTCCGAAGGAGGACGTTTAGTTTGTAACTATATATACCCTCTACCTCCCAAGGTAGAGGGTTGGACCTTTCATTCATCTTAATCTAACCTTCTAAGTTTTCTTTCACCTTCTCTCTCTAGAAAGGTTCCTACTTTCTCTCTCTAAACTTTACATAATTCGAACCATATATTGTTATGTGATGTGCTTGTGAAATCCAATATTTTTCAATTGGTATCAAGAGCCATGGTTAGATCATCTCTTACATATCTTTGGATTTCTAGTGGTTTTTAGGTGGTTTTTTAGTTTGAAAAAGTTTAGTGGTTTTTGCATCATTTGGGTGATTTCTAGTGTTAAAGTTTGAATTTTGATAGTACTTTTGTGTTTAGAATCATTGTATGTGCTTGGGTTTTGATTTGGTAAGCTTGAATCATCGTGGTTGGGTTGTTTTTGGATTGAAAAGTGGTGTTTTTTGAGTTTTTCTTGCTAGCGACTTGAGCCACGGATTGTTATTCTTGATAGCGACTTGCTTTGTAAGTTGGTAGCGAGTTGCAGTTTAAGTGGTAGCGACTTGGTCCTAGTGACTTGTCTTTTGAGACAAGCCGACAAATAGTACAAGTTAGTGGATTCTCCACTACGGCTAGCGACTTAGTGAGGTTAGCGACTTGCTTCAGAAAGTGTTAGCGAGTTGCAGTGCAAATTGTTAGCGACTTAGTATTCTTAGCGACTTGGACCTTAGCGAGTTGCTGTTTAGCGACTTGACTATGTAGCGACTTGGTGCTTAGCGATTTGGTGATCTAGCGAGTTGCTTTTTAGCGACTTGACTGTGTAGCGACTTGGTGCTTAGCGATTTGGTGATTTAGCGAGTTGCTACTTAGAGACTTGGTGCTTAGCGACTTGGCTCAAGGGTTATAGCGACTTGGTTGATTTTTACGAAGAAGAGGTTTGACCAAAGTTGACTTTTTACGTCAAAACTTCAAACGGCCATAACTTTTGATCCGTAACTCCGTTTTCAGTGAAATACCTGTCAAAACGACCGGAACAGCCTGAATATTGTGAGGATTCACCACGATGTCGTGAAATGAATTTTTCGAAGCACAAATCCTCTCCGAAACGAAGTTATTGAGCTTTTAAGTTTTTTTGACCTAAATTTCTCCATAAAATCGTGCAACAACCAACCCAAATCACAACCAAACAACATCTCTGCTTATCCACAAACAATCATAAGACCTAACACACAATTTTCTATCATTGTGTCGATCCATCAGTCATCTTAACACATTCCATTGGTCATTGCTTAACGGTTTGGTCTTGATTTTAGTAAAATCCCGCGAAAGATTCTATTTCTCGGTTTAAATCATAGACTTGTAAAATCCTGTGCATTCTACCACATCATGTCTTACTCTACTGACCCAGTGATTTCAGAAGTTCTTAAATTGTATGATGTTGTGGACAACAATGATAATGAATGCTTCACTGAACGATTAAAGATGCTTGAATTAATCAATGAGGATGTGAGATCTTCGTGTTCAGAGTCTGAAGAAAGAGAATTGCACCTGTTTGGACTACAGAATGCCATGTAAAAGGAAAGTAGCATTGAACCTTATCATCTACTTCACTCACACCTCATGTTACTCACACCGATAAGAATGGAACGAACATGCATTGCCATTTTCCGTCAAGACTTATCCACATTAACGGGAACGTTACTATTGAACTTAGAACAATTAGAACAACAACTTGATAAAGAAAAGGTTCAAAAGGGTAGTTCCAGTGCTGCACTTCAAGTGATCCACAACCAATTTCTGTCATTCATAAGTAGGGAATTCACATCAGATTATGATCAAGACATGACTGAAGTGTCTTTCAAGAAACACACTGGAATGGAAATTAGTGTGTTCATAGAGACACTTATCCATCTCATGGATAATGTGGAGAAGTATATTGAGGAAGTTACTCAGACAGATGAAAAAGTGGATGAGTGTCTGGTGCAGTTGAGAGATTGTTGTGATAAGTTGGGTAATGTATCTGTTGAAGAATCGGGTGTTGCTGAATGCAGAATGTCTGAGACAACAAATAATGATGAGTCGGGTAAAACACCAAATGATGGATCAGTTGGCACTGAATACAGAGGCTCAGAGATTGATAAGCTTGACACATCCAGCGGTCCAGTGCCTCTTGTTACACATGATGTGGATGCAGATATCAGACCAGAAATTGAGCAGGTGTCATGTAATGAGGTACCCTTTACAGTTCAACATAGTGCATCTGCTAAAGTACTTAAACAAACTGATCATGATGCTGAACATGACTTTCATGAATGTTCTGTTACCGAGGCTGAGTCTGAGATTAAGTGTTTCAAAACAAAAGATATGGTTGATAAGAAGGCTTTTGATGAACTTTCAAACAAATTCTCAAATCTTGAAAAACATTGCATTTCACTTGAAATCGCGATTCAGAGTAAAGAAGAAAGTTTTCAACTTAACAAACCATGTAAAAAACCGGAACTTCCTGAATTCCGTGAACTTTTTGAATTTAACACTTTGAAAGCTCAGCTTCAAGACAAAGAGTCAACCATTTACAATCTGAAGAAACATATTTCTGTCTTGAATGAGAAAAGTAATTTAGTCATGAATACACAAGACATTGATGCTATTATAACAAGAAATAATGAACTGTCAATTTATGTGGCTAAATTACTTAAGGAAAATGAGTCTTTGAGAAAGCGTCACATAGAACTAAGTGACTCTGTCAAAGAAGCTAGAACTAAGTCAATGAAAAAAAACAAACTCTTTGATAAAAAAAAATTGATGAACTCAAAGCTCAACTTCAGGATAAGAGTTTCGCTATTGTTGCCTTAAAGAATGAGCTTAGGAAAACTGTAGGGCAAAGTGTGAGCACTAAGTTTACAAAACCATCAACCTTGGGGAAACCAGTTTCTCAACCCATTAGAAACCAGTCTGTTGTTAGGCAGCCTACTGCGTTTATATCCGAAAGACTAAAATTTTCTAAAACACGGTTTGCCTCCCAAGTTGATGAGAAACAAGTTTTGTGAAAACCAGTCACTTCACCTGTGTTACCTAAGAGTCATGCTTCTGGTTCCTCTAAACCTCAACATGCAGCTACTTTTACTCCCAACACCTCTAGGATTAGTTCGAAAACAGTGTCAAAACCAAGCATTAAAACCCAGAATTCATATGATATGAATGACTTGTGGAAGAACTTTTATCTAGAAGAAGCTAGGAAAAAGGCACAGATTCGAAAAGACGGAATTTTAGGTGCAAGACCTAGGGTGATGAATTCTACGAGATTTCAAAGAACTGCTAGTAGTTGTAAACCACTACCTAGGAACACTCAAAAGACTAGGGATTGGCGTACATCTAAGAGTAGTTATGTGCATAAGAATGCTAAGCATGTAGAAAACAAAACTAGAAATTCTGAGTCTTTTCCACATAAGAAACATTTTCCTAATTCACATGCGAAGGTACAATCCACTAAGACTACTAATGTGACTAAGGTTCAACATGTTATGAAGCAAAGAAAACCAAAAACTTCGCCTAGATGGATACCAACTGCTAAATCTTTGGAAACTAGGAACAAGGATAAGTCTTTCACTATGCATAAGAAGCCTTACAATCCTAGACCTTTCCATAAGTGGATACCGTCTGGTAGAATGTTTAAGGATGCTGGACTTAGGTGGATTCCTACCGGAAAGCTGTTTTCTGATGACAAAATCCAGGTTGACCGTGAACCTCCAAAGGGTTTGGATACTATTGTCACTAACCAAAATATTTGCAATCAAGTTTGTAATATTAGTGCAGGTAGTCCTTACTCTGTTGCAGATTCTTCGATCCTTCACTACATGGACTGGCTTAAAGTATAGATTACAAATGGATTGATATCTCATAACTCACCAGTTCAAGTAACTCAATCTTGATATTCATATGGCTATGACGTATAAACACATCAGTTCATGCCTCGTACTCTAAAGAAAAGAAATGTGTACGTTTCAGTGCGCATTATCTTCTGAAGAAGAGAAATCTTCTTATGACGTTTGAACACAACAGTTCATGCCTCGTACTCTAAAGAAAAGAAAAGTGTACGTGTCAGTGCGCTTTATCTTCTGAAGAAGAGAAATCTTCTCTATTATGACCATTCTCATCAACATGCTTCATACTTTTTCCATGCGCTTCAGTCATCAAGTGAACCGGGCTACCACTGATTGTTTTCTCATTCCACTTGCTCGATTATAATGAAGATGGCAACATCATGTGCTTATTTTGTGGGAGAGAAGTGTGATTAGAACATTCGGATGATTTTCACTTATTTAGTCAAGAATGGCATCTCCGTATGCAATTCTTGAGGGGGAGAAGAAGTGTGAATTTTTTGCATTGCTGATTGATATTTGAGAATATATGGTCAAACGGCTCCTAACTCATGTAAGAACCGAGCTTCTTCTTATCGGATCATCTTCACATGTAGTTTCTTCTAAGAGTCGTTGGTTGACATCTTCACACGGGCTGATGAGTTTAAAGACAAGTGCTTCCGGTTAATGCTTCACGTGCACATCAACATGATGATTCCGAACAACTTTCTGTTCTTGTTTGATGTGATTGTTTGCTTGGTATTACCATTTCGTGTGTTCATTGCGGGCTGATTGCTAATTTCCTTGATGAACATCTGTCTATTCTTGTTTGATTAGGAGGGATTGTAGTTAAGGGGATTTGCAAGATATAAGTTAATTGGGATACTTTTTAGTGTGATGAAGATGTTAACTATCTATTCCCCAACTGGACAATCTTGAAGAAGGTCGAGTCTACAGTCTGTTCTACATTTCTTGCTATATGTTAGAAGACCAAAGACGAGTTGCATTTAACGATCTAAAGACTTCTTCTTAATCTGGGCATCTATCAAACAGATTGTCGGTTTAGGGGAGAGCACTAATTGGGAGAGTGTTATAAGTCAAATTCAATCCCCAATTAGACTTGCTCATATTCTTTAGCAGTGACTCCTCGAGACGTTGTTATTGACTATTTCACGTATTGGACATTTGACACAAGTTGATTACTTTGGAGTTAATCATTTATCACTTATTTGAGATTGAAGTTGACTTTCACAAAGGCGTGTTCTTATTTGATAACTTGCTCGGGCTTAAGAATTTGAGTTGAAGACTTGGTTTATCTAGTTACCAGCAGTCGAGGTGGATGGTTGAAGACCTGGTTAACTATCACTATTAGGAGTTACTTTGTTTTACTCAGTGTCACACGCATATGACGGTGTGGATAATCGCAAGAGGTGTTAATGTCTCATACTTTGTTTGGGTAGTGAGTACTTAGAGATTTGCTTGAAGCATTGATTCTCTACACCGTTCTTCCATCATTAGGTGCAAGATTAAGATACAAATGTGGGGAAGTTGACTTCAGTTTCAAGCATGGTATATCGGGTTTTCTTCTTCAGTGGTCACTTCAAATTGTCTACATAAGGGTTGATAAAAATAGTCAGAGAGAGTCTTCAGCAAGTTGATTCTCACAAGAGTTCAAGTGTTCTTCTCAACAAATTTCTAGTATACGGGCTTATAATGATTTGATGACTCTGAAGTGTCAAAACCAGCAAGGGGGAAGGAGACAAGCATCTAAACGTGAGTAAACTTGATGAACTTAATTCTTCTAAGTGATTGAAGATATCCCGGGAAGACAAATGTCATGACCGTAGAGAAACTCAAGGTTTTACTCATCAAGGCGCTTAGTATTCTTATTCCAACTATGTGGGGGAAGCGATGGAAGAGTTAGCTTCTGAAGATAAAAGAGGTACACAAGTGCGTGATGATCTCGATGTTATCACAATCATCAGAGGAGAGAGAATTGTGTACATTGGAGGCGCTCAGCTGTTTCACTTGAGGGCTTAATCAGTGATTCAGAGATATAATCACTTGTTCCGGAGTTGACATCCGCAGAGATTGTCATCCGAAGAGATAATCAGTGACTTGGCTTGTTTCTTCAATGTTATCAGTTATTCATTCCTTGTGTATTGGTATACTTCGGATACTTGAGCTTCATACACGATCATCAGGGAAGAAAAATGTGAACATGGGGAGGTGTTTTCATTCCCCTCATGATGTGTATTCAGGAGAGCTCTTGGGTATTGGTGTACTTCGGGTTCTTGAGCTTCATACACGATCATCCGGGAATAAAAATGTGAACATGGGAAGGTGTTTTCATTCCCCTCATGATGTGTGTTCGGGAGAGTTCTTGAGCATTATACAAAGAAACTGACTGCTTCAATTCAACTACTTGGGGGAATTGTTCTTTTGACACCTTTTTGGAATGGATCGCTTCAGACTTCAGTGGGAATGGAAATTTGAGAAGATTATTTATGAGTGGGATGATACGTTGTTGTTGTTCTATTGGATGATATAGCCTCGAACGAAGAATCACGGTGATTATTCTTAAAAGGAGCAGCTGGGTTTATGATAATGGTGTGCTTCTTTGTGCACCTGGCTAAAGCAAGCTTGAAATAGAGCTTCGAATCTGCTCAACATAAGGATTTTCGGTTTGGGGGGAAGCTACCAAAGTCTCACTTTCAAGTGGCTCAATTTCACTCTTCGATTCAAGAGTCTTGGAAGCTTTGGTGTTGAATGTTTAAGAGATGATGACTTCTATCTTCTACAACGGGGCTGTTCGATATCCTTATCTCGGTACTCGTATCATCATCTTTCTTAAACTATATCATCTACTCTATCCTTGTATATATTTATTCAAAAACCAAATACAAAAATAGAAAACCAACAAAAACAAAATAGAAAATTATAAAACCTTCTAAAACCCATAAAAAAATCAGAAAATTTAAAAAATACCAAAAATATGTTTTCTCTAGACATGTCTTCTGGTATCGATAACATCTGCGGTCTTAGAAATGTCATTCAATAATGGCACGAGACCATAGATGAAGTTCGAGCATGAGGTGTAAATATTTCTTTTCAAAACATGTTACAAATTCAAATGGCTTACAGTTATTTCAGACTGTAACCCGCGCTTAACCATGGCTTGGTATTATTTCTGATAGCAACCCGCTCTTCAAAAGAAGGAAAGTGTTGCACTAAACATATTTTCAAAAATATTATGCACTTATCCTAAAACACTTTGAGGAAAGTATGTCGAAGGACTGCTGTTCCTACACAAATGTTTTTCCGTCTAAAATTCTTCAGAAAAATATTTGTTGTTTTCCAAAAATGGTGATGAAATGAGTTGCTTTAACAACAATCAGTTTCAGAGTTTTTATTAAATCTGCAAACTCAATCAATGACTTCAGCACTTTTAAACTTTTCAAAAATTGAGTCATTGATTGAGGGGGATAATGTTTTCAAATCTATATCATCTAACGGGCTTTCTTAATTATCCTAATATGCTTAATTAAAAATTATGTTAACCTATGTTGAAGGACTAGGTGCCTAGGATATGATTGCTAGGATTAGATGATTAGAGTTTGATGAACACATTATTCCCATACATTTATATGATCTGATTGAAATGTTGCATTGACTTTTATTAGTCGATTGTTGTTATGGGTGTTGTCGACCACCATATATCTGTATGTGTGTTCACTAACGTATGCAGGTATATTGGTATATAAGAATGTTCCCGATCCGGATCCAACAATTGAAGATGATTGGATGCCGAAAGGAAAGGGTAACTATATCTTGGGTTGACAAATGAAGAAACGGAGCTTAATTTGACTTCTATGGAGAGTTGGCATAAATGCAACGTAAGAGGTCTCACTGCATCAGCAGATGGTTTTCTTCTAAGTGATTGAAGAAACAGAGCTTAACTTGACCTCAGTTGGCATTCAAAATGCAACGTAAGAAGAAGTCTCACTGCATCAGCAGACGGTTTTTCTTCCAAACCCTACAGCAACAACAACAGAAGCTTCTCAACCACCTAATGTATCTTTGTGCAGGATACCATTCTTAAACAATTTTGATAATATTTGATTAAATTGTTTTGAAAATGGAAAAATATTGTTTTGAAAATAAATTGAACTAAAATTTTGAAAATCACCGGACTTCTTTTTATCAAAACCTTAGTCACTCAATTATTGACTTCTGTCATGGATTGAGGGGGAGAGTGATTTAAAATAAAATATTTTCAAATGATATTTCTTCATAAAATGTCCGTCTGTACAACAATTAGTGGTGATCTAAAGATTTAATGTTATGTCATGGTATGTTTTTCTTTAATACTCAAAGATCTTACAAAATGAATTTTTTTCTGTTCTTGTTTGATTGTGAAATTGTTTTATTTTACTTAAAGGTCTCTTAAAACAATCATACCTGACACTAACAATCTTTAATGTCTAAATCTGTTCCTATCTGTCATCTTTCAAAATTAAATCTTGCCACGTCTTTCCCCTAAAATTTTCTGAATGATTTAAATCAGTTGGGATCACAAATATCAAATGGTTTGATATTTATGATCGGGGTAGAGATCGTGATTTAAATCTCAAATCTGTTTTAAATGGAATTGGTTTTTAGTCCTTCAAAGGCACTCCTGCCTCCATGTGCCAAACGATTTCAAATACACAATGCACATGTTGAGGAGGAGGACTTATCCAAAAACCAGATGAGTATTTAAACAAGGCCACATTTTCTCCCATGTTTTCTAAACCTTATTAAATCACTTGGGATCCAAAATCTCAAAGGGTTTGATATTTTTGATCGGGGGAGAATTTGTGATTTAATAATGAAATTTGATAATAGGTGATCGTTTTGATTTAATTGTGCAGGCTGCTCTCTCATATGTGCTAAACGCTTTCGAATCTCGAAGCATATATTGAGGGGGAGCATTTTAAAAGAAAATAAACTATCGAGGTGCAAATGCTTTTATGTTTTAACATAAAGTACCTTGATTGAGTTTTAAAATGGTTTCTTATTGGCGCTTGTGATTGTGGATGTGCTTCAAAAGAACTCTTGCCTCTATGTGATAAAATGATTTCAAATATCCTATGCACATATTGAGGGGGAGAATTTTACCAAAGAAATTCAAATGGCTTTTTCTAAAGAAATTGTGATCAAGAAATTATTTCAAAGAACTCTTGCCTCCATGTGCCAAACAATCTTAAAATCATATGCACATGTTGAGGGGGAGCATTTCTAAAATGATCAAAACTATTAAGGTACAAAATTCTTTGATCTCGTATCACAAGTACCTTGATTGTTTTTCCAAATGATTTTTCGATTGGTTTCATGAAGGAAAGAACAATACCAAAAGACCGACCAATTTACTTTATGCATGGAGTTATAAGGATGGTGAGGTTAGGTATTAGTTCCCACGATCCGCCAGAACCGGAGGGATCTACCCAGGGACAATCCACTAGATAGTGTAGAGTCCTTAGGTATATTGAAAAAAGGAGAAAAGTGAGATATGGGAAGAGTGCCGACTGAGACAGAGCTAGAACTGGAAGAAACCCAACAAGGTTCTAGTAATGAAGTCTCGGTAAGCACTGAAGGGGTTGAAGAATGAAAAAGAACTGAATGTGAAAAAGGGTGAAAAGAAATAGCCCTCCATCAATTCAACCTTAGGGCAGAAATCGGGTTCAATACATATGCTACTGGTTGTTACTAAGGTAACACTGGTATTGAAGACAAGACGTCATGGACCCAGTGACGCACTGCACTACAACTTCCCAAGCCACTCAAGTTCCTCTCAAAAGGGTTTGTTTCATTCTCACGGGGAACCGTCATTATCTATCGACTTTCTCTTAGAGATTATTGATATTGAAGAAGGAGACCCTCTCCCTAGTATCCGGCACAGGAACCAAATATGCACAATTGAGTCTAGAGCCAAGAGATCATCCACAATATCTCATTATGACACAATATTAATGAAGACTTGCTGTTTCACACAATGTGGAAAGTAAGTATATATTGAGAGTCCTACGCATTATCCTTGTGGTAATTGCCAGAACATCCGAGTGATATGTAATAATATTCACAATGAAGATGGAAATCCTTCTAGAGCCAACATCAAACAAGCTCTTGGTGGGTGACATGTGAGATCTTCTCGTAACATCAAGCTTGTGACAACTGGATAGAAACAATAGGGAGATTCACTCGTGAATCAACCTTGGTCCAGGAATGGAATTGACGAATACTTTTGGAAAAACCGTTCGATGTGCAAACCTTCTTTTCTCTAGCACGTCAAATGTGTATTCACATTTTCAAATTCAAAAAGTATCTCTGATTGAAAAAAATGCTTTTGGAAAAACCGTTCGATGTGCAAATCTTCTTTTCTCTAGCACATCGAATGTGTATTCTTTTCAAATATAAAAAGTATTTTTGATTGAAAATTGATCTTTCTCATAAAACCTTCGTCGTATTGCAAAACTCTTTCCTCTAAGTAATACGCGATTGTTTTTCAAATCATTTTTCATTAATCAGTGAATCTCAATTCGCTGGTTCACTCACTCCGTGTTGTCTTCTTTGAGATGTTCCGGTTTGAGAACAGCTAGAACAGCTGCGAAACCCTGTCAAGGAGATTCTTCGGAATTATACCTGATCACAGGCAGTACTTGTACTGATCAACGGGGAACCGTGGGCCGTGTACCTCAATTCAACGAAAGTGATCAAAGACACTTTCGTATGTTTTATTGCTAACTGTTGTTTGCAGGTACATTTGGACGGTTGCAGCTGATCAGAATTGAGTGGTCAATCCAAAGCCGCATGCTCACAGCATCCACACTTAATTGAAGAAATCATGACTGGTGCATATCTACATAACCTGGTTCTGATATTTTTATACTATGCTTCTGCTACGCTGCTACAAATATCATGAACCAGTAAAGCTTCCGCTACTCTGATGGAAAGATGTCATGATCCAGAATGTGTGAGCATGTCGGTCCGAAAGTCACAACTTCACATGATGGCAACAC
Organism: Chrysanthemum seticuspe; assembly: GCA_019973895.1. NCBI lineage: Eukaryota > Viridiplantae > Streptophyta > Magnoliopsida > Asterales > Asteraceae > Chrysanthemum > Chrysanthemum seticuspe. The sequence continues at coordinate 57,822,148 of BPTQ01000002.1, forward strand.
AATAAAGGGTGATCCAGAGATTTACTGTGGCTGATGATCTCAATTAAAGCTCGAAGATCATCAATGATGTGGATCAGTATAAAGGCCTCCACTTAAAGTACAAAGTTATCGGACTTTAAAGAATCACTACAAAAGCACAAAGATGCAGATGTTGAAGAATTAATGTCTACGAGCTCAAGACTGAAGATTAAATAGAATGCTAGGATTCGAAATGTAAAATATGGGGTGACCTCCCTTAGGGGGAGATTGTTAGGAATTAGAAATTCCATAGTGAAGAGTCGGTCACCCCAAATATAATCTAGCATAAGTTAGCTCGTAGACATATCGTTATTTACTGTTTTATTAGTTAGTTATTTAGTTTAAAGCAACACCGTGGAGGAAGGACGGGTCTTTACCCACTGTATGCCTGATCCACAGTCCGAAGGAGGACGTTTAGTTTGTAACTATATATACCCTCTACCTCCCAAGGTAGAGGGTTGGACCTTTCATTCATCTTAATCTAACCTTCTAAGTTTTCTTTCACCTTCTCTCTCTAGAAAGGTTCCTACTTTCTCTCTCTAAACTTTACATAATTCGAACCATATATTGTTATGTGATGTGCTTGTGAAATCCAATATCTTTCAAAACTCCATGTAGAAATGACCCGATAAGAAGAAGCTCGGTTCTTACATGAGTTTGGAGCTGTTTGACCATTTATTCTCTAATAGCAATAAACATGCAGTAGTTTCACACTTCTTCTCCCCCTCAAGAATTGCATACGGAGATGCCATTCTTGATTAAACAAGTGATTATCATCTAAATGTATTCTATTCACACTTCTCCCCCACAAAATTAGCACAGGATGTCGCCATCGTCATTATAGTTGAGCAAGTGGAATAAGAAAACAATCAACAGTAGCCCGATTCACTTGATAATTGAAAGCTCATGGAAAAAGTATGAAGCATGTTGATGAGAATGGTCATAAATAAGAAGATTTCTCTTCTTCAGAAGATAAAGCGCACTGAAACGTACACTTTTTTTTTCTTTAGAGAACGAGGCTTGAACTGATGTGTTCAAACGTCATTATGATGAAGTACGAGGCCTGAACTGATGTGAACAGACGTCATAATCTCTCTCTTTTCATCTTTCTTGGCACAATTGTAATCAACCCCATTATCATTCAGTAGGCTCTTTGTCGTGACAACTGATGGAGAAAACCCAATATGATGAATTTGACCCTGAAGTAAACTAACCCGAACTCGTGACTTAAACTTGCACATATGTAACAAAGAGCGGTGCCGATACTTCATCCTCCATTGAATCTCTAAGTACTCTATACTCTTCATCCAACCAACCATCAAGTATAAGACGTACATCACCTCTTGAAAATCCACAATTGAATGTGACACTGAGCACTACAACGTAACTCCTTAAAGTGATAGTTATTTTGTGGTGGTAAGAGCCCAATTCCCCCAAGTGGTAAAAGAAAAGGTAAAAGACACCCAACAATAACTAGATTTCCAAGTCTTCGTTTTTGATAATAAGCTTGAACAAGGATCATGAAGAATCTTCATCCAACCATCCTCGATACCTTCAGATACTAAGTACACTTGCCCGTGATATTTCACTTCAACCTCAGATAAATAATAGTGAATTAACCCCGTTGTCACATCTTGTTAAAAGCTCAAATCTAGCCTTCTTTGGCTTTTTAAGTGAACTATGATAATGGTTTTTCATCCTGACCATGGTTAAAAGCACATACCCCCGTAAAACCTTGTAATAGCCAAACTGCCATGAGGACAATCCAAACACACACCCAATTCATGAAGTACACCCTTTTATCCTTTCTTTGAAGTAGAAACCGTAGCACCAGCATCAAATAAGATCCCGAAACACACTTTCCTTTTTCCAGGATGGTTCCATCAATACGGGATTTTACAATTCTATGGTTTAAACCGAGAAATAGTTTCTTTCGCGGGATTTTACAAAACCAAGAATAAACCGTAAGATAGATCCGGAAATGCACTTTACAATTACCAGGATGTTTCCATTGTCACGGGATTTTACAAGTCTATGATTTAAATCGAGAAATAGATTCTTTCGCGAGATTTTACAAAATCAAGACAAAACCGTAAACAATGTCAGCTTGAATGTATTATGACAACTTTGGTTTCGGTGAATATCTGTTTTAGGGAAATATACAGCGATTCATCAACGGTTCGTTATCTAACATCAACAAAATCATCAACCATCCAATAAGCACTTTGGTAAATACATCATTCATGCATTCAGTCGGCTATTGCGGTGACAACATAGAGAAGTAAACCCGATATGCCAAACTTGATCATGAAGTAAAATTCCCCAGATTTGTTACTTAAACTTGTACTAATCCTCGTGAAAAAGAAACGGTGTACCCAATGTACCAAACCTCTTGACATATCCTCAACTGCGTGAGACACCGTAGTGATAGCTACGTTGTGGACTAAGCGAGAAAGAATCACAACCGTAACTAAATAGCCAAGTCTTTATCACACTCAATAAACGCCCAAACAAGTCATCTTCGCGGAAGGGTAGTAAGAAAGAAGACGAAATAGGTAAATGATAACGCTACACGCGTTGTTCGGGGTCAAAGGAACTTCCTTTTCTTCGAGCAAGTTTTATAACACCCTAGGCAGTGAACCTAATCGTTGTAGTGTAGTACTTAGGGTAAGCCACGGGTATTGATATCGTTCTCTAGGGGAATAGGAATGCTAGTAAGGAGTTACTACGCTAAGGTTAAGGTTGAGGAAGATTATTTTTTATCTTTTTATATTTTATGAAATGGAAAGGTACGAATCTCGGGTATTGGATTTGGGGGGGGTTGGTATTTCTACCGATTACTCTACTATTATCTAATTATCTAAACTAAGGTTGTGGGATTCTATGTCTAATTAATGTGTGCTCGTATGATAGTTTAAAGATGTGTTTACTTAGTTTGTATTACTCCTTAATTATCTCCTATTGATGGTTGAGTGTCACGTCTTATTCCTAGTTGCGTTGTGCTTCTAAAGTTGTAGGGTATGCGTTTCTCCCTAACTCTTTGAACTTACCAAAGGGTCTTGTCTACAAACCCACTAGGGATTATAAACTCCTACTCTAAGGCGCTCTTTGGATGGTTTAGCCTACAACTACTCAGGTAATTATATTCTAAGGTTCACAAAGATGAATCAAGCATTAAGTACACAACGAATGACCTATCGCATTACTAGATCATTAATCAACTAAGATAAGAAACAACCAATCAATATTCAATAATTAAGTTTCATACTTCCTAAGCAAACACACAAATAAATTAGCCGGACATGGAGAACATGCAAGCATACACACAAATAATCAAAGACATAATTGAATTAATGAAGTAAAGACTTATCTTGATGTAAGATAGGGTTTAAAACCCTAAAATACTGTACAAGACACCTTAGGTTCGGTTTTAGGTTTTTACTCCAAAGACTCTCCACACAAAGACTGAAAAATTCGGATTCTATATATAAGATTACAATTGCGACGGCGTCACCTTATGTTTAGTGACGCCGTCTGATGCGTGCCAAACGGTCAAGCTAAATCACTCAAGCCGGCCACTTGTGAATGGCCGACCGTAATCAGCTTAAAACTGCTTAAGCACGAATGCAATGAGGATCTGGGGAGTATAGTGTTTCCCCGGGTCGTTATGTCCCAGCGAGCTATGCAATGGATCACCAAACGTAAAGTGATCGAGAAATTTGAATGGAAAAGAGATTTTGAGATTATTATAACTACAGAAATATCAAACAAATACAGAGGCTTAAATACAAATTAAGGAAAATTAAAGAGATAAAAAATATTAAATAAACGCTATCACTATTTGCATAATGATGTTTTTGTTTTTATGTTTTTATAAAACTGAAATTAAAAACTACGCGGCGTACAAATAAAAATGTGAAACTTACACAATATTAACCCTAAAAATATGAAAATGATATTTTTACAAACCTAATGATAAAAGAAAATATTTAGAAAAAGAAAATTATTTTTATAACTAATTATCTAATTATTATTAATTAAAAACTATTTTTAACTATTAAATAATTACCTAAAATACAAGAAAATGTGAAATAAAGCTAGAAAAATAAAATTATAACTTAGAAAAATCTAAAATATCAAAATAGAATTTTCAAAACTATTTTTATATTTTTCTGATTATTTTTCTATTTTCTACTAATTTAAAACTATTTTAATCTAATTTAAATGGTGAAAAATACCAAATAAAAGGGGAAAAATAAGGAAAAATCTTTTTTATGCTTTTTATATTTTTCTTAAACTGGAAAAAATGAAAAATTGTTTTTTTGGAACTTTTTCTCAATTAATTGCAATTAAAGCTAATTAAAAGTGATTAAAAACTATTTTAAATCTAGAAAAATAGTAAACAGTGACCAAAATTAATGAAAAATTCAGGAAAATGCTAAAATGTAACTCTGATCCTAGGAAAAATGTCAAATATGATGGTTATATGTAAGAAATCAGAGCTGCAGTGTTAATGGAGACCAAATAAGCACTTTTCAATAAGCTAATCAACAAATTAAGCCACCAAACTTCTACTGACCCTAAATTATACTATTACCACTCTAAATAAGCTAACTACTGCTACTCCTAACCTCAAATAAGCAGATTCACAAGATTTTGTGTTAACTGATCTCAACAGCAAAACAGAAAACAGGACCCAACTTTGAGCTTATGCACAAGCTTCTCAGAAAAGTTTTAGCCAAAAACATATATGTGGCCTTGAAGACCACCTAGCAGACTACACCTAAACCAAAAATCAAACCCTAACAAGCCTTATTGAACTCAGTGCAACATCTGCAAGTTCTGCATAATTCTGACTTTGACACCATTTGACTTTTTGAAAACAGATACTCAGTTTGACTTTCTTGAGATTTGAATGCAATTTAAGGACTGATGTTGATGTATTTTGATGAAATATGAATGAAGCAAGCTAGTTTATCAAGTTTTCAACCCATTTGATTTGTTTTGAGTGATTGATTTTAACAGTTTTGAGATTGAGAACAGTTTTAGAATGAGATTGACTTTTGATGCAAACAAGCACAAAACAATGACAGATATAAGAGTAATAAACTATATTAACCCTCAAACTACTGATCTACTCTAATAATATGACCTCTAAAACAGTTTAAAACCTTGATCCAAACACTACTTTATGTGAAGAAATGCAACCTAATCAAGCTCAAATACAAAAGCAGCTTATACAAATCATTAAAACAGATTTAATATACTAAATTAAAGCTAATGAGACAGCAAATATCAGTATTGTAACAGATCTAATAGACATTAAACCACCACTGTTTATTAAGCTAGAATATTAGAACAAGATATCACTTACAAAGGGTCCAGCCACAATGGCTTGCCACTGCACACAATGGACCACTAGCCTAATCTAACCAACCCAAATGCTTCCAAATCAACCCATTTCCAGCTCTGAACCAACCATTTTCATTTCTGCATCAATTTTGCTCCAAGTTGACTTTCTTTGACCAATATTCAAAAGTGATTGAAACTTGAATTCAAGCTTGTAAAATGCTGTAATGAGCTTATATAAGCTTGTTGAAGCTTAAAGTTGAGCTACTGAAGGCTTTGACATATGATTTTGAAAATGAAATTTCTAACAGTGAACTTAACCATATGAAATGATAATATATCTTAAATTGGAACTTGAAATTGATTTATATTGATTAAACAACTTGATTTGAGTACAATAGAACAGAAAATTACAACTTTAAACTTAACTTAAAACCTTAAGACTAAAAACGACATACATCTTTTAAAAGTAAACTAACTACTCTCTTCTTCTCTTGCTTCTCTTTCTTTTTATACATCAAAAGCACTCCCCACGTGTCTCTGAGCAAATCCCAGCAATAATCCAGGCCATTGGATTGGTTTAGAGTGATCTTGGCCATTTATGCATTTTGGCGCCAAAACTGGTACAAGCCAGTTGGGACAGGGAAGGGATGCATTTAATGCATTTGGCAGGTAGGTGAGGAGGGGGGAGACAAAGAGTGGAGTAGGGTGGTTGTTGGTGGCTGGGGGTGGAGGTGTTGCAGACAATGTTGCCGGGGAAGACAGGGAAAAAGGGGGGCGGGTTGTTTATTTTAAAACGTGGGTATTGGGTTTGGTTTCGGGTTGGGTAGACTGGACCGGGTAAAAGATTGGGCCAAGGGTTTTTTATTTGGGTTTGGGTTATAATATAGGATCCGGTTTGGGTTTTAGGATTTAAGTAACCAAGGACCAAATGTGTAAAACTCGAATTCCCAGGGACTAAACTGAAATTTATGAAGATGTAGTCCAAGGGTTGGTCTTGCCAATCTTTAATAGACCAAGGGCTAAATTTGACACTTTTGAAATTCCAAGGATTAAATATGACCATTTTAAAAATCCAGGGACCAAAACTGAAATTTCTCAAAACTTTTGGAACTTTTCACCAAAGGACTAAATTTGACAACTTTATGATTTAAAAAGGACCTTTGGTGATTTTTCTTATAAAATAAGTGCCTAGGGACTGATTTTGCCATTTTCTGAAAGTCGAGGGACTGAAACTGCCAATTATGCAAACTTAGCTCATTTTTCATCTGATTTTAAACATTTTGCATCTGAAACATAGAAAATGCACTTTTAAGATATTTTCAGTATTTTGATGCATTTCTGAGCATTTTTAAACGTTTTGCAGTTCAGATTTGACTAAAAATGATGAGTATTTACACACTCATCAATCCCCCACACTAAACTATTGCTAGTCCCTAGCAATCTTTTGAGAAAAACTTAATGGATTTGAATCTCTTTACCAAAAGCCATTACTTCTGGAGTAGCCAAATGTTTTAGTTCAAGTAAGAACTATGGTACACCGATAACCATGTGATTTTGAGCAAACCACCAGCTTCCAACGGATTTGATTTGTCTTTACCAGAAGCCGTTTGCTCTGGACTAGCCAACTCTTAGATAAATTATCAATATTATCTTTGGTGAGCTGATTACCAATTATGGTTTTTCCACTGCCTTTACCACAAGCCATAAACTTGCGGGCTAGCCAACTCTTCACTTTTAAGGATATGGTGAGCTGAATACCATACAATTTTGGGCAAATTGCAAGCCGTCAACGGATTTGAGATATCTTTACCAAGAGCCGTTTGCTCCTGGATTAGCCAATCCTTTAGTTTATTAGACAAGGCGGACTGATAACCAATTGAGTAAGTGTAAAACACTTGCTCCAAAAAAAAATTTGGCCAAAAACGGGGGAATTAGGCGGTATAATTACATGATAAAATTCGTGAGAATTCCCCCCCCCCCCACACTAGAAATGAATATTGCCCTCAATATTCAAAGTACCGGCTGTTATGCCGAAACAAAGAACGTAAAAGGGAAATACTACGGCCATTATTTAGAAAGAAGATTTTTTTTTTTTTTTTTTTTTTTTTTTTTTTTAGAAGACTTATATACAAAACATGTGGGGCAACCCCCCCCCCCCACTAGGGTGGTAGAAAGTAGAAAGAAGAAGCTAAACTGTCAAGTTTTGTCACACAAGCTAGCCACTTGTGAATGGCTAACCGTAACAAACTTCAGACAGCTCAGAAATATGGGTGATAACCCATATGGCATGCTACTGTTTTTGATTACCGAGTCGCTAGCTTGACTCGATCCCCGCATTAATTGGTTCATGGGGAAAGTAACGTGGAAAACCAATCTCGATCGGACTTTCGTTCACAATGTTAATAAACATATGAACATCAGAAAGTTCCACACCGACGAGATACAACCTCGGTATTGTTAATAGTAGAAACTATAAGGGATGATACCGAGGTCAAAGATGGTGTCCTCATTCCCGAAAGAGAAAAGGGAAAGAGCAACCACACCATCTGTGAAGAATGGAATAAAGACGTACATGAGAATGCAAGTCCATTCCTCAGCAGAAAGAAGCAAATCACCATTTTTGACATTTTTAAGCTTAAACTTGAAGCTTATATGGTGATTGTCAAGAAGATGTCCGGGAGGGAGGGTGGGAAACGGTTCTTCAATCAACAGATTTTCCAGAAAAAGGATGTCTCCCTCCGGATCAAGGTAAGTGTTATCAATTCCTGTTGGAATTGACTAATCACTAAGAAAGGCATCGACTTCATTCCAAAAGTTGTCATCTTCCTCATCAGAAGTGAGAGAAGGGATGGAAGAGTCGGGAATAAGATTAGAAGATGATGGATCATTTTTGAGCAATTCATCAATGGGAAGAATGTCGTCCATTGGATCACAAACATCATCATCCAATTCAGATGAAACTGAAGAGAGTTTGGTTTCATCCACAGAGTTAACAAACTCGATGCGACAAACTGATTCCGGAGGTGGGACAAGTGGTGTGCTCTTAGAGCTAGCAGTTTCCACCACTTCCGATGAAGTCTCCGATTCTAGATCATCATCATCAAGAACACTCTTGCCTTCCCTGGTGCAATTCTCAAACCATGTGTTTGAACCAGGGTTGATTTTCAAAGCTTTAAGCTCAGCACGTTTCTGAAAACTCCTCTTAACCGTGAAATTTGAGAGTGTTGCATTGAATCTTTTAGATCTTTGATCAATTGTGGCAACACTCTGTTTGGATAGAGGTTTGGAGTTCTGGTTGATATTCAATGTGAGCTCTTCGTTGTCAACCCGTATGGTCAACTCTTCAGCAAACACATCAATCAGAGCACGACTCGTTCTCAAGAAAGCTCTCCCTAAGATGAGGGGAACTCTAGGATCTGCATCAAAGTCTACTACAACAAAGTCAGTAGGAAAGTGAAACTTTCCCACTTTCATCACGACATCCTCGGCTATCCCAAGTGGACGAGTTACGGTACGGTCCGCTAGCTCGAGTGTCATACAAGTGGATGAAAGTTTAGGAAGAGACAGTTTCTTCCATACTGAGAGTGGCATGAGGTTAATGCTAGCGCCAAGATCGGCCAAGGCGGAGCATTGAACCATCCCCAAGAAATCACACGGGATTAGAAATCTGCCAGGGTCTTCAAGCTTTTTGGGAAGCTTCTTGAGAAGGACCGCTGAGCATTGCTCATTGAGAGGAGTTTTAGCCATCTCAGATAGCTTATCTTTGTTGGTGAGTAAGCCTTTAAGCGTGGATGCAAATTTAGGCATTAGAACGAGAGCATCAACGAAGCTTATATCAAAGTGCAGCTCATTGAAGATTTGGAAAAAAATTTCCATTTGCTCTTTGTTTTTGTCTTTGAGCTTCTCATCATTCATTCTTGATGGGTAAGGAAGCTGACTAGACTTTTGAGCCGGGATGGAAGTTATTTCTGGCTCAGGATTTTTCTTCGGAACGTCGGGTTCCGGACTTAAAGCTTGGACTACCAAAGGTGGGACGTGTGCGGTACTTCGTGGGCTTGAGAATTTCACCTTGTCCGTTGTATCCTTGGTAACTTGACTCATTGCCACAGGAGGAGGGGGCATAGGAGTCGAAGGTCCATTGTGCGTCTTACCACTACGAGTGGTGACGGCTTTCAACTCGGCATTGGGATTGGGAATTGTATTGCTTGGGAGTCCTCCAGAAGATGATGAAGCTTTGTTCATATTCATGTTCATGAAACTGCTCATCATATTCTTTAACTCATTTGTCTGCCGAGACATTGTGGTATCAATTTCCTTTTTAAGCTCAACTCTCATGTTATTGATCTGAGTTTGCATTGAACGTATGTTTGACTCAGTAATTTTCATGAAGTCATTTGGCATGGGAGCTTGATATGGTTGGTTGAAATTGTTCCGGTTTTGATTGAAATTTTGAGAGTTATTGAAATTTTGTCCTTGATTCGGAACAAAGCGATTTTGATTGCCATGGTTTTGCACAGGAGGAAAACCAGGTGGTGTCATACCGCTAGGTGCACGGTAGTGAGGATCAGCCTGTGGTCGGTATTGATTGTGGTTTACCGAAGCTACTGGAGCTTGGTAAAAGGAAGCATCGGTTGCTTGACAATCATAATACGCATGTGGACCACTACAAGTTTCACACACCTTATTTACGGCTTTGACTGGTTCTGGCTTATGAATTTCGCTTTTGATTTCCTTAACATCCTTAATCATACAACGGATGGCATCCGTTAGAGCAGCTATCGGAGCTGCTAACTCAGAAGAGTTACTGGATGAAGAAGAAGGAGTATTAGGAGTATTGACTTTGTTGCGAGAAATAGGAACTTTTGATTTTTGCTCGCAAATCTCAATCACATCTTTAGGTCTACGATTCAAGATATTGCCGCCTGCGGCTGCATTCAAGGAATCTTGATCGTTACCGTTCAACCCATTGTAAAAGATATTGACTTGTTGAAGCTCCGTGAATTCATGATGGGGGCATTTCCTGAGGAGATCTTTGAATCTCTCCCATGCCTCTCCAAAGTTTTCATCGAAATTTTAACGAAATCCAGAAATTTCATTTTTAAGATTAGTCGTCTTTGATGGAGGAAAGAAATAATTCACAAACTTTTGAACAAGATCCTCCCAAGTTTTGATAGATCGAGGGGGTTCTTTTTCCAGCCAAATCCGGGTTGTCCCCTCAAGTGAGAATGGGAAAAGCATCAACTTGATTACTTTTTGTGGCACATCCTTGAAATTGATAGTTGAAGTCAACTTGTTAAACCATCGGATGTGTGCATACGGGTCTTCTCGGTCAAACCCGTGGAATTGATTCGTAGACACAAGTTGGATCAAATGTGTCTTCAATTCAAAGTGATCAGAATTGATTACTGGTAGAATGATGGCATCTCCATAACCCTCGGTGGGTGCCTGGAGCATTTCCGCCATAGTTCGTTCGTCTGCCATATTGTTGCTTGAAATAGTACGAATCTCGGGTTCGACTATTTGGGCAGCACGTCTACGAGAACGTCTTCTAGGAATTTCTGCTAGATCACGCAAAGGACTCAATGATCTAGAAGAACGAGTGCGCATGCACTAGAGTTAACTCTAAGGGACCTCAGAGTTAAAGAGAGGAATGGAAATTATGAAGATGTTTTATAAAAATTGGGGTGAGAAGAATCTTTATGGGTTTTCTGGTTCTGACAAGTAGATATCACAACAAAATCAATTAACACAAAATCGAGGCAAAACAACAGTGAACTTAACCAATAATCACAAGAAGAATGGCTTCTTTGAAAAAGGTACACCAATCACAAGGACACAAAGGCAAGTTTTAAATCTTTAGTTCGGGAACTTATTATGGTCGCACCCCCAGTTAGGTAGTGCACTGCCTTGGTTTGCGGTGGTAATCTTTTATGTTGTTATTATTAACGAAAACGACAAATCTTTTTGTATTTTTTTTATATTTGATACATATATAGAAACAAAAGAAAAATATTTTTGTGTTTTATACGTTTTTAGCTGTTTGTGGGTTTTTGGATTTTTATAAGAAAATATGGATATATATATATATAGATAGATAAGGATGATATGAACAAAGAGTGAGTATTCAAACAACTAATCTGCTAAACGGAAGATAGATCAGCACAGCTCCCCGGCAGCGGCGCCAAAAATTTGATGCGTGCCAAACGGTCAAGCTAAATCACTCAAGCCGGCCACTTGTGAATGGCCGACCGTAATCAGCTTAAAACTGCTTAAGCACGAATGCAATGAGGATCTGGGGAGTATAGTGTTTCCCCGGGTCGTTATGTCCCAGCGAGCTATGCAATGGATCACCAAACGTAAAGTGATCGAGAAATTTGAATGGAAAAGAGATTTTGAGATTATTATAACTACAGAAATATCAAACAAATACAGAGGCTTAAATACAAATTAAGGAAAATTAAAGAGATAAAAAATATTAAATAAACGCTATCACTATTTGCAAAATGATGTTTTTGTTTTTATGTTTTTATAAAACTGAAATTAAAAACTACGCGACGTACAAATAAAAATGTGAAACTTACACAATATTAACCCTAAAAATATGAAAATGATATTTTTACAAACCTAATGATAAAAGAAAATATTTAGAAAAAGAAAATTATTTTTATAACTAATTATCTAATTATTATTAATTAAAAACTATTTTTAACTATTAAATAATTACCTAAAATACAAGAAAATGTGAAATAAAGCTAGAAAAATAAAATTATGACTTAGAAAAATCTAAAATATCAACATAGAATTTTCAAAACTATTTTTATATTTTTCTGATTATTTTTCTATTTTCTACTAATTTAAAACTATTTTAATCTAATTTAAATGGTGAAAAATACCAAATAAAAGGGGAAAAATAAGGAAAAATCTTTTTTATGCTTTTTATATTTTTCTTAAACTGGAAAAAATGAAAAAATTATTTTTTTGGAACTTTTTCTCAATTAATTGCAATTAAAGCTAATTAAAAGTGATTAAAAACTATTTTAAATCTAGAAAAATAGTAAACAGTGACCAAAATTAATGAAAAATTCAGGAAAATGCTAAAATGTAACTCTGATCCTAGGAAAAATGTCAAATATGATGGTTATATGTAAGAAATCAGAGCTGCAGTGTTAATGGAGACCAAATAAGCACTTTTCAATAAGCTAATCAACAAATTAAGCCACCAAACTTCTACTGAGCCTAAATTATACTATTACCACTCTAAATAAGCTAACTACTGCTACTCCTAACCTCAAATAAGCAGATTCACAAGATTTTGTGTTAACTGATCTCAACAGCAAAACAGAAAACAGGACCCAACTTTGAGCTTATGCACAAGCTTCTCAGAAAAGTTTTAGCCAAAAACAGATATGTGGCCTTGAAGACCACCTAGCAGACTACACCTAAACCAAAAATCAGACCCTAACAAGCCTTATTGAACTCAGTGCAACATCTGCAAGTTCTGCATAATTCTGACTTTGACACCATTTGACTTTTTGAAAACAGATACTCAGTTTGACTTTCTTGAGATTTGAATGCAATTTAAGGACTGATGTTGATGTATTTTGATGAAATATGAATGAAGCAAGCTAGTTTATCAAGTTTTCAACCCATTTGATTTGTTTTGAGTGATTGATTTTAACAGTTTTGAGATTGAGAACAGTTTTAGAATGAGATTGACTTTTGATGCAAACAAGCACAAAACAATGACAGATATAAGAGTAATAAACTATATTAACCCTCAAACTACTGATCTACTCTAATAATATGACCTCTAAAACAGTTTAAAACCTTGATCCAAACACTACTTTATGTGAAGAAATGCAACCTAATCAAGCTCAAATACAAAAGCAGCTTATACTAATCATTAAAACAGATTTAATATACTAGATTAAAGCTAATGAGACAGCAAATATCAGTATTGTAACAGATCTAATAGACATTAAACCACCACTATTTATTAAGCTAGAATATTAGAACAAGATATCACTTACAAAGGGTCCAGCCACAATGGCTTGCCACTGCACACAATGGACCACTAGCCTAATCTAACCAACCCAAATGCTTCCAAATCAACCCATTTCCAGCTCTGAACCAACCATTTTCATTTCTACATCAATTTTGCTCCAAGTTGACTTTCTTTGACCAATATTCAAAAGTGATTGAAACTTGAATTCAAGCTTGTAAAATGCTGTAATGAGCTTATATAAGCTTGTTGAAGCTTAAAGTTGAGCTACTGAAGGCTTTGACATATGATTTTGAAAATGAAATTTCTAACAGTGAACTTAACCATATGAAATGATAATATATCTTAAATTGGAACTTGAAATTGATTTATATTGATTAAACAACTTGATTTGAGTACAATAGAACAGAAAATTACAACTTTAAACTTAACTTAAAACCTTAAGACTAAAAACGACATACATCTTTTAAAAGTAAACTAACTACTCTCTTCTTCTCTTGCTTCTCTTTCTTTTTATACATCAAAAGCACTCCCCACGTGTCTCTGAGCAAATCCCAGCAATAATCCAGGCCATTGGATTGGTTTAGAGTGATCTTGGCCATTTATGCATTTTGGCGCCAAAACTGGTACAAGCCAGTTGGGACAGGGAAGGGATGCATTTAATGCATTTGGCAGGTAGGTGAGGAGGGGGGAGACAAAGAGTGGAGTAGGGTGGTTGTTGGTGGCTGGGGGTGGAGGTGTTGCAGACAATGTTGTCGGGGAAGACAGGGAAAAAGGGGGGCGGGTTGTTTATTTTAAAACGTGGGTATTGGGTTTGGTTTCGGGTTGGGTAGACTGGACCGGGTAAAAGATTGGGCCAAGGGTTTTTTATTTGGGTTTGGGTTATAATATAGGATCCGGTTTGGGTTTTAGGATTTAAGTAACCAAGGACCAAATGTGTAAAACTCGAATTCCCAGGGACTAAACTGTAATTTCTGAAGATGTAGTCCAAGGGTTGGTCTTGCCAATCTTTAATAGACCAAGGGCTAAATTTGACACTTTTGAAATTCCAAGGATTAAATATGACCATTTTAAAAATCCAGGGACCAAAACTGAAATTTCTCAAAACTTTTGGAACTTTTCACCAAAGGACTAAATTTGACAACTTATGATTTAAAAAGGACCTTTGGTGATTTTTCTTATAAAATAAGTGCCTAGGGACTGATTTTGCCATTTTCTGAAAGTCGGGGGACTGAAACTGCCAATTATGCAAACTTAGCTCATTTTTCATCTGATTTTAAACATTTTGCATCTGAAACATATAAAATGCACTTTAAGATATTTTCAGTATTTTGATGCATTTCTGAGCATTTTTAAACGTTTTGCAGTTCAGATTTGACTAAAAATGATGAGTATTTACACACTCATCACCGTCGTGTCGCCGCCATTAGGGTTTCGTCTTGGCCACGTTAACCTTGCCACGGCGTCACCTTATGACCGTGACGCCGTCCTCTTCAGCTTCTGACGTCGTCTGGATTGCATCTAGGTCGTCTGAGTAGCGATGGCCTACTCTTTCACAACTAGACGCCGTCTCTTGAAAATACGAGTTTTGGGTTCTGGCCCGTCACAATAATTTTGGGACGGCGTCACAATGTAGCACCTGACGCCGTCGCCTTCTACTTTCAGCAACTGTGAGTGTCTTGATTTTGACTTTGGCCATTTTCTTCATATATTCGCGCCTTTTCGTCCAAATAAGTGTCATTCCAGCATTTTGCCTTCACGAGACCTAAAAAGTGAAAAGGAACGATATTAAGCAATAACGGATACAAAAGTGATCAAATAAGGACTTAAACGACCCCTCAAAATGGTACCTTTTAAAACCTTATCAAATATCCCTACACTTGTTATTTGCTTGTCCTCAAGCAAATGTGCTTTTAGCCAATTAATTTATAAGTTAGGGGTCATGAAGCATTAATTCAAAACGGTCCACAACACATATAAGCCCCGCAAAAGTCATAACAAGCACGGAAATTACATACTAGCACCTCACATGGGGTGTTTGGAAACTCACATCTCTCTCGGGTGTATATATGAAATATAACAATATAGGAAATGGAAGATAAACACTCATTAACCGGTCCTAGTACATAGATTACCATAGGCTTGAGAATAGATCAAATCTCCATCGCTTTGGCGTAAGCACCTAGGAAAGACTATCAAAGAGGTCTTTTAAAGGGTTGTAATGTTAGGCTTACGGTAGGGAAATAAGGGTTCGGTGGGATAGGCTATTTAGTGGTGGCAAGTCAAAAATCTTTATGTTAACTGCATATGAAGAATGGCGTTGCTAAGCCAAGACTCGACACTCTAAACTCTAGATAACTGAAATAAATAAACATAAATTTAAAGATAGATGTAGGATGGTAGCCCGTATGTTTTTTTTTTTTCATACACTTTTACTCTACCATCCTCTACGATAACATCAAAATACTAGGGATTTACATGCATATCCCTACACTTGAGTTTTTATTACTCTAACACTAATTTGACCCGAATTGAAAAGATCAAAACACTTGGGGTACATTATTACGCAAACAAAGAGAATTTGAATTTAACGTTCCCTTCCCGTCATTTCATAAACTTTAACTTTTCCCATGAATCCCAATCGTCCCAAAACTGTATACAAAGGATATGACTCGACTTAGCAACTTATGCAAGCAACTAGATAATTGAACTAAGGGTTTAGGGTGATAACAAACATTTGCACTAAAAGTGAGTGCATAAGGGGTAGGCTAAGGCGATTTGGGTGTATATTTGGGGGTGGGGTGTAAACAATGCTCTTCATTGATATTCCGGAAAAACCGAAACATCACGAGAACCGCGAAAAGGATAGGCTCTGAGGGGTTAACTAGGGGTATCGTGTACTAAAGATGAGTACAACGCAAAGGGTGTGGGGGAATTACTCAACCGAAGTGGAAGAAGTAATTATATTACAGGTATCAAACAAGGGTTATCCTAATGCCTCTTATCATTTAGTTATTCCTAACTACACAAGTGTAGCCTCACTTGCGATCTCGGAATGCATCACAAAACAAGTTCTAGAATCTAATATACTACCGGTTCACACTCTAAGCATTAAAGATGAATGCTTTAATTCCTACTAATCTAAGGGCGATCCTCACATTTTGGGTGGAATTTGGGTGGTAAAGGGTTTTGTGCTAGTCATGCAACTTCCTATCCATGAGACGCTTTTGTTAAGACTAATGGCCCACTCTTATATGTCATGAAAAATTTTAAATTTGGTGCCAAAATTACCCTAACCGACATTTCCTCATGGTTTATTACACAATCATAATTGGACAAAGCAAATAATCAAGGATAAGCATAGTTTCAAAGTTCCCGTTTTATTTTCCCTCCCTACACTTAAACTGAACATTGTCCCCAATGTTCCCCGAAAGTATCAAAGTTATGATAAAAGAAGGTAATTAAAAACGAAAGAAACTAATACTCCCCAGATTAGCTCGGTAGGATCCGTGTAAAGTGGTGGTTAAATCTTTTCCAAGAAGAATTAATGCGTGAAAAGCTCCTTCCAATCTTAGGTAACTTCTTCTTGACAAACTAAACCTGCACACTTGAAGAAAACAAATGAAACCTTCGCGTAAAATCGGCGGTAATAATATATATAAGACTCGATTTAAACTAGGATATAATGCTTGTGGAATGGATGTTTACAGAATTTCTAAGAAAATTAAGACCTGGAAAATTCCAAAAATTTATAAGTAGCTCAGAAAACGAGAAAAAGTAATCTGATGTTTTTACTCCTTCCTGACGCCGTCAGGTTGCAATCCTGACGCCGTCAGGTTATCCTGACAAAAACTGGTCTGCGATTTTCTGGAAAAAATTCCGGAAAATTTTACATCTTTAGAATCTGGAAAAATTTCTGCAAAACATCCATTATGACTCTGTTGGAATCACTCCTAAACATTATTTCAAGTATTTATATTTCATATGTAATAGGTAGCTTTATTATGGCCTTTATGTTTGTTTAAGGTCCAGCTTATGTAGAAGGCCCATAAGCTGAGGCCCAAGCCCAATAAGGAATAGGGAAGGAGAGGGAGTGTTGCCCTAGCTCCTTGCCTATATAAACTATTGTAAACCCTCATTTGAGGGTTGGTTGTTCAAGTTATTCTTTCACTCATACATTACGCCTAACCGTTTCATATTATTGTGTGTGTGTGTGCTTGTTTACTTGTTCAATCGCCTTATCTCTTCTCTTATAAGCTTGTGTTGTAAAACTAGTGACCTAACAGTGGTATCAATCGCCAAATAGTTAGGTGTACTCGTTTGTTTTTGAAGTTTTGGTTTTGGATCTTACGCGTAGAGATAACGCTATCTTTGGTTATCTTAAAAACTCGTTTTTTACACTTTTTAATCCAAGATTCTTGTACTTTCAATGTTTTGAGGTGTTAAAATACTTGTTTTTGGCAAAAAGTTTCAAACTTTACGCGTGGATTTACGTTTTTAAGCTTGTTTTTGTTCGTGGGTGTCGTTCTACGCGTAACCCGTTTAGCAGTTTTGGTACATCAAAATTCACACTTTTGTGTTCTTTTGGTACTATTGAAGCTATTCCATAACAAAAAACTGGTTTAGAAACACATTTGGACAGAATCAAAGTTACGAGTAATCCTACGCGTATCAAAACCCTAATATTACGCGTAAGACTTTCCTTGGTTTGATCTTCAATTTTCTGGTTTATTCCGTGTTTTCTTACTTGGATAAGTCTGAAAATACGTCGACTTTGGATATCTTTGGGCAAAACCCTAAAATTACGCATAAGCATAAGCTTACGCGTAGAAATTCTACGCATAAGATTCACTTTACGCGTAAACTTCGGTCTACGCCTAAGGTAATCCTACGCCTAACTTTCTACGCCTAACTTTTGTCTACGCCTAACTTTAGTGCTTTTATCCTACTTACGCGTAAGCTAAAACCTACGCGTAACTTTTGGTGTTTTTACGCATAAGTGCTACTTAGTTCTTGTCTTTCCTACGCCTAAGGACACTTCATTAACAAAGGTTCATTCGACTACAAAGATCCAATCTTACCACACAAGTTTATCATCATGTCTCAACCACCATACTCTAACTATTTCCCTCACACTTATAATCATCAACAACAACAACAATTAACTCCACAACATCAACAATGGAATCAACAACAAGCTATTTATCAACAACAATTTAATCAGCAACATACTCCACAACTTGGTGCAATTCCACAACCACAAATGGTTCAACCACAACCAAGCCTTCAAGTTCAACCCTACACAACCGATTTCAATCAACATCCATCACGGACCACTATGAAGGAACCCACTTGGTTTGCAAAGATGTGTGAAGCTTTAAGCAGCCAACAATCAATTCATGAAGCTGGATCACTTGATAGACCTCCAATGCTCACTCCAGGAAACTACGATCAATGGGTGATAAGGTTCTTTAGGTTCTGTGATCTGAAGAAGCCACATGGAAAGTTCTTAAAGAAGGTTATCTTGGAAGGTCCATTTGAGATGCCTACCGTCATTGTACCCGGAGATCCAACTGCTGTTCCACCAAGAGATGAACAAACCAACATTGCTACTGTTGCAGATTTAAATCCTACAGACCTTCTACACTATGAAGCTGATGAACTTGCAATGGAATACATCCTCTTAGGATTACCAAACCCAATTCTTCGTAGTGTTGATGCTCAAAAGACTGCACAAAAGATGTGGGATCATATTCGTCTTCTTATGGAAGGATCTGTACTCAATCAGGAGGATTTGGAATCCAAAATTTACTTGGCTTATGAACACTTCATGATTGAACCTGGAGAGACACTCGAGTCATATCATCATCGATTTTCAGACATCATCAATGATTTGGATAAACACAACATCATCATGCCAAGAATTGCAGTGAATACTAAGTTCCTGAGTAGTCTTGGTCCAGAATGGGAGAAGTATGTCATTTTTCTCCGTCAAGCGAAGAATATGCATCATTCTACTTATGGATTGTTGTACGATTACTTGAAGCCTCATGAGAAGGAAGTTGATCGGGAAAGGATTCTCCGTGCTCAAATTGCTAAACAGTCACAACCGGACAATCAACAACTTGCCTTGTATGCTCAACAGAATTATCCCTCTCAACCAGCAACTCAACCAACTGCTTCCAACACACCTTCACAGCAACAACCTCAACCTCAACAAAATCAATTGGTTCCATACAGCAACAATGCTCAAGCATATGTCAGTGAAGCTACTGAGGAAACAGATCCGTTCGAAGCATTGCAACAAGGATTTGTGATGATTGCTAATGCTTTTGGCCGTTACACCAACAAATCCAACAATCGTATTCGTTCCTCATCTAACACACGGACTCAAGCTGTTGTGAACAATGGACGTGTTGAAGTTCAGAATCGTGATTATGGTCGTCAGATGGGCGGTGGTCAAGGGTTTAATGCTGTGGGTAGGAATAACAACAGAGCTCAAGTGGTGGAACAGGGAAATGCTCAGAATCGGTTAAATGGTCTTCGATGCTACAACTGCAATGAGAAGGGACACCTGGCTAATGCATGCCCAAAGCCAAGGACTAGGGGCAGTGCTTATTTCAAAGAGGCCTTACTTTTGGCTCTTAAGGATGAAGCTGGTGGATCTCTCACAAACAAAGAACAGAGCTTTATGGCAGATGCAGACTCAGATGATGATATGGAGGACTTGCAGGCGAATGCAGCTGTTATGTTGATGGCTAATATGCATGAGCTGCACATGAGTGATACAGGCCTAGTGTATGACACTGATGGCTTGTCTCAGGTACCCGAACAAACCATCATCATATCTGAACTAATATCTCCGCCAATATCTGAATCCGGCACGGATCAGACTGTTCAAAATGAGTCTTCTACATCTTCTTCTGATGATTTTCAAGTTAATCCTGTAGTTACATTTGACGATCAAGATGACCTTATGGTCTCCTTTGATAATCAAATTGACTCCGTGGTCGTACTTGAGGATCTAAAGAATGCTCATGATGAGACTCACGTTGAACAAGATGATCTGTTGCCTCATCCGGATTTTGCTCGGTTAATTCAAGACCATAAAATCAAAATGGAGGAATGTTATGCATTAAATCAATCATTAAAAAGTAAAAATGCACTGTTAACCAAGGATTTTGAATGTTTACAAATGCAACTCAACTTTTTCAAAACTCAAGAAAACCGTGAAAAAGGTTTTGAAGCCGCTTTTGCAAAATCTCATCAAAACGAAAAATATTTAGAGAGACAGATGCGTGATCTAGCCGCTTCGAAGAATGCTTTGTTGTCCGAATTAGAACAACTGAAACATGAACATAAAAAGCAAATTAACGCTCTCACCTTGGAAAATCAAAATGCTAAGGCTGAGTTGTTAAATTGTCAAAAACAGTTCTCCGCATACAAAAAGCATTCAACGAATCGGGTAGATGACCTTCTTGCAGAAATTCTCGGTTTGCAAAACAAACTTAAAGAGTTTAAAACTGTTGTTTACAAACATGGTGAATCAGTAACAGCTATTGAAAAGTTTACCTTAAAACCTAATCCAAATGGATATGGAAAAAATCTAGCTGATTACAAACCAAAGCTTTCACTAAAAACATTCAAACCAACTCCTGAAGTTTCCAGTGCAGAATACAAAATTGATAATACTGTCATGAGTGTTGTTGAATATCATCGTCAAGAGGAATTAGATGCAGAAGACGAGAGTCGATCAAAATTAAAAAATGTTGTTTACAACAAACCTTTTAATTATAAAAACGCGGTCACTTTCGTCACACCAACGGATTCTTCTAACACACCAAGGGTTATCATCAAAACACCCGAGTCTTCTATTGTTAATCCCAAAACAGTCTTTGCACAAACTTATGGTCCTTTACCTTCCATTAGCGAAGTAAACTCACAACCTGAAAATCGAAAAATTCTTCGATATTTTGACATTTTCATGGCTGACCTCAAAATTTTACAACATGAGATAGAATATCGTTCTGAAATCAAAGTTGAACATTTTCAATCGCCTCTGGCGCGAGAACAAAGAGACATCTTTCAGAAAAATCTTTTACCTAATGTTAAAAACTTGAAAAGTTATGCAATTGCCTGGGAAAAGGATTTTCATAAGGAACTTGGGGTAATGAAAAACGTTTTCGAGAAAACAGAAACATCTATTACTAACACTAAACGCAAAAAGAAAATGTTGAGAAAAGATGTTGATCGACTCTTGGAAGATGTTATCTGTGCTGATATCCATAATGTTGTGCTATTATATTCGTTGCCATATGCATCTGATCATATCTCTGCTGATATTGTTGAAACTGTTGTAACTGTTGAGAACACCGATAATGTGCTTCAGATCGAGTCTTTAAAATCTGAAAATAAACGATTACACACGGAAATTTACAATGCAAAACGTCGTCTTCATTGGTGTGAAAAAGATATTCACAACCATCAACTTAGTTTTCAAAAGAAAATCGCTCAATTGAGTGCAAAATCTTCTGATCCTAAATTTGAGCAACTGGATGATCAAAACGTGTCTTTGAAAAGTCAAATCTCAAAATATGAACAAGAACTTTTAAAAGTTAAACAGGAATATGGTGTCATATTTGATTTACTCAAAAAGACTCGAGATGAAGCATCTAATGAACTTGATCACTATCTTGCTCACACTAGTGAAGTCATGAATTTTGCTGGTAATATTCGTTCTGAAAATCAAGATCTGATTCACACCATCTCTAAGTTACGGGAAATGTTAGGAAAGTATGAACAACTCCCGACTACTGTGATTAAGAGATTAGCACCAGTCACACTTAGTAATCGTGAACCTAGAATTCCCACTGCCAAATCACAAGTTGCTAATGTGTTTCCCTCTACTGAAACAGGAATAGTTGCATCTTTTCCAAACGTCCGCACTTCACAGCCTAGGAGCACTAAATCGAAGAATAGGAAGTTGCGACCTAAGAAAAGATCAATAAGGAATGCTAAAGTAGAAGAACACCCTAGGACTCTGAATAAAAATCATGTTGCTTCCACTATAGATGTTACGTCTGGCAAATGTAATAGAAATAGTGATGTAACGAATGCTAAACCGTTGAGTACTTTTGATATTCAGTCTGATGCACCTTGTGTTATTTGTCAAAAGAGTACGAATTCTGAATGTCATGACAAATGTGTTGCTAAAGCTATAATCTCTCGATTACGGAATCCTAAGAATTGGAATACCTCTAGGCCCACTAATCATTCTAAGTCTGTGCTTGGTAAACCACCATCTTTAGATTCTAAGGCAACCATTGCTATCACAGTAGCTCCCGCTTCACCTCCTAAGAATGTAGTACCACCTAGTGCTTTCACTAAGACTAAAGCAAAGAGTAGTTATAGATGGCAGAAATGGATATATACCACACTAGGATTTAAATGGATGCCTAAAATTATAAATGTGTGTATGTCTAACATATCTGCTTCGGAACCCTCTAACATTTCGGGTTCCACATCTACTTCTATTCCATCTGTGTCGTCTGTGTGTAATGCAGGTGATACAGATCATTCTCTGGATTGTTGATAGCAGATGTTCCCGACACATGACAGGCAACCTTAAACTGTTATCAAACTTTATTGCAAAGTTCATTGGCACTGTCAGATTCGGGAACGATCACTTCGCAGCCATCATGGGCTACGGAGATTATGTTAATGGGAACATCGAAATCAGCAGGGTTTACTATGTGGAAGGCCTCGGTCACAATCTGTTTTCAGTAGGTCAATTTTGTGATGGAGATTTGGAGGTTGCTTTCAGGGAGAAAACTTGTTTCATTCGTGATCTACAAGGAAACGATCTTATGTCTGGCTCGCGTAATTCTAGTCTCTACACTATCTCTATGCAAGACATGGTTGCTTCCTCTCCCATTTGCTTACTTTCAAAGGCAACATCTACAAAATCCTGGCTATGGCACCGTCGTCTCTCACATCTAAACTTTCAAACCATCACCAACCTTGCTCGACACAAACTAGTTGAAGGACTCCCACGATTCCGGTATTCAAAAGATCACCTTTGCTCAGCCTGTGAACAAGGGAAAAGCACTCGTGCTCATTTTCCTTCAAAGGTGGAACACAGCTCTCAGCATGTGCTTCATCTTCTTCACATGGATTTGTGTGGCCCGATGCGTGTGCAAACGATCAACGGCAAACGCTACATCTTAGTAATTGTTGATGACTACTCACGATGGACTTGGGTCTACTTCCTTCGTAGCAAAGACCAAGCTCCACAAATGATCATCACCTTTCTCACAAAAATACAGGTTCAGCTCCGAAACACCGTCCGAATAATCAGAACTGACAAAGGAACTGAATTTGTTAACAAAACCCTTCGTGAATTTTATGAGAAAGTGGGAATTCAGCATCAAACATCTATTGCACGTACACCTGAACAAAACGGAGTTGTTGAAAGACGAAACCGAACGTTAGTGGAAGCTGCACGAACAATGTTAATCAATGCTAAACTTCCAGATTACTTATGGGCAGAAGCTGTATCTACTGCATGCTATACTCAAAATCGTTCTATGATCACTAAACGCCACAACAAAACACCTTTCGAGCTTGTCCACAACTATAAACCGAACCTAAAACACTTTCATGTATTTGGATCCCTTTGTTATCCGAATAATGATCGTGATGATTTTGGAAAGCTCAAAGCCAAAGCTGATATTGGAGTCTTTATTGGATACTGTGACAATTCTAAAGGTTTCCGAATCTGGAATCGTCGAACTAAGGAGGTAATGGAAACGATTCATGCTCATTTCGATGAACTCACGGATATGGCTTCTGAGTATAACAGCTTAGAACCCGGTCACAACCGCTTAAACTTCCCTCAACCCCCATCATCAGCTGAAGAAAGCCCTCAGCTAACTCGTCAACAAATGGAAAGGTTATTTGCTCCTCTGTTCTGTGACGATATTGATGAACGTGCTCCTGGTGTATCCGCTGTTTCCGCTGCACAACCTGATAATATTCCTATACCTGATACACCTGCTACAACAACTACTGTTGAAGATGCACCTACACCAATTGACTCCAACACAACAGTTGAACACACCGCTTCCAACAATGATGAACCAGCTGATGATATTCTGAATGATGTACCCCCACCTGCAGATTTTGATCCAAATGCGTTCTTCAACCCGTTTGCCAATGAGACTGCTGCACCAGATGTCGCGGAATCTTCTACAAACCATTTGAATCCTCAGAATCTGCACAATGTATACCAACATCAACCCTCTACACATAGATGGACAAAAGACCATCCTCTGGCTAACATTATTGGCAACCCGAATCAACCAGTCGTTACGAGACAACGTCTTCACTCAGACGGTGAACATTGCATTTATGCACTCACTGTCTGCCAATCTGAGCCTAAAAACATTAAAGACGCAATGACAAAAGACAACTGGATTGAATCCATGCAGGAAGAACTCAACCAATTCAAACGTCTTGAAGTATGGGAACTGGTTGAAAGACCAACAGGAGTCTACGTCATTGGTCTAAAATGGATTTGGAAAAACAAATTGGATGCTGAAGGGAACGTCATCCGAAACAAGTCACGTCTAGTTGCTAAGGGTTATCGTCAGGAAGAAGGAATAGACTTTGAAGAATCTTTTGCTCCGGTGGCTCGTCTTGAGGCTGTTCGGATATTTCTCGCGTTCGCGACTCATATGAACATGACGGTCTATCAGATGGATGTCAAAACGGCGTTTCTCAATGGACAACTTAAAGAAACGGTCTATGTCAGCCAGACGGATTCGTTGATCCTGAGTTCCCGAACCATGTCTACAAACTGAACAAAGCTCTTTATGGTCTCAAACAAGCCCCTCGGGCATGGTACGATAAGCTATCATCTTTCCTCATTGCCAATAATTTCACCAAAGGCTCGGTTGACCCAACTCTTTTCATACAATATCACGGGGCACATATCTTAATTGTTCAAATTTACGTGGATGACATCATTTTTGGGTCAACACATAAAAAGTTTTCAATCGCTTTTGCAAAACTCATGAAGAAAATTTTTGAAATGTCCATGATGGGTGAACTTACGTTCTTTCTAGGACTGCAAGTTCATCAATCACCCCGTGGTATTTTCTTGAGTCAGTCCAAATATGCCCTTGAACTGTTAAACAAATTTGGAATGAAAACCTGTGATACTTATGCCACACCAATGGCTCATACCAAGAAGTTAGATGCTGATTTACATGGGAAAGTGGTTGACCCTACCAAATACCGAAGTATTATAGGGTCTCTCATGTATCTAACAGCTAGCAGACCTGATATTGTCTTTGTTGTTTATCTATGCTCCCGTTATCAGTCGCGACCAACTGAAACCCACCTCTCTGAGGCTAAAAGAATCCTCCGATACATCAAGGGAACCATTAATTTGGGGATCTGGTATCCGAAGGATTCTGGTTTTGAACTAATCGCTTTTTCAGACGCTGATCACGCAGGATGCTTAGACTCAAGGAAAAGTACTTCAGGAGCTCTACAATTTCTCGGTGATAAACTGGTGTCTTGGCAATCAAAGAAACAGGATTGTACATCGCTGTCTTCAACCGAAGCAGAATATGTAGCCATGTCCGCCTGTTGTGCTCAAGTCATTTGGATGAGAACACAACTCAAAGACTATGGTTACGTATTTGACAGAATCCCGATGTACTGCGACAATCGGAGTGCCATTGCAATCTCGTGCAACTCAGTTCAGCACTCGAAATCAAAGCACATCGATCTACGCTATCATTTCATCAAGGACCACGTGGAACATGGTACCGTTGAATTATACTTTGTGGGTACTGAATACCAATTGGCAGATCTGCTCACCAAAGCCTTGCCTCCCGCTAGGTTTAATGAGTTGGTCCATCGAATTGGTATGAGGTGTTTGACTCAAGAGGAATTGGATGACCTGGTCAAACACCAAAACATCTTTTGTAAATAAATTTTTCAAAAACAAAATACAAAAATATAAAAACCGATAAAACAACAAAAATATTCTTTTAATCTATATTTCTTTCAACATGGCAAGTACATCTCTTCCGTCAACACTTCAATCTTTCAAAATTCAGTATTTTTCCGATCAAGTGTTGAGGGGGAGAAAATTAACTCTTAACTGTTTTTCAAACATCTGT
Source organism: Chrysanthemum seticuspe (assembly GCA_019973895.1). Classification (NCBI taxonomy): domain Eukaryota; kingdom Viridiplantae; phylum Streptophyta; class Magnoliopsida; order Asterales; family Asteraceae; genus Chrysanthemum; species Chrysanthemum seticuspe. Next base: position 57,848,713 of record BPTQ01000002.1, read on the forward strand.
GTACTTGCATGTTATCACATCTCGGTTGATTCTTTTACAAATGGTGGTACATGTCCTGGTTCAAAGACACTCCTCGGACTTTAATCTATAACCTTTCATTATTTTCTCAAGTCAAGGGGGAGTGTCGTCAAGTTTCTTTCCCAAAAATCTTCGTTTGGTAACCAAAATGGAAGTTAAAAAGCTTTGGATGAAAAAGGAAAAGGTGGAGGGACCAAAACTGTCAAAACCTTAAAAATATTTTGAATAAAAATATCCTCCACCTAACTTTCACTTCACATTTATTACAAAACACCTATTATCATCCTACGCATAATATTCACTCAAGAAATCCGTGTTTCAGATCATCATTTTGTAAGTGATTCTGCGTTTACAACATGTTTTTAAGCAATTGTTTTGAATTTTTCAAAAATCCAACGGTTAAAACTATGTATAATCTCGTTTTTGTGGTCTACGCATAAGTGTATGATCACATGATCAAGATTGTGTGTTTGTGGTTAAATAAGTTGTGTCAAAACGTTCATATTACATCAATGATACCAGTTTAACCATCAAATTCCACCCAGAAACACTAATTGAAGATTTTTGAAAATTAGGGTTTATAAGTCGATTTGGGTATTTTCAAATGTGAAGTGTTTTGGTTAAAAAGATAGTTGGGTTATGCTCTTGCGTTGCTAAATTGATAATTTCCAAAGTCTATAGCCACCCAGAAACACGAATTGGTCATCAATTCGAAACTAGGGTTTAAAGTTCATAAACTTTGGGTATTTTTGATTCTCAACAAATTAAGTGTTACAACTTGGCTTACATACTCACAACATATCTTTGAACTACCAGAAAAAGTCTAGTGCATAATCTATGGCTAGAATCCATACGCGTAGATTTAGGGTTTAGACTACGCGTATGCAATTCTACGCATAACTGTGTAACATATGTTATTGCCATGATCTGTTGTTAAAATGTTTGTATGTGTTAATGTTGATGATTTGATAAATTTATTTCAGGATTGCTACACTTATAATTCAGAATCAAGGTCATTTGATTATCTACGCATAAGGATCACCTTACGCGTAGATTGTTATGCGTAAGACAAGCTTCTACGCTTAAGGTTCTACAATGGACTACGCGTATCCTGTGAAGGATATGCGTAAACAGTGACCTCTACGCATAAGGTCAACTCTTACGAGTAGCCTTACGCGTAAGGTTAATATATGCCTACGCATAAGCTCTACGCATAAGGTCTCTTTTTCCTACGCGTAACATCTCTTACGCGTAAGTTAGAGTTCTACGCGTAAGCTTATGCCTAATCATATATCATTCCTGTCTACGCATAACTTTACCAAAACTACGCTTATCCCTGGATTGACCTTCATGATGAATTGTTACTTGTACAAACTTGTAAATAAACTAATCATATCATCACGAATCCAAAAATGTCACTAATAAACTTAAATTGTCTGATATATTGTGAATAATAAGTGATAAAATAAACTTTAAAACTTAAAGTTAACTAACTCACGAAACATTTCACGATATCATTAAACTATTGAACATACAAGTGACTTAGGACTCGTAACAATCATTATCACTATACATTCAATAACTAGACAATAAGACCTTCTGTTGACTAACATTATGTCTTTCGATATGTTGGTTCTTTTGGCTAATGTTATTTCAGATCACAACATGGCTGAACAAATGAATGTGGATGCACCTGAAGTTCTCTCCATTGCTGATATCTATCCTCATGGCTATCCAATGAAGATAGGAAAGAATAACCTCCGTGTTGACTTTGACACCCTCACTTGCTCTGAATCTTCATGTCTTATTGCTATTGATATTCTGAGGACTCATCCGTATCAGAACATGCTTACACACTCTGCAACTGTTCCTGAGATCTACATCCAACAGTTCTGGAACACTATGGAATGGGTCAAAGGACAAACTGCTGTGACGGTGACTCTGAATCACAAACAAGTCACCATTACACCTGCAGACTTAAGGGATGTTCTCCTAATTCCTGAAGTCGAACCAACCAAACTATATGCCTCACCTGCTGAAGAGCTCACTCTTCAATTCTTAATCGATATCGGTTATGACGAGGCTACAGGAGTAATCAACAAGCACTCTCACGTAGAGCTTAAGAGTATTCCTCAACCCTGGAGAACTCTCTACATGATCATCACCAAGTCTGTTTCTGGTCGTGACCGCGGCTATGAGCACCCCAAGCTCATGGAACTGCAAATATTCTGGGCATTGGTCAACAAGAAACACATCGCTATCGAAGCTCTGATTTGGGATGACATGATGTCATTTCTCAACAAACTTGGCTCAAAGATTCCCTACATCAGATATACTAAACTGTTGATACAGAGAGCACTTGGACTTCATCCTGACATTCCCAAGAGGCTCAATGACCCCGACAATCATGACATGTTGACGGAACCTATTCTCTCTGTCAGAATCAAGGAAACGTCCACAAAGAAACAAGGTGTTGTGCTGCCAGATTTCCTTCTAACTGAAGATGTCAGAAAGCTCGAATCGTACCAAAGGTATCTGGAAGCAGTCAGACAAGGCAAAGTTGGTCATCTCGACGAAAAATCTTCTGGTACACCTGTAAGGAGAACCAGAAAAGGAAGTGCTGGAAGTGTAACAAGTACAGAGAGTCAAAGGAATGTTCCAAAGAAGAAACCTATTCCGAAGAGGAAACCTACCCCTAAGAAGAAAGTTCCGTCTCTGTAAGCCACTCCTATCATTTCACCTGAACTGCAAAGACAGCTCAGGGACGAGGACTCTGAGGCTACTGACACAGATGAAGAGATCTCATACTCTGAAACTGCAAAGGATGAAAATCCCTCAGTACCAAAACCTCCAAGTCCCCAAACTATTAAAGGGAAGACTCCTGCACTTGTACCTCAGGATGAAAGCTCTGAAGATGAAGATGAGCAATTGGATCATGGATACAGAAAGAAGTTTCACAAAGTCAGACACCTTCAAAAGGCCGAAGAATTTGCTAAAGATCAAATGGGTGGCCCTGGAGGATCAAGTGGAGCTGCCCACTCTAAACCATCTCCTGATGCGGTTAATCAACCCGATAAGGGAGCTGGTGCCACCACTCTTCTGCAACAACAACAGCCTGTGGAGGACACTATTGTGTATGATTTTGAGAAACAGGTAACTGAGAAAGAAAAGTCTAGAGATGACGAAGATGATTATACAAAGTTTCTTCTAGACAGTCCAACACACTCAAAGGAGAAAACCTCTGAAACTCCTAAGGACATGAAGTCTCCTCATGTCTCCTCATCATCAGACTCTTCATCTCACTCATCACCACCACCATCACCGAAGTCAACCAGATCATCATCCAAATCAGTGAAGAAACCTCCTAAATCTTGGATTTCTCAAACTCATCATAAGATTGTGAAAGCTGTCAAACAAGTTAGAAAGAAGGACATGCTCCACAGAAAACTTAATTGGTATGCTGAACAAATGCAGTACTTACATGATGAGAATGACAAGATGCGGAAAGATAGGAAAGCTATTCAGGAATTCATGAAAAGTCATCGTCAGGAGGAACTGAATGAAATGATTGAAGGTTACACTCAAAAGTACCTTCAGGATATCGTTCCTAAAGTCCAAAAGGAACTGGAGAAGTCAGCAAGAGATCAAACCCACAAGTTTCTTCTCGACACTGTCCCCGGTGTGACTAGAGAAGTATTCTCCAGACAACTCACCCCTAACATCGTCGCATTGGTTAAACATACAATGGCCAAAGAAGTTGATCTCTCTGAATCTGAGTTAATCGCTAAACTAGTGATGCAAATGTCAAAGCGATCTGGAACGTTTACTTCGGATGAAGCTAAATTTTTCGAAGGTCTACTTGCTTTTCAACTCAGTTCATCATGCAAGGAGTCAGCCGATCAACCCAAACGGCCAAGAGATGACGATGATAAGGATAAGGACTCTGCACCTAAACGTCAGAAGCAGTCTGGTCAATCTACATCTATGCCATCTCCTCTACCACGGACTTCTTCTCAACATAAGACTCCTCCACCTCGGTCTTCTACTGATAAACCTCGGGACGATTCCGAGTTACCACCCCTGACTCATACAACTGGTGACTACTTTGAGTATACGGGTGGTGACGATGAAGAGGTCCTTGAGCCCCAACAACAACCCACCTCACCCAAACAAGTGCAGAAACCAGTATCATCATCAAAGCCTTCCAAAAAGAAGAAGCAGACGACTCAGCCCGGAGTCGTATCATGGCTAGATGACGATAAAACCGAAGATTTTGAATGGTTCTCCACACTTGTCAATCAAACTCCCTACCCTGATGCAGGCCAAGAATTAGTAGATGGTTCAACATTGGAGCATGCAAAACTGTTGCAAGAAAAGTTCCATGTGAAGAAAATGACGAAATCTGAATTGAAGCGAATCAAAAATGAAGCTTTTCAACTATGGAAAGACAGCTCTGAAAGCGCCCTCGAGGTCGAATATCATCTTGAGAACATCGCTCGAGCTATGTCTAACAACATGGATTGGCTCAATCCGGAAGCAAACATTGACTTCACACAAAGGGACAACCCTCCATACTACACCGACTGGACCAAACCTCTACCGACCATTGGCCAAGCAGACGAACCAAGGATTCCCTTCCGATATTTCTTCAACAAAGACCTGGAATTTCTTCTCCATGGTGGCGATGGTTCGAGAAAATACACAACATCATTGACTCTTCCATTCCCAGCGGCCATTTACTCTAACTGCATAGCTATCGAGGAACGTGCAACTCACTTGTTTTCTGACAAAGTGCAAGCATACGACCAAGCTGCATTGTATGGGATTCATCATTGGCCTGAACGCCGAAGAATCTACTACAGAAGCTGCCTGGTTCAGAAGTCTCAACATGAAGTGTATAGCTCCAAGGACATCGTGGCCATCAAACACATTGATCTCAAGTCTAAGTGGGACTACACATTCTTGAAGAATATCATAGTCAAACGACAAGATGAACAGGACTATGGATTCTCCGAGGCTGACTTTGAGAACTTGTCCCTCAGAGACATCGAAGACATGTACCTTGCCAAAGTACAGGGTCGTATGAGATAATTCTCAACTGAAGTTCAACGTGAATTTATCAAGTCAGTTCTCATCTTCATTAGACGCATCGTGATCAAAGAACGTGTCGAAGATATCCAGATGGCTGTTGAATCATATCAGAAACGTGTAAACTTCACTCCACCACAGCTTGATCTTCCCGACATCAACCAGCTTAAACAACTCACACTCATCAGCAAACCTTTCGGCGTTGTTTACCGCAGTGAACTTCGAAGAAACTGCTTAATGGCGTGTAGTGAGCTCCACAAATTCGGGGATCATACCTTGAAGATGGTTAGGGATGGATTGGCGTACAGACTGAAGGATATACGCCTGAAAGTTGGGAATCCTAAACGCTGGAATTCTCTGGACAGGAGGGATGTGAAACGCATCATCACCATGATTGATGAACGGTTGTTCAGAAGGGATCAGTTCAGACGATTGGAAAGCTATGTTGGTGGTCGACCCAGGAATAACATCACCGGCTTTCAACGCCCTGTGCGCACTCCTGGGAACATCACTGCACTTCCTGGTACCCCTTGAATTGTTTCCTTCATATGATTTTTGGATGTATGAATTTTGAATGGCTTGTGCACACATAACAGTGTACAACCCGTAATGGTCAAGAAAGGACCCTGTGGTACGCCTCAGTGCCACAATCCTTATAAAAGGAGCGAAAGCTTCTTATTTTTGAGTAAAACCTATCAAACCTTTCATTTTTCAAGGTTTTGCTCAAAAAGACAAGTACTTCCCCATATGATTTCAAAACCTCAACCGTTTATATCACTAGTTGAGGGGGAGTATTTGAATTAAAACTTTGTTCACAAATTGTTCACAGTGGTCACTCTTCCCGCAACACTCAAAATGGTCATATTTATTCTCAAACCGTTCAAAAATAACAATTTTATATGCCATTTTTGAGGGGGAGAAAATTGTGTGATAAGAAATATGTTGTACAAAATGCAAATGAATCCGTGTACCTCAGACTTAACCAACGAATTGACGTACTAAACTGTTAGTAACTCGAAAAGACTTGTCCTGGACGGGTAATAATTTCAAGCTAGTTCGCTAGTGATGTAAACGTGTCTCGCAAAGGACTTGTCTGAGTAGAAAGTACCATTCGAGAAACTTTTGATAGACATGAACTCTGACGGGTTTGACAACCTTCCAAGGTTTGTCTACACCTTCAAGGTAGTTATTAGAGCTAGTTGTCACCTAAAAGCTGACAATGTATCTCTTTAACTATTCAACGTAACCGTGTCTCGCGGGAGATTGTCTATCTTTAGTGGATCAATTCAAAAAGTGCGCGCTCTTTCCTCACTGTGCATTTAACCATTAAAACTATTAAGCACATGTGGAGGGGGAGTATTTATGCAAAAACTTATCTCTCACAGTGGTTCAAACATGTTTTTCATTTACAAACCCTTTGAGAGATACTTTTCACATACAGTGGTTTTTAATGGCAAACATAGGTTAGTCATGGAGTTATAAGGTGACTAAGGTTAGGAATAACCGTCCTATGATCCGCCAGAGCCGGAGGGATCTACCCAAGGACACTACCATTAGTTAGTGTTAGAAGTCCTTAGGAATGATTATAAAAAGGAGAAAATGAGAATCGGAGAAAGAAGGAGTTGAAGAATCAAAAAGAAATGTAAAGTAAAGGGTGAAAAGAAATAGCCCTCCAGATTATTCAACTTAGGGCAGACACCGGGTTCAATTCATATGCTACTGGTTGTCACTTAGTGACACCGGTATTGAAGATTAAAAGTCGTCATGGACCCAGTGACGCATGCACTAAGCCTTCTTAGCCACTCAAGTTTCTCTCAACAGAAGCTTGTTTCATTCTCACAGGGAACCCTACATAAACTATTGGCTTTCTCTTAGAGATCGCTGGTATTGAAGAAGGAGACCCTCTCCCTAGTCTCCACTCAGGAAAACCAAAACGCACTGTTGAGTCTAGAGCCACGAGATTCATCAAAAGATCTCTTAGGAACACTTGACATTTAATCACTTGTTGATCAACAATAAGATCTTCAGTGATTCAGTGGTTCATATCGAGTCCTTCACATATCTTAGCAATCTGTCGAGAACATTTATGAGAGGTTCACATCTGTGATCCTCAGTGATTGAATGGAAACTCCTGCCAGGGTCAACATCAAACAGCCCTGACAGCAGGTCACTTCGGTAACTCCCCGTGGATTACGCGGAGTGTGTCTCAAACGGTCTACAGTCGTGAGGTGATGCTTCGGTGTACCTCAGCGACTCATCTGAACTGTAGATATATTTCGGTACATCGCGTTATCTCACTTGTGGGACTCCAGTTCAGGAACGGCCTTTGTAAGAATTAGAGTTGTGTTTTCACACTATGCTGTTAACACTCTCGAAGTTCAAACTTGTAAGTGCCGGAAACCGCTTATTACTAACCGTTTGAAATGTTTTCTTCTTATGGAAGCTCCGGAGCGGGATGATCGTGCTGATTCTTCTCATGCTCACGCCAACATCATCACTAATGGAAGTTCTATTCTAAAGCAACACAACCGTCAGAATGATTCTTCATCAAATCAAAGAATCTACAAAGTCAAAGACTTAAAGAACTTCATCAGTATTGATTTCCAACGTCAAAGAGCGTGTGAGCATGTTGAAGAATGACGTAGAGACACTGGAGCAGCGAAGCAGACCTGAGGCAGACTGATGCAGACAACAACATACTATCACTTTCACCACAAAGAACAATGATCAAAGAACAAAGTTAATGATGACGTTGAAGCATAACTGTTCAAAGATAACGATCTCTCTACATTGGGGAGATTGTTCGAATCAAGACAATTCCTCTCACAAGAAAGAAGAATGTCAGAAGACGTCACCGCTACTATTACATCAACGCCTTCACCGTTTACATTCATATATACTTGAGGGGGAGATTGTTGGAATCACTCCTAAACATTATTTCAAGTATTTATATTTCATATGTAATAGGTAGCTTTATTATGGCCTTTATGTTTGTTTAAGGTCCAGCTTATGTAGAAGGCCCATAAGCTGAGGCCCAAGCCCAATAAGGAATAGGGAAGGAGAGGGAGTGTTGCCCTAGCTCCTTGCCTATATAAACTATTGTAAACCCTCATTTGAGGGTTGGTTGTTCAAGTTATTCTTTCACTCATACATTACGCCTAACCGTTTCATATTATTGTGTGTGTGTGTACTTGTTTACTTGTTCAATCGCCTTATCTCTTCTCTTATAAGCTTGTGTTGTAAAACTAGTGACCTAACAGACTCGATACAAGCATTTGACTCGAACAAACAAACATAAATATCTTTTAGTTAAATGTTATTCTCATGTTTACGTTTCTTTTGAAAACGTGTGTAATCCTCCCTACACTTATCCCTTATGTAAAATACCTTTATATGCAATTAAGACGAGGTTAAAAACAAAATAAAGCATTTTCACAAATTTAAACATGAGGATAAACAATTAATAAAAGATATATAACACTAACAAGCAAACAATTAAGCATGGGTTGCCTCCCACGAAGCGCTTTTCTTTATTTAAGAGTCTTGTAGCTAGACTCATAGTCGTGCTTCTACGTACCGATATACGTAAGTCTATCCTCAACAATGTCGTAAGGATCAAACTTATCATTCAAGTTCCTAGTAGTACGATCGGTTAAATATGCCTTTTCAAACATCTCACCATCAGGATCATAGATTTGTATCCTAATGTGCCACCTTCCATTACCATCACTAGGCGGTCTATTCCAATCCCACTTGTGTTCGGATTTCTCAACTATCCACTTATTCATGACAAGGTTAACGGGCAAGCTTCCTAGGAACTCGGTCATCTTCCTAAATACTAAGGCGTCCTCGAACGGGTTCACTTCTATGTCCCTAGCCATTTCTTGTTCTTGGAAAGTTGCTGCACTAGCAAAGGCCTTATCTAGGTAAAAAGGTCTTTGGGGGCCTACGATGTTCTTATCAATCCAAGGTCCATATCTAGAAGGCTCTCTATCCAACCCTATCTCTTGTGGGATTTCCTCATCCTTGTAGTATGTATGTTTTTTAACATCGTAAACGGATCTAGCACTCCCCTCTCCTACCACTATTTTGGACATCTTACAATCGATGATGGCACTAGCGGTAGCTAAAAATCCTCTTCCAACTAGTAATGGAAATGTCGGGTCCTTATTCATGTCTAGTACATGAAAGTCGGCCAAAAGAGTCAACTCTCCTACATGTACTACCATGTCCTTTATTATTCCTACCGGACGTGCTATACTACCGTCCGCTAGACCTAAGATGGTTTCCGTTGGTTCAATTTTACCTAGGTTGAGGCTTCTATGGAGGGACAACGGAACGAGATTGATGCATGATCCTAAATCGGCTAGAGCATCGAGTGGCTTGGAGGTTCCAAGTCTACACGGAAGAGTGAATAGCCCGGGATCGTCTAACTTCTTAGGTAAGTTGTTTCGCACAAAGGCGGACCCATGTTTTCCAAGCCTAAGTTCTAACTCATATTTTTCTTTTAAAGCATTATAATAAGGTGCATGAGCTAAGACTTCAAGAATCGGTTTTTCTTGATGGAGTTCCTTGTACTCCTCCTCTAAACTAGGTTTGGATTCTTGGCTGACGGGTTTCTCAAGAGTAGGCTTTACCAAAGGTGCCGGGCCTTGGTATCTCTTGGATGGCTTAGAACCCTTTTTGATAGCATTTACCGAGTGAACCGTTGGGTGAGAGGGGCATGGATGTGCATTCTCCCATGGTGAACTAGAACATGAAGTCGATGCAATCGAATTCACTTTTGGGTTCTTTATGGTATCACTTGGGAGTGCTCCAACTTCCCGCTCATTGAAGGCTTTTAAGAGGGCATCAAGCTTGGTTGTCATCTCGCTTTGTTTTTGCTTAAAATCGGCTTCAAGCTTATTCAATCGAGTTTCTTGGGATGACAAAAATCTAGATGCAATTGCCTCAAAAGTAGTGGGGTTCCCGGTATTAGAAGAATTGAACCTAGTAGGCGAACTAGATGAGCTTTGGGGTGTGCTTGAGTTTTGGTTCCACTTAAGGTTAGGGTGATTTCTCCATGAGGGGTTGTATGAGTTTCCTAAGTTGTTTTGTTCGGGTTTGAAAGTGTACCACTTCTCTCCCACTCCGTCGGTACGTATGGAGGCGTAGTCCGCAAAAGCTTGTTCGGAGAGCCTTGTGCAATCACGAGTGTCATGGGGACCACTGCATAACTCACAAGGTAGAGTGATTTGATTCACTTGTCGTGAGGACTTAGGATTTTTGTAGGAACTCATGAGGAATTTAACTTGATCTTCAAGTTCGATCATCTTACGGTCGGGAGGAGGCAAGGAGATTGCCTTGACGGTTTTGGGCAGCTCACGGGGGTCATCCCAACTTTCGTTGTCATAGAGGGCGAGGTCCTCTATTATTTCCCATGATTCTTCTGCAGTGAGATCACTAAGTTTTCCACCGGCCGCTTGGTCTATGGATCGCTTAGTGGGGAAGTTGACATGATCATAAAAGATTTGGACTTGGAGCCAAAGATCAATGCCGTGATGAGGGACTTTATGAAGTAAGTCCTTGAATCGGGTCCATGCTTCATAGAGAGATTCACCTTGACGTTGTTGGAACATCAAGATGTCATTCCTAAGCTTAGTGGTTCTCCCCGGTGGGAAAAATTGAGCAAGGAAGCGAGAAGTAAGATCATCCCAACTTGAGATGGAGCCGGCGGGAAGTCGCTCAAGCCAATTACTAGCTTGGTCCCGTAGAGAGAATTGGAAGAGACGCAGGCGCGTGGTCTCCCGAGTAGTAGCATCAAGGTCGATGGAATCGACGATTTTGAGGAAATCCCTCAGATGCTGATTTGGATCTTCGGAACGAAGTCCATGGAATGCACATCCGTTTTGCACCAACCGGATGGTGTCGGATCGCAGGGCCGTAGTTTGGGCTTGGTCGGGAAGCTCAATGGTGTTTCTATAGCCTAGGTGGCTTGGTCTCGAGTACTCACCAAGAGTACGGGCTCTTGGCGGGTCATTTGGTGGTATGTTGATGAATGGTAGTGGGTTATCACCTTCCATGATGAAAAGTGATGGGGTTACGAACAAAGGTTACGAAGAAGGGGGATAGACTAAGAGAAAGCTAAAAATTGAGAAAAAAATTTACTTGATAGGAATCAAGCAAAGAACCTAAACGAGGTGGACTACTAACTAGCTATTCTATTCCCCGGCAGCGGCGCCAAAAACTTGATAACGCTACACGCGTCGTTCGGGGTCAAAGGAACTTCCTTTTCTTCGAGCAAGTTTTATAACACCCTAGGCAGTGAACCTAATCGTTGTAGTGTAGTAATTAGGGTAAGCCACGGGTATTGATATCGTTCTCTAGGGGAATAGGAATGCTAGTAAGGAGTTACTACGCTAAGGTTAAGGTTGAGGAAGATTATTTTTTATCTTTTTATATTTTATGAAATGGAAAGGTACGAATCTCGGGTATTGGATTTGGGGGGGGTTGGTATTTCTACCGATTACTCTACTGTTATCTAATTATCTAAACTAAGGTTGTGGGAGTCTATGTCTAATTAATGTGTGCTCGTATGATAGTTTAAAGATGTGTTTACTTAGTTTGTATTACTCCTTAATTATCTCCTATTAATGGTTGAGTGTCACGTCTTATTCCTAGTTGCGTTGTGCTTCTAAAGTTGTAGGGTATGCGTTTCTCCCTAACTCTTTGAACTTACCAAAGGGTCTTGTCTACAAACCCACTAGGGATTATAAACTCCTACTCTAAGGCGCTCTTTGGATGGTTTAGCCTACAACTACTCAAGTAATTATATTCTAAGGTTCACAAAGATGAATCAAGCATTAAGTACACAACGAATGACCTATCGCATTACAAGATCATTAATCAACTAAGATAAGAAACAACCAATCAATATTCAATAATTAAGTTTCATACTTCCTAAGCAAACACACAAATAAATTAGCCGGACATGGAGAACATGCAAGCATACACACAAATAATCAAAGACATAATTGAATTAATGAAGTAAAGACTTATCTTGATGTAAGATAGGGTTTAAAACCCTAAAATACTGTACAAGACACCTTAGGTTCGGTTTTAGGTTTTTACTCCAAAGACTCTCCACACAAAGACTGAAAAATTCGGATTCTATATATAAGATTACAATTGCGACGGCGTCACCTTATGTTTAGTGACGCCGTCGTGTCGCCGCCATTAGGGTTTCGTCTTGGCCACGTTAACCTTGCGACGGCGTCACCTTATGTCCGTGACGCCGTCCTCTTCAGCTTCTGACGTCGTCTAGATTGCATCTAGGCCGTCTGAGTAGCGACGGCCTACTCTTTCAAAACTAGACGCCGTCTCTTGAAAATACGAGTTTTGGGTTCTGGCCCGTCACAATAATTTTGGGACGGCGTCACAATGTAGCACCTGACGCCGTCGCCTTCTACTTTCAGCAACTGTGAGTGTCTCGATTTTGACTTTGGCCATTTTCTTCATATATTCGCGCCTTTTCGTCCAAATAAGTGCCATTCCAGCATTTTGCCTTCACGAGACCTAAAAAGTGAAAAGGAACGATATTAAGCAATAACGGATACAAAAGTGATCAAATAAGGACTTAAACGACCCCTCAAAATGGTACCTTTTAAAACCTTATCAGTAAACATGCCCGAAAAAACTTTACTTCAAATCCAAATAAGAAATATCATATAAACCACCCTTCAGTCAATCTTGTATAATCAATTCAAGCCGCAACATAATATTCTTAGTGAAAGTAACCAAACCTCATTACCCTTCGAGTCACATCATTACGTCAAATTTCATTATTAAATCTCTTCAACAAAGCCCATTATCACAACTCATAAAGTCCAGATCTCATGTGTATGATCCAATATTGAGAAGCCCATTTGTCCATTATCCAAATAAAATCACAAACATCGGCCCATTTGAAAAAATTCATTTTTCAAATTAACAATGGATCCGTTTAAGTTCAAGTGAAAGACAAATCCGATCCAACTCAAAACACATAATATCCATAGACGTTTACCCTTAAGAAAATCATACCAAGATACCACTCTTAATCAAATTCATACACTTCAGTCAACATGAAATAAAGTCAGTCTCGAGCCCAATGTTTAAAACGAAATTTCATAATAATTACATATGCACTCGTTTAACAAGATTAGAAATTGTATAACAATCTCCAACAGGTATATCACGATATTCACGAGAAGTGTGAAAATTCTGTTCAAATATCAAGGTCCAATGTGACATTCGGTCCATTGAATTAACACCTCATGTTTGGGCTAAGTTAGAACAAGATAAACATCATTAGGCCCACTTCCAATTCAAGAGGCCCAAGCAGCTCAAACAGATCCATGTAAACCAAGTAGATAATCAGTTTCCACAAACCCTAAGAGAGTTGGTATAAAACACACACTAACTCGTTGCAATCAAAACCCTAAACACATACTCATTTTTGTCCGCCCCTTTTAACTGTTTCAAACCCTAATCAAAAACTGCATATGCCTCCTTTTCATCACAAACAACTCGCCACCCAATCAAAAATACTTTCACTTAATCCGATTCATCTCACCTTCAAACATCCAAATCTAAATTATTTCTCTTGATACCATGACGAGATTCTTGTTCAGACACGATCATGCAACCATTTTCATTGTTGACCTCGCCACAGGGATGGCTTGAGGCTCTGATTTGGTTATGAGAACAAACCGAGGTTCAAGGTTGGTATTAAGACTTTGATTTGTTTTTATTGATTGAACGAATGAAAGACTTTGAGGTAACATACATGTTATTTTTCCATTTAACTTGATGTTAGGATACTGTCACATGTTTAAAATCGATGATGAATTATTTCTCGTGAATAATGACCTTTGAGTCATGATATAACTTTGAAAGACACGAAGAAATAATACTGAGATGATTTTCGTTTTTGGTTAATCTTTAATCACAACCTCGAATCACAATCACAATAAGATGTTAAACCTCAAAATGTTTTTCATCTAACTATTTGATTCGAATATTATCAAGAGGTGTCTTAGAAAAGACAGATTCGTAACAAACGAATATTTAGTTGAGTAGATCGATGATGATATTGTGGGTATAGATCTAAAAGGAACTATGAGATTTCATGAGGTTCGAAAAACCACAAGGTTGAGATCATTAAGATATTAGTATATTTGACGAGTTTTGAGTCTTATGGTTTGGTTTTTCATTAGAGTCTTGGTGCATGAGATCTGTGATGATGAGTTCGAGATAAGTGACCCTCGAGGTCTTTGAAAAATCATGTATTCGAACGATATCTGAGATCAATTAACTTAGATGATAGATGAGTCATAGTATTGTTGTTGAGGTCTTGGTCAATGGTCAACATCTTCTTCATCCTTTCTGTCAAGTTGCTAGCCCAAGTTGCTACGACTAAGTCGCTAGCCCAAGTCGCTACGACTAAGTCGCTAGCCCAAGTCTCTACGACTAAGTCGCTAGCCCAAGTCGCTACGACTAAGTCGCTAGCCCAAGTCGCTACGACTAAGTCGCTAGACCAAGTCGCTACCATGAGTAAAGACTCATGGCAAGTCGCTATCAGTTTTAAGAGTCGAGTCGCTAACATTTTGTGTCAAGTCGCTAGGTATACCATGAATCTGGACATTTTCATAGACAACTCGCTACGACTTGTAAAAACAAGTCGCTATACAAAAAACTGCAGTACAACTCGCTACCAAGAACATGACCAGTTTCTAACCCAGAAAGAGGCACCAAAAAAGATATACTTTTTACCCTTTTTACCACTGTTTGGACTAAAAAAACAGACCTGTATGGACAAAAAGAACACAAACCAGAAATGAAAAGAAGTTGGGACCATGACCATTTAGACCAAATAACATATCACGGATACAGTTTTACCAGTAAAACATGTTTGACCACATAAACCATTCATAAGATTGTTAAAACCAGTAAAACAACAACATGTGAAACTGTTTTACCAAAACAATGGAAGAAAAATTTTCCGACCACAAAATAATACAAAAAACAGTTTACAAACATGTATCAAAACCACAACAAATCAAACACAATACAACAACCTTGGCTCTGGTACCAATTGTAGGATCGTTATATTTATTGTGTTATAATGATTCAGGTGGTCTTGGATGATCAAAATACATGATAGCCATTTTAGAGAGAGAAAGTAGAGAGATGGGTGTTCAAGCTAGATACTTGCTTTGTAAAATGTAAAATGTTAGATTGAAAGCACCACCCCTTCCATGGATGGAAGGGGTATTTATAGTTACAAGTAAATACGTCCTCCTATCGGACTGTGGATCAGGCATACAGTGGGTAAAGACCCGTCCTTCTTCCACGGTGTTACTCTAAACTAAACTACGCTACTAATTGACTAATTAACTACAAAACAACGTAAATAACTACAAGTCTACGAGCTAACATATGCTAGAATATAATTGGGGTGACCGACACTTTAACATGGAATTTCCAATTCTTAACACCTTTTTCCAAATTGACTTCCTGACTTCCTTAACCTATTTAGCACTTATGACATTTTTGACTGGAGATTTAACAACATTTTTTAACTCATTCGCAACACATTCATGATAAATACCAGAAACCAAACATTCATTACATGTTTTGCAAATAGTAGCAGAATTTGAATTAATTACAGTACGCTTATAGCTAATACTAGAATCAACACGATTCGTCTTATTCAACTCAAACTTATAGTTCCTAGGGTGGTCTTCTAATTTATTCCCTTGATCACTCTTGGCTCGCGAGGTCCTATCTTGCTTTGTATTTCCTGGAGGCTTTGACCCGCTTACCTTAGTGTCACTGATTCTCCTGTAGAAGGAACGATGGGAACATTAGTTGGTTTCACTACTTTCTGCATTCCTGGTCTAGAAGTGCTGGGATCTGAGATTCTAGGAGGCACATCGAAGGTCACATGCTTGACTTTAGGCATAGAACAAGGCATAACTACACTATCTTTCCTAGTACCAGATTTAGGACATATAGCTATTAAGCATTCTAAGAGTTCCTGAGATCGTTTGGCATATAAGCATGCATGCCCAACCGCATTATCAAGTGGTTTCTCTATATTATCCTTTTCTACAATCTCACGAAGACATTCTAGACTATCCTTAAGGTACAAAAAATATGTTTGACATGCAAGCTTATTATTCCTAAGATGAGGGGGAATATACTTCACAGACATAGCGTATTTAGTACAAACAGGCACCTTTGGTGCAACATTCTCACCACTGTTGATTGGCATTTTCCCTTTTACTTGACTCTTCAGATTCTCAATTTCTTTTTGCAAAGAAGTTATCTTTTCATTGTTCTTGTCATGAGTGACCTTAATTGATTCATATAACTCTTTGAAATGCAGTTTAACCTTTTCATTTTATGCTAAAAAAACACTCATTTTCATGTTATAAAACATTAATGATGTTTTGAAGATGAAAATTATGAGAATTCTGAGAATCTAAAGGAGGAGGCATATGGGAGCCAGTCACTTCATTCTTTTCACCCTTCAGATGTGAAATTTGGGCTTTCAACCTTTTGATCCTGTTACAATGAGCTCAAATTTGTTCATCACGTTTGTTTATTTCAAAAACTACATCAAACTCAGGAGCATCCGAAGATGTCTTGGCATTTGAGGTTTTAACATTTTCTTTAAGGTGTTGATATTTTAATTGTAAATCAAGATATTCAACTTCCAATTTAGAAAAAATTTTGACCATGTTATCATGATCATCCCTTTCGATTTTCTCATGCAATTTTGAATTCATAGTCTCAAGCTCATTGACACAATCTTGGGAGACTTTCAAAGCAACAGATAATTCATGAAATTGAGAAGTAGTAATGGAGTAATTTGTAACAGTGTAAAACACATCTTGAGCAATACATATAGAAATCAAATTATCATTTAGGATATGAAGATTCTTTCTCTCAATCTCATTACTTTTGAGCTCACATTCATAATTTTTAACCTCGTTTTCCATTTCATTAAATATCATTTTCATTTCCTTAATCTCTATATCTATGGCCTTTTGAAGACTCTCAAATTGTTCTTTTAGTTGTTTAAAGAAAGGCATGACCTCAGTTAAATAACATTCTTTTGTTTGCTCAAAGCCCCTTTCCCCTTCAGTGATTACCGTTGGAGTGATTCTCTTCTTACATGCTTTCTCAAAGTCAATGAATAGTTGGTAAACTACATATAAGCTGACTAGGTTTTTGCTTTGAGTGGGAAGAGTTTTAGGCACTAAATGCATTGGTGTATTAGGTGGATACACAATAGCTGGAGGCAATTTATTAAGGGGAGGATTCTTTTCAACTAGTTCATAAGTTTTTTCTTGTCCATATCTTTCTTCTAAAACACTTGTTTAGGGGTTAATTGAGTCTGAGGTCTAAACTTATTGAATGCTATCCAGTTTTCCTTAGCATAGTTGGGGGTTTTAAATGTTATATTATGCTCTACACACCAAGGATCTTTTAGTTTCTTTTCCATTTTCTCCCTAGTGGCATCTTCTAATTTTCTATCCTCTTCAGTGCTTTCTACACAAGCAGGCTTTTGTTTAGGCTTAAGAATTTCATTACCATCATAGATCACCTTTTGAGTAGCTTTTGCTTTCTTACCATACTCAGGATTGGGTTCCTCCACAAGGCTAGTACTATGCTCATCACTTAACACTCTATGCTTAGTGATCATGTGAGCAGTCTGAATGGTGTTACCTTGTACATACAACTTGTTTTCAAGTTTGTTTTTCAAAGTTTTTAGGTTGGAAAAATCATTTAAAAGTTTTGATTCCTTGACATTGAATTCCTGTTTAAGCACTTTTACATTTTCTTGAAGTTCTTGATTTTGCTTAACAGTTTTATTAAGTTTTTATTGTAAGGAATTTAACTCTTGTTTTAATATTTCTTCCCTAAAATTACATTTTCTGATAAGTGTACGCATTTGGTTATCCATCTCCTGCTCATGGGTAGTTAATTCAAACTTTGCACGCTGTTCATATATAGCAACTTGTTCCTTATAGGCATTAAGTTCAGTGGTCATGGAATCATCAGGTGCATATTCAGTGTATTCATCAAATATATAGTCATCATTGATAGCAGAAGATGCATCACTTGGTACAATTATACTTTCATCTTGTTTCACATATTGATCATATGGGACAACATTGCTATTACCCATATTTTCAATATCTGATTCAATGATTTCCGTTGATTGTACTTTGTTGTGAATCTTGTGCACATCAACCACATCATATAGTTTTAATACCTCTGATATGATGGATTCCTTGGAGGGACTGGTTTGTTGAGGTGGAGAGACCATTGGAGTGATATTAGCCATAAAGATGGTTTGTGCCGTTGGTTCATCATCAACATCAGAATAAAATGCATCACAGTCTGCAAGTTGAAAGACATTGGGATTGTTCTGAGCCACACCATGCACTGGTTGTTCATCCACATCTGCATCATAAGTCTTGGCATTTCCCTCAGCAAGAAACAACAACTCTTTCTCATCCAACACTGCTCCATTGTCTTGAGCTTGCACCAGTAGCATCTTATCCCTGAAGTACTCTGCATTCTGTGGACATTTTTGTTGAGTTCAGTTCCTAGCAATGTGTCCTTCCCCTCCATAGTTGTAACACTTGATTGGCTTCCCTTGACCCTGAACCGCAATCCTTCCTCGATTCTGATTACCCACATAACCAGCTCCAACTCCTACATTCCCATAACTAGTTCCAACACCTGCATTCCCATAACCAGGTCCAACACCTACATTCCCTTGTTCATTATATGGAAGATAAGCATTTTGTCTTCCTTGCACGTTTTGCACTACAACCTTTCCATCTTTAGAAGTAGCATGATTTTGTAGATTAGATGCAGTTCTGAGATGATTGTTGGTGTGGGGAGTGAGGTTTAAGTTTTGCCTAACCATTAGGGCCAGTTGATTTACAAAGTGTTCCATGAACATGTCCGATGGCTTGTAACCAGGATCAGAAATGAGTTTGTGATTATTATCTCCAGTAGGTATAACTTGTGATGCTTTGGTACTTTGATACGCTTACGCAGCGCGTTCGGGGTCAAAGGAACTTCCTTTTCGTCGAGCAAGTTTTTCAACACCCTAGGCAGTGAACCTAATCGTTGTAGTGTAGTATTAGGGTAAGCCACAGGAATTGATATCGTTCTCTAGGGGAATAGGAATGCTAGTGAGAAGTTACTACGCTAAGGTTAAGGTTGAGGAAGATTATTTTTTATCTTTTTTATGTTTTTTTAGGAAATTGAAAAGTACGAATCTCGGGTATTGGATTTGGGGGGTTGGTATTTCTACCGATTACTCTACTATTATCTAATTATCTAAACTAAGGTGGTGGTAGTCTATGTCTAATTAATGTGTGCTCGTATGATAGTTTAAAGATGTGTTTACTTAGGTTTTACTACTCCTTAATTATCTTCTATTGATGGTTGAGTTGTCACGTCTTATTCTTAGTTGGGTTGTGTGTCTAAAGTTGTAGGGTATGCGTTTCTCCCTAACTCTTTGAACTTACCAAAGGGTCTCGTCTACAAAACCCACTAGGGATAATAAACTCTTACTCTAAGGCACTCTTTGGATGGTTTAGCTTACAACTACTCAGGTAATTATATTCTAAGGTTCACAAAGATGAATCAAGCATTAAGTACACAACGAATGACCTATCGCATTACTAGATCATTAATCAACTAAGATAAGAAACAACCAATCAATATTCAATAATTAAGTTTCATACTCCCTAAGCAAACACACAAATAAATTAGCCGGACATGGAGAACATGCAAGCATACACACAAATAATCAAAGACATAATTAAATTGATGAAGTAAATACTTATCTTGATGTAAGATAGGGTTTAAAACCCTAAAATACTGTACAAGACACCCTTGGTTCGGTTTTAGGTTTTTACTCCACAAAAGACTCTCCTAAAACTGAAAAATTCGGATTCTATATATAATATTACATATGCGACGGCGTCACCTTATGTTTTGTGACGCCGTCGTGTCGCCGTCATTAGGGTTTCGTCTTGGCCACGTTAACCTTGCGACGGCGTCACCTTATGTCTGTGACGCCGTCCTCTTCAGCTTCTGACGTCGTCTGGGTCGCATCTAGGCCGTCTGAGTAGCAACGGCCTACTCTTTTAAAGCCCGACGTCGTCACTTGAAAATAGGGTTTTTGGCTTCTGTATCGTCACAAAAATCCTCCGACGGCGTCGCAATAAACACCTGACGCCGTTGCCTTCTGTTTTCAGCAGCTTTGAGTGTCTCGATTCTGACTTTGGCCATTTTCTTCGTATATTCGCGCCTTTTCGTCTAAATAAGTGTCATTCCAGCATTTTGCCTTCAAGAGACCTAAAAAGTGAAAAGGAACAATATTAAGCAATAATGGATACAAAAGTGATCAAATAAGGACTTAAACGACCCCTCAAAATGGTACATTTTAAAACCTTATCAAATATCCCTACACTTGTTATTTGCTTGTCCTCAAGAAAATGTGCTTTTAGCCAATTAATTTATAAGTTAGGGGTCATGAAGCATTAATTCAAAACGGTCCACAACACATATAAGCCCCGCAAAAGTCATAACAAGCACGGAAATTACATACTAGCACCTCACATAGGGTGTTTGGATACTCACATCTCTCTCGGGTGTATATATGAAATATAACAAATAGGAAATGGAAGATAAACACTCATTAACCGGTCCTAGTACATAGATTACCATAGGCTTGAGAATAGATCAAACCTCCATCGCTTTGGCGTAAGCACCTAGGAAAGACTATCAAAGAGGTATTTTAAAGGGTTGTAATGTTAGGCTTACGGTAGGGAAAAAAAAGGTTTGGTGGGATAGGCTATTTAGTGGTGGTAAGTCAAAAATCTCTATGTTAAATGCATACGAAGAATGGCGTTGCTAAGCCAAGACTCGACACTCTAAAACTCTAGGTAACGGAAATAAACAAACATAAATTTAAAGGATAGATGTAGGATGGTAGCCCGTATATATATATATATATATATATATATATATATATATATATATATATTTTTACACTCTATTTTTTTTCTTTTTTTTTTTTTTTTTTTTTTTTTTACTCTTTTACTCTACCATCCTCTACGGTAACATCAAAATGATAGGGATTTATAGGCACATCCCTACACTTGAGTTTTTATTACTCTAACACTAATTTGACCCGAATTGAAAAGATCAAAACACTTGGGGTGCATTATTACGCAAACAAAGGGAATTTGAATTTAACGTTCCCTTCCTGTCATTTCATAAACTTTAACTTTTCACATGAATCCCAATCGTCCCAAAACTGTATACAAAGGATATGATTCGACTTAGCAACTTATGCAAGCAACCAGATAATTGAACTAAGGGTTTAGGGTGATAACAAACATTTGCACTAAAAGTGAGTGCATAAGGGGTAGGCTAAGGCGATTTGGGTGTATATTTGGGGGTGGGGTGTAAACAATGCTCTTCATTGATATTCCAGAAAAAACCGAAACATCACGAGAGCCGCGAAAAGGATAGGCTCTGAGGGGTTAACTAGGGGTATCGTGTACTAAAGATGAGTACAACGCAAAGGGTGTGGGGGAATTACTCAACCGAAGTGGAAGAAGTAATTATATTACGGGTATCAAACAAGGGTTATCCTAATGCCTCTTATCATTTAGTTATTCCTAACTATACAAGTGTAGTCTCACTTGCGATCTCGGAATGCATCACAAAACAAGTTCTAGAATCTAATATACTACCGGTTCACACTCTAAGCATTAAAGATGAATGCTTTAATTCCTACTAATCTAAGGGCGATCCTCACATTTTGGGTGGAATTTAGGTGGTAAAGGGTTTTGTGCTAGTCATATAACTTCCTATCCGTGAGACGCTTTTGTTAAGACTAATGGCCCACTCCTATATGTCATGAAAATTTTTAAATTTGGTGCCAAAATTACCCTAACCGACATTTTCTCATGGTTTATTACACAATCACGATTGGACAAAGCAAATAATCAAGGATAAGCATAGTTTCAAAGTTCCCGTTTTATTTTCCCTCCCTACACTTAAACTGAACATTGTCCCCAATGTTCCCCGAAAGTATCAAAGTTATGATAAAAGAAGGTAATCAAAAACGAAAGAAACTAATACTCCCCTGATTAGCTCGGTAGGATCCGTGTGTGAAGTAGTGGTTAAATCCTTTCCAAGAAGAATTATTGCGTGAAAAGCTCCTCAATCTTGTGTAACTTTTCTTGACAAACTAAACCTGCACACTTGAAGAAAACAAACGAAACCTTCGCGTAAAATCGGCGGTAATAATATATATAAGACTCGATTTAACTAGGATATAATGCTTGTGGAATGGATGTTTACAGAATGGGTAAAAGCCATAAAATAACAACGTACTTTCTCAAATTTACCGAGTTGAAACACATATTTTTTTATCAACATATACACCCATGTACTTTCAAATGTTGTTCCGACTTTACCCATATTGTAATAAAATAATATTATTTAATATAATATTATATTAATATAAATCGGTCATATGGGTGAAGTCGGAACAAAATTCGAAAGTACGTGGGTATATATGTTGATAAAAAAGTATGTGTTTCAACTCGGTAAATTTGAGAAAGTACGTGTTATTTTATGGCTTTTACCCTTACAGAATTTCTAAGAAAATTAAGACCTGGAAAATTCCAAAAATTTATAAGTAGCTCAGAAAACGAAAAAAAGTGATCTGATGTTTTTACTCCTTCCTGACGCCGTCAGGTTGCAATCCTGACGCCGTCAGGTTATCCTGACAAAAACGGTTCTGCGATTTTCTGGAAAAAAATTCTGGAAAATTTACATCTTTAGAATCTGAAAAAATTTCTGCAAAAACATCCATTATGACTCGATACAAGCATTTGACTCGAACAAACAAACATATATATCTTTTATTTAATTGTTATTCTCATGTTTACGTTTCTTTTGAAAACGTGTGTAATCCTCCCTACACTTATCCCTTATGTAAAATACCTTTATATGCAATTAAGACGAGGTTAAAAACAAAATAAAGCGTTTTTACAAATTTAAACATGATGATAAACAATTAATAAAAGATATATGACACTAACAAGCAAACAATTAAGCATGGGTTGCCTCCCACGAAGCGCTTTTCTTTATTTAAGAGTCTTGTAGCTAGACTCATAGTCGTACTCCTACGTTGCCCTAATCTTAGAGGCCCATTCGATCTCCTTAACTCTTCTTTCATCACGAATATATTCAGGCCCTAGTTCAAGACAAGCAGTGTAGTAAACTTTGTTCTTCCAGTCTACTTCGAATGCCGGAATGTTATCTACATCTAAATTATCCATGCCCTCAAAATTCTTATTTTTGTGGGGCATTACATATTTAACATTCTCGGCTTCATTTGAGAATTCGATTATCCCTTTCTCTTTATCATAAACCATCTTAGACTCCTCTATAAATGGTTTCTCAAGTATCACGTCTTCTAAAAACCCATCAATGATGCCCTTAACATTTTCCAAAATCATGAAATCACACCTATATGTGAAATTACCTATGAACACATGCAGTCCCTTAACCCTCCCCACATAGTTACTTGCTTTCCTAGGGCGAAAGGGGTCCCTCATAGGCTCTATCTTTTTGCTCATGATCCAATTGTAATAGAGCCTAGACATTATATTCATGGGTGCCTTACAGTCAATGTAGGTGTGATCCCTATATAAGTATCCAATCATACACGGTATTTTGATGTTTTTAGGGTTTCCCCTTCTTATGCGAGGCTCGAAAGGTGGTCTTGGAAAATTAACCACGTTATGGTGATAAGTGGTTTCCTTCCCTTTAGGGTATGAATCAAAGTACTCCCTAAGTTCTTCCTCCTCCTTACTACCCTCCATAATTTCTAACACCTTATAATCTCCTTCCTCTAGATCATCATCCGAATCACTTGTGGTCGAATCATTATCTAAAGGGTGATCAGATTCCTTAAGGGCTTCCTCGAGTGTATTCTCAATTATCATATTTAATTTCCTAAGCTCTCCAATTTCACTCATGATACGGGCTCGAAGTTGGTTAGCAGAGGTTGGGTCAAGCAGTGGGTATTTGTTTGGAGGTGGAGTGTTGTTTGGTGGTTGGTTATCACCTTCCATGATGAAAAGTGATGGGTGTTACGAACAAAGGTCACGAAGAAGGGGGATAGACTAAGAGGAAGCTAAAAATGAGAAAAACATTTACTTGATAGGAATCAAGCAAAGAACCTAAACGAGGTGGACTACTAACTAGCTATTCTATTCCCCGGCAGCGGCGCCAAAAACTTGATACGCTTACGCAGCGCGTTCGGGGTCAAAGTAACTTCCTTTTCGTCGAGCAAGTTTTTCAACACCCTAGGCAGTGAACCTAATCGTTGCAGTGTAGTATTAGGGTAAGCCACGGGAATTGATATCGTTCTCTAGGGGAATAGGAATGCTAGTGAGAAGTTACTACGCTAAGGTTAAGGTTGAGGAAGATTATTTTTTATCTTTTTTATGTTTTTTAGGAAATTGAAAAGTACGAATCTCGGGTATTGGATTTGGGGGGTTGGTATTTCTACCGATTACTCTACTATTATCTAATTATCTAAACTAAGGTGGTGGTAGTCTATGTCTAATTAATGTGTGCTCGTATGATAGTTTAAAGATGTGTTTACTTAGGTTTTACTACTCCTTAATTATCTTCTATTGAAGGTTGAGTTATCACGTCTTATTCTTAGTTGCGTTGTGTGTCTAAAGTTGTAGGGTATGCGTTTCTCCCTAACTCTTTGAACTTACCAAAGGGTCTCGTCTACAAAACCCACTAGGGATAATAAACTCTTACTCTAAGGCACTCTTTGGATGGTTTAGCTTACAACTACTCAGGTAATTATATTCTAAGGTTCACAAAGATGAATCAAGCATTAAGTACACAACGAATGACCTATCGCATTACTAGATCATTAATCAACTAAGATAAGAAACAACCAATCAATATTCAATAATTAAGTTTCATACTCCCTAAGCAAACACACAAATAAATTAGCCGGACATGGAGAACATGCAAGCATACACACAAATAATCAAAGACATAATTAAATTGATGAAGTAAATACTTATCTTGATGTAAGATAGGGTTTAAAACCCTAAAATACTGTACAAGACACCCTTGGTTCGGTTTTAGGTTTTTACTCCACAAAAGACTCTCCTAAAACTGAAAAATTCGGATTCTATATATAATATTACATATGCGACGGCGTCACCTTATGTTTTGTGACGCCGTCGTGTCGCCGTCATTAGGGTTTCGTCTTGGCCACGTTAACCTTGCGACGGCGTCACCTTATGTCTGTGACGCCGTCCTCTTCAGCTTCTGACGTCGTCTGGGTCGCATCTAGGCCGTCTGAGTAGCAACGGCCTACTCTTTTAAAGCCCGACGTCGTCACTTGAAAATAGGGTTTTTGGCTTCTGTATCGTCACAAAAATCCTCCGACGGCGTCGCAATAAACACCTGACGCCGTCGCCTTCTGTTTTCAGCAGCTTTGAGTGTCTCGATTCTGACTTTAGCCATTTTCTTCGTATATTCTCGCCTTTTCGTCCAAATAAGTGCCATTCCAGCATTTTGCCTTCAAAAGACCTAAAAATTGAAAAGGAACGATATTAAGCAATAACGGATACAAAAGTGATCAAATAAGGACTTAAACGACCCCTCAAAATGGTACCTTTTAAAACCTTATCATACTTATCCCCACATTTGTGAAGAATGCAGTTGAATGATTTGAAGAGCTTGCAGCAGCAGCATTAGTGTTGAACTTTTCCATGATCATACGTTCAAATGCAGCATGCTTCTCATGTTGGAGTTAGTAAGCATAAATTTGCTCATAATTGGTGTGCCTAAGTCCTTTGTTCAATTTGACCGCAGTGACAAATTTGTGCCATTCAGGATTCATGTTGTTCACGAACTTGTAATTGAGCTGGATATTTGGCATTGTCATCTTGATATTCCTCATATCATTCACAAGCTTGTGGAATCTCACATAATATTCAGTAACACTTTCCCCTGGGTTCATTTTAAAGTTCTCAAAGTCATCATACAACTGAGATTCTCTATCTTCCTTAGTTAGTTCCGAACCAGAGAGAAGCATTTTGACATTATCCCAGACAGCCTTAGCTTCAGTGTTGTGATTGATCAGCTTGTAAATGTCTTTTGGCAAACCTTGAAGTATGATGTTTGAAGCTCTAATGTTAGCATCATATCTCTTCTTGTCCTTATCATCAAGCTCATCATACATTCTTGGTCTATCCAACCCCAACACAACATTTCCATCAGTTCCAGTTTCGAGAATATCCCTGGTAGTTCCAATTTGAAATGGTCCTTCATCAATTGACTTAAGGATGTTAACCCCATTCTCTTTTCCTAAGAAATAAAATCTAATTCCTTGAGCCCAAGAGTCATAATCTGTTATATAAAGCATGGGAGGACGAGTATCGGATCCTGCAGCTTGAACGTCATCAGCAACGGAAGAAGTGATTGTAGACATGAGTCCTAAGTATACGGGATTTTACTACTCTTTGATTAAACCGGGAAATAGGTTCTTTCACGGGATTTTACTAAATCAAGAGAAAACCGTAAAATATATCACAAGGAAATGACAAATCTCTAAGGACAAGTCGCACAATTGACAAACCGCTTCAGTCAGATCGCAGTGTGAACAAACCGCTTTTGTCAAATCGCATTCGAACAAATTGCTTAACACAAACCGCTTCTAATCAAACCGCGTAGATCAAGTCGCATAAGACAAACCGCTTGAATCAAAAGGCTTTGTGACAAGTCGCTTATGACAAAACGCTTTAAGGACAAAAAGCTTAATCAAACCGCTTAATCAAATCACTTCTTTTAACAAACCTCAAGGGAACACAAGTACTTCCACTACTTTGTCCTTTTTGTCTCTTTGTCTCAACACTCAAACCGCATAGAGATCAAACCGCTTAAATTTATCAAATCGCATATACAAACTGCATAGAACACGTATCAAACCGCTTATAACATTTGATCAAATCGCATGAAACACGGGACAAACTGCATACAAGAATAGTATCCGAGAGACAAACCGCTTCAATGAAACTTATCAAAAACTAAACTTTTCCAATCCAAAACACTACAACCAAGATGATTGAAGCCTTTCAAATCAAAACCTAAACACTTATGATGAATCTAAACACAAAAGTACTATCAAAATTCAAACTTTAACACTAAATATGATCCAAATGATGAAAAACTACTCAAAGCTCATCCAAACCCAAAAACCTATGAAAACAACTAAGAATCCAAGAACATGTAAGATAGATGATCAAACCATGGCTCTTAATACCATTTATAATATATTGGTTTTCACAAACACATATTCAAGCATAAATAAATTTGAATGAGCTAAGGTTTTAGAGAGAGAAAGTGAAGAGAGTTGGGAACTTTAGTGAGACAAAGAAAAATGTATATTGAAAGCTCCAACCCTTTGCCTTGCTAGGCAAAGGGTATTTATAGGTTCTTACATGAGACGCCTCCTACATGCTGTGGATCAGGCATACAGTGGGTAAAGACCCGTCCGTCCTCCACGGTGTTACATAACTGACTACTAACTATTCTAAATGACTACGACTACGAGCTTTCCAATGAATACATATACTTGAGGTGACCGAGTCTTTAACTATCAGATTTTCTAAATCCTAAAAATTGGTATCTTGACTAACTCCATTCTTCAAATGTGATCGAGGTGGCCTCTTCGATCTTATAATCACTTAACATAGTACTATAACAATTTGCACTTTTATCAATAAGAACTAATCCATAATTTTTTTTAGAGAGTACAATGAATGATAAATTATCCCCCCACTTGAGATGAACATAAGGAGAATATGGGGGATCTTCAATGATCTTCAAATAATTAACATCAATTTAAGCGTGATTTCTGAAACTTTTTACTCAAACCTTAGACTAGAGTAAAAAATGACTTCCCGATCATAAAATAAGACTATACGGAAGGATAAGGTGAAAAGGTATAAAAATGTATATGGGCTGAGAAATGAAAGGATATGCTCAAATGTGTGTAACTAGGGGTATCTTGCACTAATAAAGAGTGCAACAAAAAGGTATTATCATGGAGGTCGAAAAGTCAATGTGACTAGTCGATAAACGCACACAAATGAACACGTATGGGCTATCTAGTTTAATCCTAAAACATTTGCCTTTTCGAATTGCCTTTTCCAAATGAATCAAGCTAACTTGATACACTACTCGTATATGGTCTCGAAGTGACGTAAAGGCCAAGTTCTAAAGTCTACAATACTACCGGCACACTCAATTTTTTTGGTAGATTTCGGTAAAATAGGGGAAACGGAAAAGTTAAATCTCACCAATTACATTAAAGGTTATTGTGTGCTCGGCTTCATATAATTCTAGTTTGGTTAAAAACATGTCAAAAATTTTCAAAGAGCTTAATTTTTCAAACCGACTATAAAATTAGGGCAAGCAGGCTAAGTAAACACGCACTTCATTTCTATTCTTATCCCCCCACTTGAAGTGTACAAAGTCCCTTTTGTACAAAAAGAAAAAGGAAAAGAAAATAGAAATGAAAAATAACTGAGAAAGAAATAAACTCCTCTCTCAATCGCTTGCCAAGGAGGTCTCACTAAAGGTCAGAAGAGTTGCTATCGCGTAACTAAAGAGGTTGAATACGCCGTAACTTAAATAGCCTCACAACTTAAACTTTCTCAGTGAAGAGTTACGGCATATCGCTATGAACCAGTTACGCCGTAACTAACTCTCTAGAACAGAATCTGCACAAAAACACAAGGAAAATTTGTACCTATAGGTACTTAGATCAACACCATAATAGCAATCATCCTAGGAGTTTAATTATTATAGACATAATAATATTGTGTAGAAAGTAGAGAAATTGTTCGAGAGACAAGGGAGTTAATCCTCCCGGTCGAGATCATGGTCCATGGATTGGTATTGGGATGGGTCAAACGGGGTACTCGTGGTGCTTCCAGGGGTAGGCTAAGGATTCATGTAGGCTACACCATGTTGGACTCCAATGTCGGGAAAATCCGGTTGGTATACATATGGAGCTCCATGCCAGCGGGGGTGGTTGAGGTGCATCTTTTGAAGCATCTGGCTTGTGCGGTCTGCTCTCCAATTCAAGAAGTCTTGCTGGAGCTCCTGCACCTG
Source organism: Chrysanthemum seticuspe (assembly GCA_019973895.1). NCBI lineage: Eukaryota > Viridiplantae > Streptophyta > Magnoliopsida > Asterales > Asteraceae > Chrysanthemum > Chrysanthemum seticuspe. Next base: position 57,878,119 of record BPTQ01000002.1, read on the forward strand.
GTTCAATGTACCTGAAAAGCCATCAAATTGGGTGCTTAACCCATACAAACCTGCAGCCAAACCATCAATTTCCTCATTGAAGTGGCTCTCCATATGATCGAGCCGTCCATCAATCCTTTGCAATCTATCCCCAATGTTCATGGTAGCCCTAGCTCGAACCCTTGGGGCCTCCTCCTCGGCACCCATTTGGCTACCACCTGCTCCACTACCACTGGCTTGACTTTCACTTGCTCCTTCTCCTTTTAGTGGAGCATCTGGCATCAATTCATCCTCACCCAAACCATTTAAACGACAAATCCCATACTCAACTAGCTTGTTGGACCCGATCAAGCTAGTATCCCTACCACGAGTAACCAATGACAAAGCTTGAGGATTCATCAACCCGAAACTCTTCGCAAGCTTACCCATTAAATGAGCCCCTTGAATCATGCTCTTTGTAGTGAAACCTTTAGCTCCGGTTGACATGAACTTAGCCAAATACCAAGGAACATCAAGTTCCTTCCATCCATACCATATAGCAAATATAAATCATCCATCGTCATCTTTTCCCTTGTCGAATGCCTTCCTTTTATGGAGCATGCAATGAGCCTATGAACCAATCGGCGAATGGGACTTCTGATCAATGTGTATGAGGGGGGATGCCTTGAGTTGTAACCAGGAGTGGAAGATATGCTATTGAAGTAAATGATTGGGTTGTATTCATTTGGCCTAAACCTCCAGCATTGACTATAAAATTCATCCCACATAATAGAGCCAAAATCTCTTTCACTATACAAACCCATCTGGAGCATAAACTGCCTTAAAGTCATTTCCCTTCTCACTCCTCCAAGTTGAAAATAGAGCGAGGTTTAATCAATGTCAGTAACATCTTCACTAAACTCTACAAGGAACTGGAGGGTATTCACGTCTCTTAAAATAGGTCAAAATTATAAATTCATACCTTAGATCTTTCATTAACTGCTCCCCGGTAGCGGCGCCAAAACGTTGATGTGCTATTTCATCCTGCCTTTAATATTTATAAAACTGATATATACTAGGATAAACACATGCTAACGGGCAGAGAACCCAATTAGATGAAGTAAAGCCTTAGGTCAATCCGAGTGTCATCCCAAGAGAGCTGTGACCTTGAAAGAACTAAGATACTAAGAGATAAATAAGATAAGTTGATAATGGTAAGATAAAATGGATAGAATTATCCTAATTATACAGGAGTAGAATTTAGGACAAAGTAATAGAAGAGTGAAGCTTAACCAAGATTTTAGATATGTTTTTATTCTCAATACTTAAGCTCAATATAGTGGGTAAATATCGCTAGACTCCTTTGGTCAATTCCTCTTAGCCTATGATTCTTAGACCCTCACCAAGGTGATCAGATCACCCGGGATCATTCAGTAATCTAATAGCAATCATTAAGAACGAAATCAACTAGACCTAGTTAATGGAAACCCGGCCGTTAGGAACTTAGATTTCCCCTGACTTCTTAATTACCTTCGCTTGATAGGTGATCATTTGGTCAGTTCGCACACAAAGTATGGTTGTACTATGGCCAATTCCTTCCATACTTCGCAACCTAGTGAATTGAGGTCAGTTGGTCAATTCTCCCAACCCTCTAGATACTAACAAGCTTATAATATTACCGAAACTAGCGATCTATGATAAGACTAAGTAGATGTCTATAAAGAGAGATAAAGAGGATAAATAACATAAATATACACTTGATTTAATAACATGAATCCATAGTATGATTTCTAGAAAAACATAAAAGAATTCAAACTCGAATACAAAGGAAATTGTAGACGAGAACTTCGTTCTTCATGCTCCTAAGCCATAATTCTTCTTCTATGGTTGCTCTCCCCAAACCCTGGAAAGGGGAGATATCTTCAAATGCATAAATCGTTTTTTATTTATAGGCATGAAACCCTAATTTGAGCTACGGCGTAACGCTATGAAATAGTTACGCCGTAGTTCTTCATAAGCAGAAATACTGATGTCAGTCCAGGATTACGACATAACCTGAGCAGATGGTTACGCCGTAGTCTTCATAAAATGTTAGTTACTTCTTAACTTGAATGATAGTTATGGCCTAGTCTCATTACAGTGTAACTCCATTAGCTTGTTACGCCATAGTCTTCGTAAATATAATTACGGCGTAACTTCATCACTTAGTTACGCTATAGTCTTTGTGAATGTAAGTATAATCCAATCTTGAGCCCAGAATTGTCTAAATACCGCTTCTTCATAGTAAATTACTCCTGAAATGAAATAAGAAGGAATAAGGACGATTCTAATAACATTTTAAGCATAATAGGTTAATAAAGGGGGAAATTAACACTTAGAACATTAGGACTATTTGATGTTATCATACGTTGTAAGCGCGAATATTATGAATAGATCTATTGGGTTGAACTCCCCATCCATAGTAGGATAATCTTTACTGACCACTAGTACGAGTCGGATGGACGCATAATTATTTGAGGTAATGTTGGGTGTTTTGGCAAGACACCTATTGGGGAAAATATACTTACATAATACTTAAGGCTTCGGTTCCATGATCTTAGGGCAATTTTGTTTTCATTTACAGAACATAACATACATACTTTCATAAATCTAGCGGTATACTATTACAGTTATTTGATGGCAAATTTTCACTTCCAAGACATTGTGGGTTACAGAATGATCTGATCACTTTCACAACATTGTGGTTACACAATGGTATTATTCTTATGATATCACTAGAGATGCAACGATTACTAAATTCTTTTGATAAATATTTATCTTACATTACATTACTCTTTACTCAAACCTATGAACTCACCAACAATATGTTGACCGTTTTAGCATGTATTTCTCAGGTACTTGATTTTAGCATGGTTCAGCATTCACGAAGTCTCCTTTAGAGGTCATTTTCTATAACTTGATCTCTGTATTAAGAAGTCACCCCAGTGACGATGCCTTCCGCTGCGGTATTTTTTGGGGTGTTACAGGTTTGCCTTTCCATGCCTCTCGGGCTTCATTGAAAGTCCTAGGTCTGGGGGTTATAGGGAATCTTCCTCCCGCTCCATTGGTGCGCGTAGATGCATAGTCCACGGAAGCTTGTTCGGGGAGTCTTGTGCAATTACGAGTGTCATGGGGACCACTACATAACTCACACGAGGAAGAGACTTTGTTCACTTGGCGTGAAGGTCTAGGAACTCATGAGGAATTTGACTTGATCTTCAAGTTCGAGCATCCTACGATTGGAAGTTTGTGATTCGATTGAAGGTAAGGATATTGCCTTAACGGTTTTGGGCAATTCACGGGGGTCACTCCAACATTCGTTGTCATTGAGGGCAAGGTCCTCTATAGTGCCCGACGATTCTTCCGCGGTTAATTCACTAATCTTACCACCAGCCGCTTGGTCAATGGTTTGCCATGTGGAGAGATTGACATGATCATAGAAGATTTGGACTTTGAGCCAAAGATCAATGCCATGGTGAGGGACTTTGTGGATTAAGTCCTTGAATCGAGTCCACGCCTCATAAAGGGTTTCGCCTTGACGTTATTGGAACATCAAGATATCATTCCTAAGCTTATTGGTTCTCCACGGTGGGAAAATTTGGGCGAGGAAATGGGTAGTGAGATCATCCCAACTTGAGATGGATCCCGTGGGAAGACGCTCAAGCCAATTACTAGCTTTGTCCCGTAGAGAGAATTTGAAGAGACGCAATCGTGTGGTCTCCCGAGTGGTAGCATCAAGGTCAATTGAATCAACGATTTTTAGAAAACCTTGAGATGGTGATTAGGATCTTCGGAACGAATTTCATGGAATGCATATCCGTTTTGCACCAACCGGATGGTGTCGGATCACAGGGTCGTAGTTTGAGCTAAACGGGGAAGCTCAATGGTGTTTCTATAGCCTTGATGGCTTGGTCTAGAGTATTCACCAAAAGTACAGCCTCTTGGCGGGTCTTGTGGTGGTGGATTTGGTGGTGGTAGTGGTTGGTGTGGTGGATGGTGTGGTGGATCGTTGTTGGGTGGGTTATCACCTTCCATGATGAAAAGTGACAAGGTTACGAACAAAAACACAAACAAGGGGTAGACTACAAGGAAGCTAATGAAAAATAAAAAAGCTCACTTGATAGGAATCAAGCGAGCAAACCTAATCGAGATAGAAAACTAACGAGCTATTCTATTCTCCGGCAGCGGCGCCAAAAATTTGATGCGTGATTCGGGGTCGAAAGACTTCCTTTTCAACGAGCAAGCTTTACAACCCACCAGGCACTGTAACTAATTGTTGCAATGTAGTATGGGTAAGCCTAGGGGTTGATCGTTCTCCAGGGGAATAAAGATGCTAGTAGAGATGTATGACGAAAAGGTGAGGATGGGGGTGATTCTTTTTATCTTTTTTTATATTTTTTTTAAAGCAAGTAAAATCTCGGGGTTTGAAGAGTGGGGTTGGTAATTCTACCAATTTAACTACTTAACAATTTGAACTAAAAAATAATTAAACTAATGAAAATGTAAAAGCTATGGATTGATTGATTGTGTTTCTTATGATAATTAAAAATGTGTTACTTAGATTTTTTTACTCCCTGGTTATCTTTTATTGGTCGGTTGAATTGTCAAATCCTCATTCTAATTGGTGCGTTGTATTTCGTGTTAGTATTAGGGGGTGCCTAATTCCTTAATTCTATGAATCGTAACTCTCCTCTAGACTATCCGGGATCGCCAAGTACCGAAGTATCTCTCCCGAATACTCTATTATCCTTAAGCTACAACTCACGCAATAAACACAATGATGGCCTAAGTGCACTCTTAAGCTTTTTGCTATTTTGGACGTTCAAGCTCGCAACAATTAAAGAAGAAGCCAGTTTTCCCTACTCTAGCGTCTACCAATTTAAAACAAGGGACAACCTAACAGTAATCAACAACTAGGTTTGGATCTAAGCAAACACTAGATTAATTTAGTTAAGCATGGTAAATAAGCAAGAACACAAACAAACAATTGAACATAGATCAAACATGGTGATAGATTGGATAAACAAACTTATCTTTAAGTGTACAAGAGGGTTTGGAACCCTAAAATACTGCCCAAGTCGAACTCTTAACGAACTAGGGTTTGCTCTCCAAAATAATGCACACCAAATACAGAAAATTCGAAGTCTATATATAGATTTACACTTGTGACGGCGTCGCTCTTTGATGGTGACGACGTCTTGTCGCCGTCATTAGGGTTTCGTTTTGGACAAGTCATCGTTGGGACGGCGTCAGGTGAGAAAATGTGACGCCGTCTAGCTTGCATAATGACGTCGTCTGAGATGGATCTTGGTCGTCTAGTGAAAAAAGTAATGGTGACGCCCTTCTGGATTTAGGCGTGACGCCGTCAGCTTGTAAAACCAAAATATGACCTGAGTCATCGCTCGAGACTTTTTGTAAAACCTTGTGAGCGACGGCGTCGCCTTTGGAGATGGGCCGCCATCAGGTGTGTAAAACAGCCTTGAAATCTTGACTTTGTCGTTTTCTTTATGTTTTCGCTCCTTTTCGTTCAAAAGTGCTTGATTCCAGCAATTTGCTTCCAAAAGACCTAAAATGTGAAAAAAAAAAACGATTTTAAGCAGTAACGGATATAAAATGTAACGATTCACGGCTTAAATGACCCCCAAAAAATGTATGTTTTAAATTCTTATCACACACCGTAACCAAAAATCTTGATTGAGTCAAAATTTAGAAAAAAAATAATAATAAAATAAAATAAAATAAAAAAAAAAAAAAAAAAAAAAAAAAAAAACCTTTAATATAAACACGAAATTTGTGAGGACCGTCGTACCCAGTTTTTATAATTTTTTACTTGAAGGTAAAATAAAGATATATTTTGATTGATCAATAAAAATATTTCAAAAAGAACTCTTGCTAATTTAAGTTTATGAATTTACGTGTAAAATTTGTACACTCTATAACTCTTTGGATGAACAAAAAGAATTTTACTCAAGTTCAAATCTCACACGTGCTTTTTTTTCCTTAATAAATTTGTAGATTCAACAAATATTATTATTATTATAATTGATTTTCCGATTCGACATTGCGAGCCGATTAATTTCAAAATGACTATCTTTTTAAATAGCCCGGAGTTAGCGCAGGTGAACTTCCATGGCAACAAAGAATTAATTTTCTCCCCGTTAAATTCAAACCTTTGACGAATTAAATTACACACTTGTTATTATTCAACAAATATTTTTAATAGAAACACTTTTGTTATTATTGTTTTATTAATTTAATTGATTTTAATATAAAAACTAAAATATGCATAGTATAAAGTAGTCAGTTATGTTAGACGAATTATAAGAGCATTGGGTGTGGGCTTGTTGTGGCTCGCCATCATCTTAGGTGGAGGTGACATGGCACCTTGTCGTGGCTCTTCACCACACCGTCCCCCCTTGTCATGGCTCTTTATGCAAACTTCTTCGTCACCACGACGAGAATAAGTTTTGTATTTTGTCAGTTTTTTTTTTTTTTTTTTTTTTTTTTTGTAAATATGTAATATTTTATTTAGTAGTGGGTCCCAAATGAAAAGGTTAAGGTTTGTTATGAGGGAGGAGGTTTGTTGTGGTTAGTTGTGGAGGTTTGTTATGCTATGTGGCGACGATGAAGAGGTATGGGTTCTTCACCACACCCACTGCTTTAATACTCCGTAAAACTTATTCAACAGCATACTCATGAATATGATAATTGGATTGATCTCAAATAAATATATTCATTTAAGAAATGTTTGTATCGAAGGTTTTGAACTATTTTAAATCATTAGTTCCACAATAAATTGGTGGGGATAGATCAAAGACTCTTTCGCCACAAATAAATATATTTTTTTTATTTTAATAATTTATTTTCTTTAAAATAATATTTTTATATTTAATTAATTTAAAATTAAATATAATTTCTTTCTTTTATATTACTTTGTATACTCATACCAAATCAAAATCCTATATTATATTATATATATATATACTAAAACCCGTTCCTGGGCACTGTAGCTACAGTGTATGCGCAGTTTTCAGTTTTGCCACTTTTAGCCCCTGAGGTTACTGCTCAATTGCAAAGTTAGTCCTTAACGTTCGTTAACTAACAGTCGAGGATTAAATTTGAAACGGAACAATAACTTGAGGGGCTATTTCTGTGCAAATATTAAGCAAAAACAGCCCCTGAGGTTACCCTTTTTTTTCACCGTAAGTCCCTAAGGACTAACGTTGCAATAGGCCGCCAATTTCAGGGACTGAAAACGAAAATGTTACTGCTACAGTGCGTAACAGTGCAGAACAGTACCTGCTACAGTAAACATCCAGTTTTAAATAGTGCGAGCACTGTTCATTCGCATTTTACACTTTTAGTCCCTCAAATTAGCTTCAAATCGTACCGTTAGTCCCCCGTTATCGACCTTTTGCAACTTTCGTCCTTAATAACAAAAAAAATATATATACAGTCCTAAAAAAAAAAAAAAAAAAAAAAAAAAAAAAAAAAAAAACTTTATCAACTTCATTCCCGTAAATAAAATAATCGAGGGCAACGCACTCCCGCCACAACGCGCGGGTTAACCCGCTAGTTAAATACAAAATCGATTCTAACCCTATTTACAAGCCATACGAACCTTTAGTTAAATTAAATGATTTTCCTTATAATCAGTGACACGTGTGACATAAATTTTGACTCGCTTCGCTTCGCAACTACATTTTAGTTTTCATTACTCATTAACCATGTTAAAAGCTATCTATCTAATAGCAATCAACGACTTAAGGGAAATATATTCAATAGCATAGCACAAAATATGTTTCAAAATAACTATCATACAGTGAAAAGCTACAAAATTGTAACTGAGAGCATCCACTAATTCATTATGGTGGTTTATCAAGAAGTTTATAAAAAGATAGAAAAGGCCAAAACCTTGTAAATAATAGTGAGCATTCATTTTAAATTTATGTAGCATTAATAGGTCTAAGATGTTCAACCTCTTCATAATTTAATGCTTGTGTTATATATGACTAGAAGGGTACCCGCGCAATGCGGCGGCGGGTACCCGATGATTATTTTGAGGTGGTGATGTGATGAGATGGTGGTGACAGCGGCGGTGGTGGCGCGTGGGTGGCGCTGTGGTGGGAGCCGAGGGCTCAAAATCTCCAGAAATGATGTAGGTTAACCGATCTATCGAATCGGCAAGAAAAAGATTTCGCCGGAAAATTTGCCGGCACTGGTGGTGGCCGGACGACGGCGGTGGTTGCCGGAGAAGAGGGTGGCCGGCGAGGGTAGAGAGAAGAGAGAGGGAGTGTGTGTTTTTATGTGTAGTATCTTTCCATAATAAGTAACTTTAAAAATCTGAATTTTAAGCCTTCTAATTTTAGAAGGCCTAAATGCATTATAAAGTAGTATAGATATTATAAAACTTTAAGAGGTTTTTACATAGTGGAATTAGGTTTATAAACCAAAAAGGTTTATAAATTAATGACATTACATTACTATAGACCTTTAAAAAGATTTATCATATTGAATGACCTAACATCATGATTTTTCAGTTCCAGTTCATCAAATTGTCCCTAGCCCCAGCCCCCAGGTACAAAAAGATGGTGGCTAACAACACTTTACTTGGGCTACATTAACTGCGGAAAACTAGAAAAATGGTTGAATAGTTTTACCGATTAAAAGTAGATTTCAAATTTTAGATTTAAGTCTATGTGAAACCTTGTGGATAACTAAGTAGTGACAATGCAATAATAAAAGTAATTAAATAAAGCAAGTAAAGAAAAAGATAGAAAGTAGCGACACAAGTTATTTATAGTGGTTCGGCTATAATGACACATTCCTTTCCCTACTCCACTCCCCGAGTAACTCACTCGAGAGTTCAATCACTATGTCAACAAGCTCCTTCAATCCGACAAAGAAGCCTCACAACGTCGCTTACACTTTTTCAGGTACAAAGCTAAATACCAAGTTCTTTTACAATGGAGAACCAATCCAACTACACAACTTTAACACAACAACTTTATGAAATAAGAAACACAATACTAAGATCTTGTGAGGATGATCAAGTCGAGCAAGGTCTGCTTTTGAAACTTGGATGACTTGTATGTAAATCGTGATCTCGCCTTTGTGAAGGATCTAAAAAGAATCACAAGAAATAAAACAAAACTACAAGAATGATCAAGGATCAGAGGTCCGAAGAGAGTAAGATAATATGAGAGAGAGTTGTAAGAAGAGGGGGTGAGAAAAAATGAATAAATGGCTCACTATTTATAGACCATTCTGTATATTGTTCATCCGGATCCGCCGGATCCCTTCCCAAAGGGATCCGGCTAGTGTAAACCTAGGGATCCGGCTGTCTGATGAAAACAGTCCGGGTCTTGGGTTACAAACGGGGTTATGGGTTATGGTTAAAGCACCATGGGTGTTAGCCTTGATTATTTTTATTAGAAGTGATGGTCATTCACGATTAGGAACTTTGTAATGTGTGTTAGATATCGTGATAGAATAGTCAACGGGCTCGTGGATTGGGCTAAGCTAATTGGGCATTAGTTAAGTTAAGCTAGCCTTGTCTAGTTCGTGTAACCCAAGCCCAATCCAAGTCCATCTCAAGGCCCATGGCCAAGCCTTAGGGCATCATCCTCTCTTACTATAAATACCCCTCAAGTATGTCATTTGAGGGGTGTGCTTGAGTGTGTGTGTGTGTGTTTTCCTTTGAAGCAATATAACATCTTATTGTTTTCATCTTTCTTCTCTCTACCTCTCTAAACATATACATACGAATATACATCAAGTCACCAAGTTCTTTCCTTTATCTTTCTTATCTACGTTTGTGTTTGTAGAACGTGGTATTCTTGTGGTAAAGGTTGTTATTGTGATAAGGTATAAGTGATAAAAGGGGCTTTACAATTGGTATCAATCGCCTAACAATGGTTTAGGAGTGTTTGTGTTTGTTTTGAAGCTTGGTATTGTACGCGTAAAGGCTCACGTTTTTCATAGTTGTCAAGCTTAAAGCTTTAATTTTTGCACTTAAAAATTCAAGATTCTTGTGGTTTAAGGTTTATTTGGTGCTAAAGTTTCAGTTTTTTGCAAAAAGTTCGAAGCTTTACGCGTTTTGGTTAAGTTTAGAACACGTTTTGGTTCGTTGGTCATTTCTACTCGTAACTTTTCTAGCAACTTTGGGTGGAAAAGGTCAACATTTTTGGGTTATTCGAGTGTTTTTAAGGATATCTGTGCAAGCGAAATCATTTGAATCGTTGGAAATTTCTTACGAGTAGAAGTCAAAAAGTCAAAACCCTAGTTTTCTACTCGTAACTTTTCTAAGCACTTTGGGTGAAAAAGGTTAACATTTTTGTGTTATTTGAGTGTTTTTAAGGCTATCTGTGCAAGAGAAATTGGTTGAATCACTGGAAATTTTTTACGAGTAGGTCAAAACCCTAGTTCTACTCGTAAGAAAGTCAACTACTCATAAGTTTTCTACTCGTAACTTTTTGGTGAAGAATCTTAGTGCTATAACGGTTACTCAGTGCTTCTCTCACTTGGATAAGTGTGTGGAACACTTCGACTTGTGGATATCTCTTACGCTGTGACAGTGTAAAGGATTTTTGGTTCTTAACCATAGTTTACGCATAAGCTAAAAGCTTACGAGTAACTCTACGCATAACTTCACAATTACGCGTAAGGTTTACGAGTAACTTTTTGTCTACGCATAAGCTTAAGGTTACGCATAAGATCCTACGCCTAAGGAATCCTACGCCTAAGCTTCCTACGCATAAGATCCTACGCCTAAGCCATCCTACTCGTAACCATATCCTACTCGTAACTTCGTAGTCTACTCGTAACTTCCTCTTCCTACGCCTAAGCTTTTCAAAAAAAAATAAATAAATAAAAAAAAAAAAAAAAAAAAAAAAAAAAAAAAAATTCAATACGAGTACGATTTAATTTTTCGAGGAGACTAAACGTTCAATTTTTACGCGAGATTCAAATTTTGGTATAACTTGGAAATTTTTGGTCAAAAATTCAAATTTTTGGGCCTAAATTCAAATTTTTTCGGTAAAATTTGGCGTCAAAATTGTCATAACTCAAATTTTTCATACACCCTTAGAATTGATTTTTATAGTGAATTTCAAATTTTGGGCGAAAATTTTTTAAGAACCGAGTTTACGAGTACGACTTTCAGAATCACCTCAACCGAGCTTAATCTTCATCAACCACAACTCCTTTATCGTTGAATCGATCCTACATCAACTTTATCAGAACATACCTTCATCAATGGCAACTCTGACAGATCGTCTCAAAACTGCTTTCTTAAGAGGATTCTTCAATGAAGTAAACATTAGTCCCACTACACCAAATAACAACAACCAATGGATTTCATCGTATAATCCGCAGTTTGCTCAACCGAGTATGCATATGGGTCAAGAAGGACAAATGGTTGATGTTATTGGGAATCAGAATGGATTTGCTACGGGTATACAAATGGGGAATCAGATGCAATATGCAGGGCAGTATGTTGGACATCAAGGGGGTCAGATTGTGAATCAGAATATGGGATATCAAAAAGGGAATAACTGCTTTATGACTTCTGCTCAGAATGCTACTTCCGAACCTCAAAGTCATGATTCAGGATATTCAGCGTGCAGTGTCAAACCAAGGATATCATCTAAAAAGCTCAGGTACATGCAGATGATAGCCGAGAAAGAAGAATCGGGAATAGAGTTGACTGCTGAGGAATTCGAATTCTGGTATCCTGGACGGGCAGATAAAGCAAACGATTATGCAACCTCCAGTCATACAGTTACTCAGCAGGACACAACATCAAGTGGTACTTTTGATACACCTCCCGTCTATGACACAGATTCACTCAATGAGGTACCAAATTATAGTAATGTTGCTAATCAGTTTACTCATGAGAAGCCACATTCTGTGTCTCCCGAACCTTATTATGACACATATGTGGGAGAGCAAGTTAATAGTAATGTTAACTCTGAAACTCCATATATGGATCCTAATGGAGGTCAAGTTGCACAGAATGGTGCTAATGATGAGGAAACACGTGCTTACTTTGAAACATTAATTAATAATTGTGGTATTGAGATTGAGAAAGTCCAAAAGGTCAGTCGCGAGGTTAAGGCCGCGAATAAGAAATTGACCGCTGAGCTTGAGAGTTACAAGGAGAACGCAAAAGCCTTCGAATTTCAGAAAAACAAAGAATCAGAATTAGAAATTGGTTATCGAAATTTGGTTTCTAAAGAAAAACTTTTGCAAATCAAGTATAACACACTTGATGTGAATTTGAACTTAAAAATTAAATCTTTAAACAAGGAAATTTCTGATTTAAATAACCAACTTTCTAAACAAAAAGAAATGTTCTCTAATTTTGAAAAAGAGAAGAAGCAGTTGATTAATGATTTTTCAAAACGAGAAGACTCTCTTCTTGATGAAATTCTTGATAAAAATGAGAAAATCCAAACTTTGGAAAATTTGCTTCTTAAAACGGGTCATTCTGCTCAAACAATCAAGATGCTTTCTAATCAAGTAAATCCGCGTTTTCATACTAACAATAGAATGGCACTTGGCAACGACCCTTCTTCGTTCCTCAAGAAAGCTCAGAAACCTCAGAATGTGTTAAACAATGGAAATGTTTTGCATAAACCCATAATTGTTCGTGATTCTCTTGAAACGTTGGAACTATCTGAGGAGAGTAGATCAAAAATGAAACAAAAACATCCGGAAATCAAACCTATTGATTATAATAAATGGAACCAACTTAATGGTATTTCGTTTGTTTCTCAATCAACGTTTTCCACCAAACCAAGTGTTTCAAACAAAGTGTCAACACCAGTTTCAAAATCAGTTTCAAAACCAGTTGTTGTCTCCAAATCTCTTTCGAACATTGAACAAATGTCTTCAAACAATCCTTTTAACACAAGTGATGCGAGAAGTATTTTAGACAATGTGAAAACTAGAATTGTGGATCTTCAAGACACTGTTAAAACTAAAACCACTATTACACCTAACAACTGGTTCTCTAGTTTTGACATCGAACAAAGAAAGTTTTTTGAAACTCAAATTGCCCCTCAGCTGACTGGCATCAGTGCAAGGGTAATTCATTTTGAACAAGCGTTTTTGAAAGAAACAGCTGACTTTGTCAAGGACCATAAATCCCTGGTAAAGCAAGCTAATGAAAGTTTTGAACACATCAAAGTTTTGGAAAATCTAAATGATTCTCTCTTCGAAGATGTTATGACTACCGATATCATGTCCATTATTCTCCAAACATATTCTGTTGAAGATCATGAAAGACTCCGGTCTGAGACCTCCGCAATTGTTTCAAAATATGAAAAAGCTCTTGAAAAACTTGAAAAAGAAAACGTGTCCTATTTTAAACAGCTTGATCGAAAAACCGAGGAATGCAAGTATGACAAACTGTCGTATGAGCGTGCCTACAAGGACATGCAAGAGCAAAATGATCTTTTGAGAGTTCAGCTGGAAAGTCTTAAAGGAAAGGTTGTGGATACTAAGTTTGGAAAACCATTGACTAAGGAGAAGGCAAATGTTCCCAAACCGGTTTTCAAACCAAAAATGTCTATTTCTATGCCTCCTCCAAAAGTCAATGAGAAATTTGATTTGTCAAAAACAGTCACTCCACAGACTTTGCCTATTAAAAAACGAATTATCAAAGCTTTTGAAAAACCAGTTTTTGATAAAGAAAAAGTGATTACACATGGCACTTCTAGGAATAGTACACGGAATGTGACCGCAAATCCAGTTAAAGAATCTGTTGGTTCTAACAACATGGTCAACAATCACTATCTAGAAGAAGCTAGGAAAAAGGCACAGACTCGAAAAGACGGAATTCTAGGTGCAACATCTAGGGTGATGAATTCTACAAGATTTCAAGGCACTGCTAGTAGTAGTAAACCATTACCTAGGAACACTCTTCAAAAGACTAGGGATTGGCTTGCATCTAAGAGTAGTTGCGCAAACGAAAATGCTATGCCCGTAGAAAACAACACTAGGAATTCTAAGTCTTTTTCGAACAAGAATCAATTTCCAAAAGACTGTAGTGACAGAGTTAAAGCTAATGTTTTAAACAAGAATATTGAATTTGTCTGTACTACATGTAAAAAATGTGTCTTTTCAGCTAATCATGATGCATGTGCCTCACTATATCTCAAGAAAGATAATTCTCATCCCAAGGCACAATCCACTAAGACACCAAATAGAAACAAGCCCGTTGCTAAAATGTCAAACAAAAAGAAACCTAATAGGTGGATCTCTTCAGGACGTAGTTTTTCAAAAAATGAGTCTTCCGCTGAATCTGATAAGAAAACAACTCCTAGATCTTACCTTAGGTGGATTCCCACGGGCAAAGTTTTCAACAAAATAGGTCTTAGATGGATTCCCACAGGAAAGATTTTTGATACTTGCTCCAACACAGATAATAGTGAAACTCATCAAGTTAAGGAAGTCAACACCACTACAACCGTTGATAGTGATCACCCTCACCGTGAGGAATCTTGTACTTCTAACACTGTTATTTTTGAAAACTCTTCTTCTTTGGTTGCAGGTGAATCAAATATCTCTGAACCCAGCTCATCAGAGGGTTCCAATTCTGTAAACTCTTCTTCATCATTCTCTCTATCTTCTATTTTTGATTTTCCATTTCTTTTATAAAACCAACAAAAGCAAAATCCAAAAATAAAAAATCTTTCAAAAAATACAAAAACAATATAAAATCAAAAATCCAAAAATATTTTTCTCACGACATGTCTCTCGTATAATCGATATTCTGTATGTTTCTAGAAATGTCATTCAACAATGATACGGGCATGTACAGATGCTTGAGCGAGAGTTCTTTTAATGTTTTCTAAAACATGTCGTTTCTCAAAATTTCTTCAAAATAATGGCTTTCGTATACTTCAGTACGAAACCCGAACTTCAAATTAATGGCTTCTGAACACATTAGTTCAGGACCCGCGCTTCAAAGAAAGGAAAGTGCTTATGAAAATCAAAGGTTTTAAATATTTTTTCAAGCACTATTCCTAAAAACAATGGCTTGTAAGTATTTCCGCTTGCAACCCGATCTTTAAAGAAAGGAAAGTGCTACGCAAAATCGATTTTCATAAATATCGAGCACTTATCCTAAAACAAATGAAGATTATTCTTCTCGAATATCTTCAAAAGATTTTCAAAATCTTCTTCTCATCTTGCGTACCATTGATTCGAAATTTTTCAAAAAGATTTTTCAAAATCTCTCACATTTGGTACCAAGATAACTCCCTCTAAACCCTTAATTGATTCTAAATTTTCTGTAAGAAAAATATGCTTTCGTTAAGGGGGAGTATAAAACAAAATTGTTCCAAAATTCATGCTGAATCAGTTTCTCTCCAAAATGTTTTTCGAAAAACATATCTTTTAATCACTTTGTTTCAAAAACATCATAGATATGCTATTTTGAGGGGGAGAAACGTGATTAAAATGTGATCAAAAAGTTTAATGATCGTTGTTTGAATCTCAAAAGAGCTCGACTCAGTTGAAACCATTGAATTGACGAGGAATCATGTACCATCTCGAGAAACTTTCTATGGACTTGACCAGGACGGGTAATAATTTCAAGCTAGTTCTCTAGTGATGTAAACGTGTCTCGAATCGGTCTAGTTCATTTAAAGTCGATCAATTCAAAAAGTGCCAACTCTACCCTCTATGTGCAGATTTCTGTCAAAACTTATAAGCACATGTGAAGGGGGAGTGTTTCTGAAAATATAAAACTCACGGAGTGTTGCAAACATGTTTTCTATCATAAACACTCTGAGAGATTTTCAAGAAAAACGGTTTTATGGCAACAATAGGACAGTCATGGAGTTATAAGGTGACTAAGGATAGGAAATCAGTCCTATGATCCGCCAGAGCCGGAGGGATCTACCCAAGGACATCACCAATAGTTTAGAACTAGAAGTCCTTAGGAATGATTGAAAAAAGGAGTAATGTGAGAAAGGAGAAAGAAGGGGTTGAAGAATTAAAAAGAAATGTAATGAAAAAGGGTGAAAAGAAATAGCCCTCCATATTCAACCTTAGGACAGAAACCGGGTTCAATTCATCTGCTACTGGTTGTCACTAGATGACACTAGTATTGAAGACAAAGACGTCATGGACCCAGTGACGCACTGCACTAAACCTTCTAGCCACTCAATTCCTCTTAAAAGGATTTGTTTCATTCTCACTGGGAACCCTACATAATCTATTGACTTTCTCTTAGAGATCGTTGGTATTGAAGAAGGAGACCGTCTCCCTAGTCTCCGCTCAGGAAAACCAAAATGCACTATTGAGTCTAGAGCCACGAGATTCATCAAAAGATCTCATAGGAACACATGACATGACATCGCTTGTTGTTCATCTATAAGGGCACAAGTGATATATTATAGAGTCCTACGCAGATCTTAGCAATTTGCCAGAACATTTATGAGAAGTTTCACTTCTGTGATCTTCAGTGATTGAATGGAAACTCCTGCCAGGGTCAACATCAAGCAGCCCTGACAGCAGGTCACTTCGGTAATTCCGTGGATTACGCTTAGTGTGTCTCAAACGGTCTACAGTCGTGGGGTGATGCTTCGGTGTACCTCAGCGACTCATCTGAACTGTAGATGTACTTCGGTATATCGCGTTATCTCACTTGTGGGACTCCAGTTCAGGAACGGCCTCTGTGAGAATTAGAGACGTGTTTTCACACTATGCTGTTAACACCCTCAAAATTCAAACTTGTAAGTGCCGGAATCCGCTTATTACTAACTTGTTTTATGTTTTCTTCTTATGGAAGCTCTGGAGCGGATGGATCGTGCAGACTCGCCGCATGCTCATACCAACAACACATGAAAGTTCTCATCATAATCAAAGGAGATGATTCTTCGTCAATGTCAAAGAATCTACAAAGTCTAAAGACTCGAGAACTTCATCATTGGAAACTTAAAGTCAAATAGAAGTGTGAGCATGGTGGAGAAAGACGTGGAGATACCTAACCAACGAAGTTGACAACGGCAGACAACCACATTAACTGATCACAAAGCATGAAGGAACAAAGAATCAAGACTATTCTATATCTACTCACAAAGTTCAAGCTCAAAAAGATTAAAGACCTATTCAAGTGGAGCATCTTTTGAATGACCACCCCTTAGGGGGAGATTGTTAGCCTTGATTATTTTTATTAGAAGTGATGGTCATTCACGATTAGGAACTTTGTAATGTGTGTTAGATATCGTGATAGAATAGTCAACGGGCTCGTGGATTGGGCTAAGCTAATTGGGCATTAGTTAAGTTAAGCTAGCCTTGTCTAGTTCGTGTAACCCAAGCCCAATCCAAGTCCATCTCAAGGCCCATGGCCAAGCCTTAGGGCATCATCCTCTCTTACTATAAATACCCCTCAAGTATGTCATTTGAGGGGTGTGCTTGAGTGTGTGTGTGTGTGTTTTCCTTTGAAGCAATATAACATCTTATTGTTTTCATCTTTCTTCTCTCTACCTCTCTAAACATATACATACGAATATACATCAAGTCACCAAGTTCTTTCCTTTATCTTTCTTATCTACGTTTGTGTTTGTAGAACGTGGTATTCTTGTGGTAAAGGTTGTTATTGTGATAAGGTATAAGTGATAAAAGGGGCTTTACAATGGGTCATGGAGTTTGGGTCATGGGTACCCAACTAGATACAATGTATTTAGTCAATGGCTTATGGGTCATGGTTTAACCCAACATGATGTCATGCATGATGTAAATGCACATGGATCATGGGCATGGGTTATGGGTCATGGTTTTTACCCAACACATTATCTTACATTTATTTAATTACAAACGCATATGTAACCAACAAATGTATATATTTAGAAAAACAACATGTAATCTTAGATTTATACTTGAGATAATTTTATGATTGTTATCAACGAAACTTAACGAGATCGAAAATATAAACAAATTTTTTTACGGCTTATTTGTATTAACATTAACTTTTATGGATTATGCTAATGGGCTTATTTAATGTACTATGTGGCAAAACTACAAACAAATGAAAATAAACAAACAGGTTAACTACTTGTTTGAGCAAATTTTTGTAAGTGCTCTTCAACCCTCATCCTTCGTAGGTCTTGCAACTGCACCTGCTGAGGCCTTGTAGTTGCTCCTTCGTTTTCAGGCTGAATAAGAAAGAACATCATTAGCTTGCCTCGGTTTTTTTAATCCGAGACAATACTGTGGTGTGAGAGTAAGTGTATGCTTGGCATAAGTTTTGGTGAGAGAAACTAGAGAGAGATAGTAAGAGAGGTGAGTGAAGATTAAAGTGAGTGTGTGTGTGTGTGTGTATGTTCATGTGTGTGAACATCTCCTTTTATACTACCTCGCTTAGCCCCACGACACAAGGATTATGGAGACTAAGTTGGCTTCTAGGGGCAGCGCACATATCGTTGATGAGTGTCAGGCATTGTCCTCGGGGTCCAAGTTGTTGTTATGCTACAAGTACTAGTTTTGGACCAAAGCCGTTGTGCTCATTCGTACATCATTGTACTTGTATGTCAGCTACTATTGTACTAGCCCTGATGTAGGCACTACTGCGTCATTATGCCTCCAAAGTAGCCACTGCTTCATCACTATGCCTTTTGAGCAGACACTGCTCCATCACTATGCTTCCGGAGCAGACACTGCTCCATCACTATGCTTCCTGAGCAGGAAACTACTCCATCACTATGCTTCTTGAGCAGGAACTGCTCCGTCACTATGCTTCATGAGCAGACACTGCTCCATCACTATGCTTCCTGGGCAGGCACTACTCCGTCACTATGCCTCCTAATCTAGCACTGCTCCATCACTATGCATCATGAGCAGACACTGCTCCATCGTAGAGTGTATTTGTCTTAGATATATTAAGGACTAATTGTGATTATCTCATTCAAATTATCTGGAGGAGACCATGCCTCACATGTCCCTCCAGTCTAGTATTAACGTATTGCCAAAGGGTTTGTGCTAGAGTCTGAGAAGTTTGTCTGATCATTCGAATGCCTCGATCGGAGGTGAAAGAGCTTCCAAGATTGCCAATAATTTTTGAATTCCAATACAAGAGTGGGTCACTAACCATACTATTTCACGTGTCCCATAAGGCACAACTATTCATGCACCTACTCTAGAGGAGATTATCGTCACTTGAATTGATCACAAATGGTTGCAAAGGTTAAGGAAACTGCCAAGCGAAAAGCCTCTACTAAGTTGCAAGAGCCTTCCGATGCAACCATAAAGAAGAGGTTGACCAAGAGAAACTTCGAAGCACGGTCTATGTTGGGAATTGCAGATTTGAAGATTACAAAACCACGAGCAAGAATGAAGAAAGAAGAAACCATGAGGGTCTTAATAGTAATATTTAATAGTAGCTTTTCTAGTAAGATATGTTTAGGGTTTTTGTGTAACCTCCCTCTACTATATAAAGAGGGTAGGCGTCTAGGGTTTAGGCATCCCATTTCCATCATCCCTTTCATTTCATCTCTTCATCTCTAATGAGAGTCTAGACACACGATCATAGCGTGTGTAAATTAGTAGTAGTAGTATATTAGTTTCTTTATGTTTTAATAAAGAAAACCTTATTAGTGATGTTGATTGTGTTATCATTATTCCGCTGTTTTCATTCAATCAATTGATATCACTCATACTCTAGTTGATTCCGGATCCTTGGATCCTACAATTGGTATCAGAGCCTCGTGGCTCTCGATCTAGGGTTTATAAGGTTTTTCTGTAATTAGGTTTATGCAGCTATTTGAAAAGAAAGGAGGCAGCACATGAGCAGATTCGTATGTTATGCTTCTGTACGTGAAGTCAACGATATTGGTTCTTGTGATATCTTGGATTCTCGTTCATTGGACTGGTCAAAACCAATTTTACATTCGGACAGTGCAGGTCAGATCTCGATATTTTCTGGTCAGTTACAATATTATTGGTCCCCATAATGTTCCTCGTACCAGCTTTATCCATTCCTGCTGTCACGTAGGCATATTGTGTGGCTTGTTGCATTGACCCCACCATCAAATTTTGATGCTGTCAAGAGGTGCAAATAAATGCTATCATATTTTTTGGACGCATGATATATGTTATTAAGGGGACCCATACGTGAGTTATTGTACTAATTCATAAATTGGTTTATATTATTCTAATGATTGGCTAACGTGGCACAGTAGGGGCGAGGTATTCACATAGGATGGTAAAGTGTTTGTTGATGATCACATGGACTGCAGCAGTTGATTTTTATTATATTCAATCGCTGGTCTTGACATGTTGGTACATGTGAACTTAGGAGATTGGAATAACTGGTCAAACGTTACTTTGATTGGTCAAGCGTATAAATTGGTAATGCTGGTCTGGTCTCGCTTTATTACTACTGATCACTTTGTTTTCATTCCTGCTGATAAATGTCACGTGATGGTTTCAGTTGGATGTTGGTAAATATCACGTGATATTAATTTTATGATTGGTCCTACGAGTTGATTTTGATTGGCTCCCACGATTGTAAGTTTCATTTGTAATTGGTATTTATTTATGGGGGGCATGTAATTGAGTATCAATTAGGATATCCAATATTTAATTAGTGATATACTCGGATGGTGGAAATCTATTTTGGACGAGGATCATGTTATTAATATTGGTCAAATGGTGGTTCATTGCTACTGGTACACGGTGGGGTCAACATTCGGTCTCAATTGTGGTTTTATATTTGATACTTGTTGATTCGCACATAGGACAAGTCAAAATTTTGGTTGTTTGTGGTTAGTACTGGTCATACTACTGGCAGCGTGGGAACTTATTTTTGGTCGTCATAATTTTATATTGTTCATGATCGTTTGTTGTACATGATTATTCTGGTCTTGATAGTTGGACTTCTAATGTTTTACTAGTCTTTGTAAGTTGAATTTTTATTCAACGATGAACCCTAGTAATTAACATATTTTCGGCTTGATTTGATGTTTCTACTGGCTGCATATTCTGCTGTACTTTATGTTCCCACCGACCGGTTTCTGCTAGTAGTATTGGTTGCTACTTATCGGTTCCTGCTGATTGTTTACTGCTGGTCGGTTTCTGCTGATAGCTTCTGTTCCAACTGGTTGACCAGGTGTGTGTCTTATCATATCTCAAAGTGAGCAGGAGACACTTTTGGGGTAACTTGTTTGTACGTTAATAGTGTGACAAAGACTTGATAAATCTAGCGAAGGGGTGAGATCTACAGACTAAAGGTACTTAATGCGCACATTTGCTAACACTTTAAGGAGTTACGTTGTTGTGCTCAGTGTTAGTGAAGGGGTGTGATATACAGATTGAAGGTACTTAATGCTCACATTTGCTATCACTTTAAGGAGATATATTATAGTGCTCAGTGTCTCATATTGAGGGTTTATCAAGATTTGGAGTCACATGGATAGTGCAAGATATAAGACGCCTACGTTGGTATTACTACTGGTTCTCCGTTCCTACTGGTATTCTATTGGATTCTGCTGCTGAGTTGATTTTTTCTGCTGCTGTACGTTATTTCTTTTATTTATAATAATAATAATAATAATAATAATAATAATAATAATAATAATAATAATAATAATAATAATAATAATAATAATAATAATAATAATAATAATAATAATAATAATAATAATAATAATAATAATTGGGGGCTCAATTGGTCTCGAGGCTCCCCACTAATCTTTTGTAATCCTATGACTTTTTAATAAAAGTGTGATTTATAATAATAAAAAAAAAAAAAAAAAAATAATAATAATAATAATAATAATAATAATAATAATAATAATAATAATAATAATAATAATAATAATAATAATAATAATAATAATAATAATAATAAAATTTGAGATGATTAGTATAATTTTAAGGGGAAGCTTATGGTTTATATATTTACCATCTACATGCGTCACTTGAGGGGAAGCGTCTACGAGTTGCACAAGAGCCCTATTAGAAAAAGGGGAAGCAGATGTATGATGTGCAGCTTATTATTTGTGATGTCATGTTTTAACAGTGTTTCTTCATACAGGTTGTTTTGTACTATCAAGAAACTGGAACTTAACTGATACAGGTTTTACTGACCAGATTTAATATTTATAAAGTCTCGTTATACCTATGGTCTACCCTGATGCACTAACGGGCAGTGTACCCGGTCGCGTGTAGTGTAGTATTCGGTAAAACCGAGGTCATCCCAAGAGCTATGTGTGCTGGATTATTACTAAGTCTAAGTGTCACAGATTTTAATAATGATTTCGATAAGAAATTAATTAATTAACTACTAAAGCAGATAACAGCAAATAAAGGCAAAGGATAAATCAATAGAGGAGAGTGGTGTTAACCTAGTTATTCCTCCTAGCTAGTAATGTCCACGTCTACTTACTTCTAATTACTTCAGGTGGGGTCAAAGTCGAGAGGACAACATTTGATCAATTCGCCCTAACCTATCAGCAAAGATGACACCACAGGAGAAGTTAGGTGTCCCCTCATAAGTCCTGTTATTCCTGGTCCCCTAAGCCAAGTCACTAAGTACCGCTACATGCTAGATTTATAATAGTGAGTGCCCGGGCGTTAGCAACTTAAACACTCACCCCCTAATTCTTAAGTTCATCAAAACAGTAGGTGATCAGTTGGTCAAATCGCACAAGTAGAAAGGGTCTTCAGTTGGTCATATCTTACCCTTCCCGTCTCAGTCCGCTCACCTTGGGTCAGTTGGTCATATCTCCTAGGCAATTGGCCTCTACCGCCATTCAAAACTACCGAAACAAGGGTAGCTACCAATAAACTATGCATGCATACACTTAAAAATAATTATACGGAAGTAATGTAAATGCAAACAAAACAATTAAGGAATTATAACTAGGCCAGCACCAAGAGATGCTTAGCCGCTCATATTAACCATACAAATCAATTCAATATTCAAAGTTACAAAATACATGAATCGAAAGTAAAGAAAAGATAAAATGCTAATGCTTATCGTAGGGGAGTGATTTATCCCTTGAAGACAGCTCCGTATGCTCCTCTAGACCTGCCTTTGGCTTTTTCCCACGTTCTCTGGTTGTTGTGTGTGGAATAGGATGATTAGAAATGCTGGAATTCGTGGGGTATTTATAGGCCAGATCTGGGTTACGACGTAACTAATATAAGAGTTACGCCGTAACCATCAATTCCTTCGTATTTTGCACTAGATCTGTTGGTTACGGTGTAACCTTATTAGTGGTTACGCCGTAGTCTTCAATATTACTTGGTTACGCCGTAGTTAATGAAATAGTTACGGCGTAGTTATCAGCGGCGTGGAACCTCATTTGACCTAATATAGTTACGTCGTAGCCTTTGGGGAGAGTTAAGCCGTAACCTTCTGATGAGTTGGTTTTCTAAGTCACGCTTTAGTTACGGCGTAATGTGAGAGATGAGTTACGCCGTAACTTCTTCAAAGTCAGCATACTATGATAAATCTTTTGATATTTCTCCAATTCCGCGTCTCTTTTGCTCCAATGCTCGTAATTTACCTGAAAGTGGAAAACAAGCGTAAATCCATATAAATGATATAAATTACAAGCATTATCGGGGGAAATTGACACTTAATATTCAGGACTATTTGATGTTATCAAATATCCCCCCACTTGAACTCTACTTGCCCTCAAGTAGACCTTATTAGAAAGATTCCTAAAAAGATATCTCCCAAAACCTGAAAAATATAAGTTTACAAATCCCTTATGCTAGAATAAAACAAAGCCGAACACCTCACGAAATGGGAACGAAACACTCAAATATCTCAACTATTCTAAGTGTCAATTTCGGGGTGATCACTCAATCGCACAGTCATATCATGTATTATATCATAAGCTGGGCGGTTACACAAATCTCCACCACTAGAGTTAAGGGCTAAACAATTCTCGAAGGCAATATGGGTAGACACGACAAAGGTTAAGGGGTGACTCGTCATTACTAACATGTCACGGCGAAGTGGACAAAATCAATGATACATGACCAAATCCATGGCCAAGACACCAAAGATTGCTCGCTGCATCACCTAGACACGCTTCATGACTAAAGGGTAGGATAAGACATGGGATATATAAATGGTGTAAAATAAAAAACAAGCAGGTAGTCTAAATCTATAACCAAGTCATCACCACTTACTGTCCGCCCAAAGTTCAAGCTTTGAAGTCAAGAAACCGGATCATGAAATATTAGGTAGATGTGTCATTAGAGGAAGTCGTGATGGGCACACTACCTTTTCTCTAATTGTTGGTATAATTACCAACTCCAATCTTCAAATGTGACATAGGTGGCCTCCTCGATACTAAATTTATAAAGCTCATAAAATAGTGCTTATAACATCGCACTTTACAATAACTAAATAACATAACAACTATTTTTTTTCAACATAACAATAATAACATAATATCCCCCCACTTGAGATGAACAACGGTAATTCGGGGGGTCTTCAATGATCTTCAAGAATATGTCGTCGACGAAAGTGTGATTTTCGAACCTTTCCACTTGAACCTTGAACTTAGGCAAATGATGACTTCCCAATCACAAATAAAGACTACAGGGTAGGCTAAGGTGTATAGGTGTATCGAAACAATATATTGGGTTAACAAAATGAAAGGAATGGCTCAGATGGGTGTATCTAGGGGTATCTTCCACTAAAGGTGAGTGCAACAAAAGGGTTTCACATGGGGGTCGAGAAGTCGAGGTAACTAATCGATAGACACACAATGGTAGGCTATTTGGGTGATAATCCTATAATATTGTCTTCTAAAACTGAAAAGTCCAAATACATCGAGCTAACTCAATATACCTCGTCTATGGTCTCGAAATGATGCAAATACCAAGTTCTAAAGTTTACAAGCTACCGGCACACTCATAATTTGGTGGACTTGGGGTAAAATACTGGAAACGGATAAGGCTAATCTCACCATATAATATCAAGGGTTGTATGTGCTCGGCTAAGGTCTAATCTAGTTAGCTTAAGAAAAACATGTCAAAATTTTAAAAATGGCATAATTTTTCAAAATAAACTAGAAAAACGAGGGCAAAATAATGTTCAAGAGATAATTCTACTCCCGTCCCCCCACTTGAAATGTACAAAGTCCCTTTTGTACTAAGCATTAAATAAAGGTGAAAAGGAAAGTAGAATTTGAGCGAGAACTTCCCTGAAATTTGCTCCACAAAGAAAGAAGGCCCACGAAAAAGAGACGTGCCTTCGTATAAGCATCATGAACAAACTTCAATCCCTGAAATCACACTACCGACAAGCATAATTCTAAAAAAGAAAAAAAATTGAAAAATGAAAAACAAACCTAACTCACTTTCGTAGGAATCACGGTTGCATTTAGCATATGCAACAAGCCTTTTAAACCACTTGGTGTCGGACGAGTGAAGTCTCGTGAGGGTTTACAGGGAACACACCCACAAAGTTCATTTAAAATACTAATACGAGGTTATTGTGTTTTAAAAAGAAAGAATTAAAGCAGAGGAAGGTTACGTCGTAACTCTTTAAGGGAGTTACGCCATAACTGGCAAAACCTGACATAAGCTGCAAAGCGAGTGGTTACGGCATAACCACAGAGATGGTATTACGCCGTAATTGGTAATATGTCTAAAATTCTGCTGCAAAAGGTTGGTTACGGCGTAATCATATAGATGAGTTACGCCGTAACTAAGGTCAGATCAGCAAACTGCAGCAGCAATTACTTCCTCGTTTCCTGCAAAAATGGTTAGAAAACACAAAACCCTACAGAAATGAAAATAAAACAAAAGAAAGGGATAATTCGGGTTGTCTCCTGAAAGAGCACTTTTCTTTATTTACGAGTCTTTAAGTTAGACTCAGAGCCGCGGGGCTCTATGGGGTCCTTTGGGCTTGCCCGACTTCCTCCATGTCTTTCATCAAGTTACGCCTGACCCAACCGACATTTGTGGCAATGCGGAGGTATTCTTTAGTTTCAATCTTCCGAATTTTGCAAAATTTTTCCTCGGGTCCTAAATGGTATCGAGTGAACTCATATTTTTCGGCTATAATTGGTGGCGGTCTTTTAAACGGGATGCCAAGAAGTTTGCATCTTCTTTTCTCGTGTACTTCATCATCGGGGTCAATGAAACCATCTTCACCTTGTAACTCGAGGTAATCGAAATCATCATCGTCGGAATCGGTATCTTTAAGTTGGTCATCGTTAGGTGAATTTTTTACGAGTATTTGCTTGCATTTTTCTTTTTCTTTATTTGATGAGTCCTTGGTGTCATCTTCTGATTTTCCATTTGGAATTTCGTCGTTAGGTTGATCTTTACTCATACATCCATTCCAGATTTTCTCCTTAGTTAACGCATCAATTTTTTCGTATTTGATTCTGACCCAATCGTCGAATCCAAGATCATCTGGCCAAGGAAATTCTGTTCTTTCTGAATCATTATTCGAGGACCATAGGAACTCGTCTTCCCCAGCTCTCTCAATGCTGCTTCCCCCGTCACATTCATACTCAAAAGGGTTGCAGGAAGCCCAAACATTTCCGTCAGCGGTTTTAATTTGTTCACACCAATGATTTTGAGTTCCTTCGTCATTTTCAGAAGGAATATCGTCGAGGGGCTTAATGGTTTTTCCTTGAAGAATATGTTTTTCATATTTGAGTTCCAGATTTCTAAACAAGACCGAATTAATTATTGCGTCCCCGAACCTTACTGAGTACCAATCTCTGAATGACAGATCTCCAAAATCAACGTCATGCCTCCCTGATTCATGTGGGCATATCCAAACTTCGTTCTTCACATTACCTCCTCCGTTGCAATACTCACGAAAAGGGTTGCACGTTGGCCAAGCGTGAGTAATCTCATCTTCTGTTATGAGTAAGGGTCTGCAGTAATGCTTGATAGGTGGTCCTTCCACTTCGTTAATCGAGAATTTGGCTAACCTTTCTTCGTCGTTAAGTGTAGTCCACATGTATCTGTCATCATTTACCCTCTCTTTATCAACTCCTCCATCGCAGGTTTTCTGAGGGTCACAAGAGGCCCATAAGCTGTAGCATTCTCTATCGTCAATTGCAATAGCCTTACACCAATGACTCCTCCTTTTAGAGTTGTCGATCTTGGTACCTATGTCGTTGCTTGTATTCTGGTTACGCCGTAACTCTGAGATGTGATTACGGCGTAACTCACTTTCGCCTTCAGTATTAGACTCATCGGAGGACTTGTCATTTTCAGATATACAGCCTTACATATTGTAGATTTGTTCTTTTGTTTCTCATTTCTTCTTTCTACCTCGTTGCCAAGCTTTCCAATCATAGTTTCCAAGTTTTTTAGTGCTATGTCATGGGAAGAAAGGCTCTTGTTTGTATTATCTTGGAAATTTTTCAGCCATTCCTCTTGCTCCTTTTACCTCTTGGTTGAATCCACAAGTTATTTGTTAATAATTTCCTCCAAGTTAGCTCTTCTTTCATTACGCTCATAATACGATGGGGATCCTCCACGATACCCATTACGATTATCCCCGTAGAAAGGCCTATTCTCTCCATATTTAGCTTCCTTGATCGTATCTACTTTGTCGATTTTGGGACAATTCTTAGTCAGATGTCCCCTACCACAGTTTTCGCAGCCTACTTGGATGGCATGAACGGTTTCTCTAACTTTCAGCATATCTCGACTTAGATTTTCAATTTTACTGGCGATTGCTGCAATTCCGTCAAAACTTCCGCTTTGGTTTCTTTTGCTTCCTCTGTCGTGCCATTTTTGAGAATGATCAGCCATTTTTTGAATGGCTTCAATAGCAAGGGTAGGAGTCATGTTCGGGATAGGTCCTTGATAGTCCAGCATTTGTCTTGTAGTTACGTTGATTCATTTGTAGAAGATGTTGACCTTTTGCTGGTTGTTTAGATCATGAGTAGGACATTTGTAAAGGAGATCGTTGTATCTATCCCAAGCTTGATACAATGTTTCATCGTCATCTTGTTTAAAATCATGTATCTCCAAAAGCTGGTTAGAAATCTTCGACGGCGGACAATATCTCTGAATAAAGTGCTTCTTAAGTAGAGCCCAAGTATTAATTGCCCCGGCGGGAAATCTTTCGATCCATCTTCTGGCAGCTCCCGTAAGAGTCATGGGGAATACCTTTAGCATAACAGCATCATGAGACACGCCCAGAATGTTGAAAAGGCTAGCGATGTATAGGACATTTTCAACGTGCTCATATGCATCTTCATCCCTGTTTCCTAAAAAGGGTTAGCACGAAGCTCCCTCATAAATTGGTCTTTAATTTCGAAGCGGACATCCGCTCCAATTGTCGGTCTTACGAGACTCGGCCCTTGTTCTGCTCTTGTCAACGCCAAATATTCCTCAAGAGTGAGGTCATTGATGTTAACAACTTCCATGGTACCTGAAAACTCGATTAATGATCGTGAGAATATATAGAAAAGTTTAAAATGAAATGAAAGACTTAATATTAATCCTAATATAACTCCCCAGCAACGGCGCCAAAAACTTGATGCAGGTTTTACTGACCAGGTTTTAATATTTATAAAGTCTCGTTATACCTATGGTCTACCCTAATGCACTAACGGGCAGTGTACCCGGTCGCGTGTAGTGTAGTATTCGGTAAAACCGAGGTCGTCCCAAGAGCTATGTGTGCTGGATTATTACTAAGTCTAAGTGACACAGATTTTAATAATGACTTCGATAAGGAATTAATTAATTAACTACTAAAGCAGATAACAGCAAATAAAGGCAAAAGATAAATCAATAGAGGAGAGTGGTGCTAACCTAGTTATTCCTCGTAGCTAGTAATGTCTACGTCTACTTACTTCCAATTACTTCAGGTGGGGTCAAAGTCGAGATGACAGCATTTGGTCAATTCGCCCTAACCTATCAGCAAAGATGCCACCACAGGAGAAGTCAGGTGTCCCCTCATAAGTCCTATTGTTTCTGGTCCCCTAAGCCAAGTCATTAAGTACCGCTACATGCTAGATTTATAATAGTGAGTGCCCTGGCGTTAGCAACTTAAACACTCACCCCCTAATTCTTAAGTTCATCCAAACGGTAGGTGATCAGTTGGTCAAATCGCACAAGTAGAAAGGGTCGTCAGTTGGTCATATCTTACCCTTCCCGTCTCAGTCCATTCACATAGGGTCATTTGGTCATATCTCCTAGGCAATTGGCCTCTACCGCCATTCAAAACTACCGAAACAAGGGTAGCTACCAATAAAATATGCATGCATACACTTAGAAATAATTATACGGAAGTAATGTAAATGCAAACAAAACAATTAAGGAATCATAACTAGGCCAGCACCAAGAGGTGTTTAGCCGCTCATGTTAACCATACAAATCAATTCAATATTCAAAGTTACGAAATACATGAATCGAAAGTAAAGAAAAGATAAAATGCTAATGCTTATCGTAGGGGAGTGATTTCTCCCTTGGAGACAGCTCCGTATGCTCCTCTAGACCTGCCTTTGGCTTTTTTCCACGTTCTCTGGTTGTTGTGTGTGGAATGGGATGATTAGAAATGCTGAAATTCGTAGGGTATTTATAGGCCAGATCTGGATTACGGCGTAACTAATATAAGAGTTAAGCCGTAACCATCAATTCCTTCGTATTTTGCACTAGATCTGCTGGTTACGGCGTAACCTTATTAGTGGTTACGCCGTAGTCTTCAATATTACTTGGTTACGCCGTAGTTGATGAAATAGTTACGGCGTAGTTATCAGCAGCGTGGAACCTAATTTGACCTAATATACTTACGTCGTAGCCTTTGGGGAGAGTTACGCCGTAACCTTCTGATGAGTTGGTTTTCTGAGTCACGCTTTAGTTACAGCGTAATGTGAGAGATGAGTTAAGCCGTAACTTCTTCAAAGTCAGCATACTATTATAAATCTTTTGATATTTCTTCAATTCCGCGTCTCTTTAGCTCCAATGCTCGTAATTTACCTAAAAATGGAAAACAATGGAAAACAAGCGTAAATCCATATAAATGATATAAATTACAAGCATTATCGGGGGAAATTGACACTTAATATTCAGGACTATTTGATGTTATCATTAACCTAGTCAAATTCCAGTTTAGGGGAAGATTGTTGGGAATTGCAGATTTTAAGATTACAAAACCACAAGCAAGAATGAAAAAAGAAGAAACAATGAGGGTCTTAATAGTAATATTTAATAGTAGCTTTTCTAGTAAGCTATGTTTAAGGTTTTTGTGTAACCTCCCTTTACTATATAAACAGGGTAGGCGTCTAGGGTTTAGGCATCCCTTTTCCATCATCCCTTTCATTTCATTTCATAGTATTCATCTCTAATGAGAGTCTAGACACACGATCATAGCGTGTGTAAATTAGTAGTAGTAGTATATTAGTTTCTTTATGTTTTAATAAAGAAAACCTTATTAGTGATGTTGATTGTGTTATCATTATTCCGTTGTTTCCATTCAATCAATTGATATCACTCATACTCTAGTTGAGTCCGAATCCTTGGATCCTACAGTCTAGTAAGCCATCGAATGAAGAAGGTTATGAGATTGACGAGAAACTTTCCCCTCTTGATTGTACAAGTGACCGGGGTGCGACAGGAAGAATGTTGATTCGATTGGCGATTCCCACTTGGTAATTCACACTTCATTTTGGTGGTGAATTGTACGCCATATCTCCATAGTCGAGACTAGAGCCGAATCCACTTCCCAAAGTGAGTTCCTTATGTTGTCAGTCACTCGAATCGTGTGATATAGTGCCTTTATGTCGAAGTTCGCGAATTAGAAAGGTTGCTTGCCCGTTCGAGTGTTTTGTTCAAAGGTTACGAGATTTTTTGAACATACCAATAGTTTTAGACCATGTACCTCATTATGCCCCCTAATGTAGTATAAACGTATTGCCAGAGAGTTGGCTATAATAACAATGCGAGGGTTTCGTTCGGAGTTTTATTCGGTTAGAATAACAACTCGAGGGTTTCATTCGGAGTTTCATCGAAACTCGAAGTTTTCGATCGGAGTTTCATCGAAATCTCTTTATTCGGTGAACATCACAATTGTAGGGTTTCAATCGGATTTTTTGGGCTTGGGCATCACGATTAGTGTTTCAATCAGAGTTTGTATTCAAACTTGGGCATCACAATTAGGATTTCAATCGAAGTCCTAGTGCCTGCATCGGAGCTAGTACACTAGTAGCTGACATACAAGTACAATGATGTACAAATGAGCACATAGGCTTTGGTCCATAACTGGTACTTGTAGCATAACGACAACTTGAACCTCGAGGACCATGCCTGACACTTATCAGCGATATGTGCGTTGTCCCTAGAAGACAACTTAGTCTCCACAATCCTTGTGTTTTGGGGCTAAGCCCATGTAATATAAAGGAGATGTTCATACACATGAACACACACACACTTTACTCCTCACTCACCTCTCCACTATCTCTTTCTAGTTTCTCTCACTAGAACTTATGTCAAGCATATACTTACTCTTACATCGGAGCTTGGTCTCGGATTAAAAAACTAAGGCGAGCTAATGGTGTTCTTTCTTATTTCAGCCTGAAGACGAAGGGGAAACTGCAAGGCCTCCGCATGAGCAACTACAAGGCCTCCGAGAGCAGTTGTAAGACCTACGAAGGATCAGGGCTAAAGAGCACTTACGGAAATTTGCTCAAACACTACTTAACTTCGGCAAACAATTTCAGGTTTAGCACGTGCCACATTTGGTTAACGCCTATGTTCGTCCCTCCTTGTAATGTGTTAGCATTACCATGTAACTTTCTCTTCTCTAGCATTTTGCTAAGGTTTTTCTAATAGTAACTTAGTTTGTTCAAAAAGTCCCATTTTACAAGTTCGTTATCGGCATAGGGAAATTGGCTTGATGTGTTCAATTGAGACAATCATCATGATATAGAAAACCAAATCTAAATCAAACAATGAACTATAAGGATCAATTCTTATACTTTATGAAATATAAGTTTATGAAAAAGTTTATAAAAGATGAAGTGGATTATAAAGTGACTCTCCATAGTGAGAAACGTTTATAGTGACATGAAATGAAACAAGTCCAAGTTTATGAATGGTTAAAAGAGCAAATTTGTTGTCGAAAGTGTAACAAAAGAGTTATGTTGCAACTGATCAATTCTTAATCGACCTTAATCTGTCATTAAACATTTATTGTTAGTGCTTGTTTTCCACTCATCTAGTATGGTCTTTGAGTTGGTATATTTGGCTTCGAAACTAACAATGAATATTTAGGAATTGCTCTTAACCGCATCTATTTGATATATGTGGCGTCATATTGTTTCTAATATCCATCTCCCCGACTGCACAATGCTTTATAATTGTAGTCATGCAACCAAAGGGCTTTGGTTCAGTTGGTACCCATCTCCGGAAAACCCATAGACCCACTAGAGAGATTTTGGGAATAAAAGGTCAAGGATTCGAATCTCGGATCGTGCTCATTCCAGTTTGTGCCTCACCGGGCTAGAAGAGTTGTCGAAGCAATTCCTTGTTGGGTGGAGAATGGCTGGTGACAAGAGGCACCCAGGGTTAGAGTGTTCCTGTCAATTCACACCTTTTGTGGAATTGTAGTCATGCAAAATGCTCTTTTTATATTTCAATTATATTTGGTTTTAATTCTTGTGTAAAAACGAGGTTGTAAGGCCCGCGCGTTGCGGCGGGATGTTTAAAGACAAATTATTGATTTCCGTTATGCTCCGTCGCAGAACGCAAGGGACTAACTCTGTAATGGATCGATAACCCAAATGACTATTTTTGTAAATTGGTTTTTATTGCAACGGACCTATAACATGAAAGACCAATTACATGAAATCTGTATTGGGCAATTTTTTTAAGTAATAAAGATAGTGGTCGTTAAGTAAGGACTGACTTTGTAACGGATCTACAACATGAAAGACCAATTACGTAAAATCTGTGTTGAATTATTTTTTTAAGGACTTACTTTGTAACAGACGTATAACATTAAGGACCAAATGCGTATAATATTGGTTGAAACGTTTTTTTAATATTTAAGATAATGGTCATTAGCTAATGACCATTAATCATGGACTAACGACTGTTAGTTATTGTTCACTCCACACCCATTGGGTGTGGTGGCTCTAACAAAAAACACCTTGCCTCCTAGCAAGCCTGACATATGTATATTATGGTGCGTTTGGTATCCTGGAATGAGAATCAATGAATGAATTTTCATTTCAATCATTTGTTTGTTTAAAATGTAAATCTTTCAAATATGAGAATGAAATATAGATATATTTCATACTTCATATCACTCAAAAAAGAAAAATATGCATATTTCATTCCTGAGGGGCTCACATTAATTATATGCATACTCATTGTGATTCATGGAAACATATCAAACGTACCCTCAGCAGTAGAGTAATGGTTTTTGATAGGCTAAATGGTAAGTGTTATATATTTTTGTTTACTATTACGGGTGTGTTTGGGGAGGGGCTTATGGAGGGCTTATAGGGCTTGGGTTTCTAAAATAAGACAACTTATAAAATAAGTCTCGTTTGTCATGCGGGCTTATGAAATCATAAGCCCCTAAAAGGGGCTTAAAACTTTAGTCCCATAAAAGGGGCTAAAAACTTTAGCCCGGGCCTTATGAACTATAAATTACTTATTTACCCACAAAAATATCTAACATATACCATAAAACTCATTTAATTATATTATTTTTAGTAATTTTGCAATAATAAACCCCCAACCCCAGCTCATTTGCCAAACAAGTCTACAAAAATACAAATTTTAATTTCGGCTTATAATAAAATCCCTAACCCCAGCTCTAGCCCAAGTCTAAACCCTAGCCTCAGCCCCAGCCCCAACCCCAGCCCATTGCGCCAAACATACCCTACATATCATACCGGTTACGAATTGTTTTTTAAAATTCTATTGGGAAATATTCTTTAACCCAAGGATATTAATACAAGTGATTCTTAGTTTTTAGCTCGTAAAAGAACACAGGTTTTGTAAATGATTTACCCTTTTTATAATCCAATTTGAAATGTATGTATGTTTTAGAGCTGTAACTATTTTGGTATCGTGAATAACGACATTGAGCAATAAGTCAAAATATTAATGTGGAATTTGTCGTATTTATATAATAACATGAGTGGCAAATTAACTTGCTTATATTTTGCTCATATTCTATTGTTAAAGGTAAGGTTGTCAAGATCGGGATCCTACCCAGGATCGTTTTTGTTTTTGCAAGATCGTGATCGTAAGATCGGATCGGGATCTTAAGATCCTACTCTAATGTTATTTCTTAATAGTTTATGTAATTTTATACAAATCTACAAATTCTAATACATTATAACCATAAAATACTATGAACATTTCATATAAATGTTGTCCTAAATTATGATTATAAATGTTTAAAAAGATTAACATGTTGTTTTTTGAATTTTACAAACAAACAACCCATAAATTTGTAGTTTTTTAGTTTGTAATCCGATAAAAGTAAGATCGGATCGGATTAGATCGTAAGATCGTATGGTAAAGATCGGGATCCTATAAGATCTTAAGCTTACAAAGATCCTATGTAGGATCCGGATCGTTTTTGCTTTGCAGTATCGTAAAATCGTAAGATCCTAAGATCAGGATCGGGATCCTGACAACTATGGTTAAAGGGACTTAACGAAATATTCTAAAAACCGGCGGAAAAAAAATCTCGTTAAGTCATCAAGTACTAGGGTTGTAAGCGAACCGGACAAAAACGAACGGAGCCTTGTTCATGTTCGTTCATTTAATTTTAACTGGACAAATAAACGAACATGAACACTTAAACGGGCAAAATTTCTTGTTCATGTTCGTTTATTAAGAAAATGAGTTGTTTATGTTCGTTTATGTTCGTTCATTAAGATACTAAACGAACGCTACGAACATAAACGATCGAACATAAATGAACATAGACAAATAATCATTAACTTTATTAAATTATGCATCAAATATTGTTTTATAAGTGTCGTTTTGTTTAAACAAACTATTTTAAAAATTATATAATTATAAGATTTTATATACGAACATAAATAAATAAATGAACATAAACGAACATTAACGAATGCATAATCGGACGTTCACGAACATAGATAAACGGACGTGACTTTTGTTCATGTTCGTTCATTTAACTAAACGATCGTAAAATATTGTTCATGTTCGTTCATTTAATAAATAAACGAACATAAACGAACTTTTTACCGAACCGTTCATGAAATGTTCACTGAACGTTCAGTTCGTTTACGGCCCTATCAAGTACCAAAAGAACAATCTTTGAAATAGTTTAAGGGCGCCCATAGTTTACTGGCAACTACACACTTATTTAATTCTTTAGTGGCAAGTAACACTGGATCAAAAGATAAGTAGCAAATTTAGTCTTTTGGCATATTTTGAATGTCAAAATTAAGAGTAAGCAGAAAAACCGAAAAAATTGAAATCAAAAAATTGAAATAATTGATCGAAACTAAAAACTGATAGAGTTCGATTACTTTTAAAAAACCAAAAACTTGGTTTGGTTTTGGTTTTCGTCCAAAAATCAAACCGAGCCGGTTTTGTTATATAATAATTTATAATTGTTATAATATAAATAAATAACTAAATAAATCAAATTTATAAATTTATATTAATTTTGTAGGTGGATTTATAATATATTTATCTTAACGTTTATATGTGTGTTTTTCGTGTGCGTGTGTTTACTTGACAATATATTAATACATATGTGACAATTATTATACTATGTGTGTAATTGTAAAAATATGGGATAAACATTATTAGGCTTAGATTGACAAAAAAATAAAAATAAAATAAAATAAAAACTACGTAAAACAAGTTTGTTGGTATAAATTGGCCACGCCTAAATATAAACGGTTAAAACTTGAAATAACCGAAAAACCGAACCGAAACCGATAATAAACAGAAAAAACCGAACCGCCAAAAACTGAACGGTTTCAGTTTTAGTTTTATAAAAACCGAATATTTCAATTCGGTTTCGATTTTAGCCAAAAACCGGCCAAAATTGAACCGTGCTCACCCCTAGTCAAAATTGCTCTTTTTAACCTTTATGAATGTTTTATTTCATCTTTGTTCTGCCAAACTCACTCATACTTTATTTCAAATATAAACACCACTCAAGTTTCGTTTAACTAAAGTCACTCAAAGGTTTTTTCAACTACAAAAAACACTCAAGTTTTAATATCGTTCAACTTTAAAGAATTTTATTAGAAATCGATTAAAAAATATCTTTTAGAGTTGTCTTTAAAATACTTAAAAATGCATTAACTGGTTGTACCTTGAATAATAACTACCCTTAGAACTTAACTTCTCCCAACAAGCTTTATATACCGCATAATAAAAACCAAATTAAATAGTTATTATCTCTTTTATTAAATATATATTCAAAATTTTCACAACGTTAAAACAACATTTAAATTTGAATGATTTATGTGGTAAAAAAATAAAGTATGACTGATTTTAAAAAAATAATTAGATAGCTTTTGTATTTAAATCAAAGTTTGAGTAAATTTAGTTAAACAATATTGAAACTTGCTTATTATTTCATAAATTTCATTAAAAAATGTATGCAACTCATTTAATGTGTCTTTTATTTGTAAAGCTTTACAAACTTTAAGCAAAATGACACTATATTTTTTAAATAAAAATTTTATACATTAATATTATCATATTATTAGATACGAATATTATAAACTTTTCAAACGAGTTTTCATTGGAGGCTCTTATATGTAACTTATTTTTAAAAGTATGATATAAGCATATAACTTTTTTAAAAGGCTAAAGATATTTTGATAAAGAATCAAATTATTTTCAACGGATATATATGGAATCCAACCAACAAATATATGTCGACTTATATTGTTGTCGCATATATATATGGTCTGCCGTTTAACTGTTTAATTAAGGACTAATTCAAAAACCATCATTGCCATCCATATTTAACACGAGTCACAAGTCAACCATTCCACACCTTAGCCTTATTAAATTATTTCCTTAATATGGGATATGAATATTTGATGGTGCAGGACTGCTATAGAATAAGTCAAATATAGAATACTAAACAATTTCATTTTTTTATTTATTTTTTGATTCTATATCGCTTAGAGTTTTATAGTCGGAAAACAAGCATTAAACAATCAAAAGCTTGCTTTTCTTCTAGTTTGTGCAGGCCATTTGTATTAGCTGACTCTATTTTTCTCCTAAAGAATGAACATGATAAAGACAGAAAAGATAAAGAAAATGTTGCAAGATATGATCAAACTGAGCAACAACTTTATATTAAATCTTCCATGAACTTACGTTGTCTGACACTTTGTACGTGCCTCATGAGGAGACACTAAAGAATATACTTGCGAAAAGGTTGATAAAATGGTTGGTCAGGTGATACTAGTGAGCATTGAGGCTGATAAAGAGGTCACGGATTATGCACTTGAATGGGCGGTTCAAAACGTTATCAAGCCTATGGATTCACTAATCCTACTTGCGATTATCCCTTCTCTTGATTACTGCCTGCTTCCTGTCAAGAATACTCAGGCCCGTAACACTTCCAAAGGATTATTTTCTCGTAAGATGACTATATGATAAGTAGGCTTTTTATATCTAACGTTTAAGTCGATTAGTTGTTTTTAACATCTTCTTTCTGTTTAAAAGGGTTGCTGAGGAAAAGGAGTACAGCTGGAAAAAATGATGTTGTGTCTGATAAGGTTGGATTTGTAGATGAAGGACGTGACATACCACAACGAGTTTATGATGTGTGTGCGCAGATGATACACCATCTCTTTTCCCTT
This sequence comes from Chrysanthemum seticuspe, assembly GCA_019973895.1. Classification (NCBI taxonomy): domain Eukaryota; kingdom Viridiplantae; phylum Streptophyta; class Magnoliopsida; order Asterales; family Asteraceae; genus Chrysanthemum; species Chrysanthemum seticuspe. Next base: position 57,915,906 of record BPTQ01000002.1, read on the forward strand.
CACAAAGTAGTCAAGGTACGCGTTCTCTGATGCAGATGCCGTTGTTAGTTATTCAATGGTACTAGCCTAATGCTTATTATGAATCCAGGTTCATACTGAAGTAAAAGTGGTAGCGTATGCTCCTGTCGGGTCAGTTGCTATGGTAGCAACAGAAATGCGTGCAAAATGGGTAATTCTTGATCAGTAAGTACCCATATCTAGATCCAAACATGTGAGTAAGTGGGTGTTCGGACGTGCAATTTAAAGAGAATATTGTGACTTGGAACGTTATAAACAACTATGCTAAGCAGTTAACTAAATAATCAAGGTTTTAGAGTTAGGAATAGCTGAGCAATTACTTACACGCATAGTACTCAATCTCTGATTCTGTAGACCTAAATAGTAAGAAAACTATAATCAGTTCATTTCTAACGCACGTCTTCCAAACACCCCGTATAATGTGACAAGTTATAATATGTTTTATGTGAATTTGGTAGACGCTTGAAGGACGAAGCTGATTGTTGCATAAAGCAGTACTTGAACTGCAATGTCGTACTCATAGACGGTTCCTATCATGAGATTCTTAGATCAGTAAACTTCCCATTTACAGTGAAGAGTGATCAGGAGCAAGTCCCAACTATGGGTGATATGCTCGATGGTTTACCAGCTTACACTCAAGCTAACAACACTAGCCCTGCACAAGATCTCACTCCAAGCTCATTTAACACACAAAATAATTCTTCATTCTATTCAACTTCATCATCCTCGACAACCGAACTAGCTCTCCAAAAGACTCGCTCCCCAGTAATGAAACACACACCTCCTCGCCCAAAGCAGTATTCAGAATCACAACTGAACATGATCCCTGCATTTGAGATTATGGCACCTCGCAGATCGATATCTGGACATATAGAAGAAAAAGCATATGGGAATGGAAATCGTACGGGTAATAAAGATGGTGAGATAGCTAAACATTTTGTCTGCTCTTTGTTAGATACATTGTTTTTAATCTATATGTTTCATGGTTTTCTTATATTTATTTATGTCTGGAACAGATATGAAAAAAGAAACCAAAACAGTGCCATTTGCAGCAAGGCGATCAGTTGATCTTAGACGATTACGCCAACAAGACAGGGACTATCAGAAGCAATCAGGCCAACAAACTTTAAGAAGGGTATCGTTCAGCCACGCAAATACCCCAACAATAGACCGAACCTCTAGCATAAGAAGGGAAATGTCTCTTTCTCGAAAAAAGCCACCTACACCACCTCCTCTTTGCTCCATCTGCAAGCATAGTGTTCCTGTTATAGGTAGATCACCACGAAGGTTCGGTCATGAAGAGATTGAGAAAGCAACCGATGGGTTTTCAGAAAGCAACTTCTTGGCGGAAGGTGGTTATGGTCAGGTATATAGAGGCGTTTTGAGTGATGGACAGGTTGTAGCTGTCAAAAAACGCAAGACGGTAAGTTCACAAGGTGCAGCTGAGTTTTGTTCTGAAGTTGAAGTGTTGAAATCTGCGCAACATAAGAATCTTGTCATGCTAATTGGTTATTGCATTGAGAAGGAATGGCTACTTGTATACGAGTTTGCTTGTAATGGATCTTTAGATAAACACTTATATGGTAAGATTACATAAATTTCTCTCTTTTTTGGAAAATGAGTAATTTAGAGGAAGGTCGAAATTTATGGAAACGATTTGATGGGACAGGAACGGAGGAAGGGGAAGTGATGACCTGGAAGAACAGAATGAAGGTCGCATGTGGTGCAGCAAGAGCGTTAAGATATCTTCATGAAGATTGCAGGGTCGGTTGCATAGTTCATAGAGACTTCAGGCCTAATAATATACTCTTAACACACGATTTTGAGCCACTGGTAAGTCATGAAATGTCTTGTAGGCCCCTCGTTTGGTGTTTTTAGCTTTTTATTTCTTCATAAATACAAATTAAGCCCATTTCAAACAAAGGTTGGAGACTTTGGACTGGCTCGTTGGCAAGCAGATGGACAACTGGAAGAAGAAACACGTGTTGTTGGCGCATTCGGGTAATTATATTAAAATATGTTCTCATTCTTTATCCTATGAGACAACTTTTCATCATGTCCATATGTCTTTAAACTTAACGTTTGATAAACATATCAAATTTAGTAAGTACGTGAATCATCCTATTTTCTAGTCTATAAATTCGTTATTCATTTCATATTGTCATCCAACGATTGAAAAATTGATCATCCAATCGTAAGTAGAAGAAGGTTACCTGAACACTCTTGTTACAACTCGTGTTACAATTAGAAGTAGCACAAAAGGCACTCTGATGCAGCTGGTTGTCCTATATATTAGAAGTCCTTTTAAGTACTCTGTTACTAGTGCTTGTCGGTCCTCATTTTCAAAATTTATTATAGTCGAGTAATTTTGGCAAGTCAATGGATTGACAAAAAAAATCAAAATAAACACAGACTAAGCATTTTTTAAAATCCTTTTCAGTTACTTGGCTCCTGAGTATACACAGTCTGGCTTAATAACTGAGAAAGCAGATGTATATGCATTTGGAGTTGTCCTTTTGGAAATCTTAACTGGGATCAAAGCTATCGAGTTCTCAAGAACCTCGAGGCAGCAGTACTTTCCTGATTGGGTGAGAATTTTTTTTAATTGCGTGTTGCCAATCACAAAAAGTATGCCAAGAACAACACCGCTCTCATGATCATACCTATTATTAACTAATTTGGATTCTTGCACTTTTCAGGGCCGTCGTTTACTTGTAGAGGGAAAGGCATGTGCAGAAGTTATGGATCCAAAACTAGGAAACAAGTATGATGTGAAAGAAGTCGAGTACATGATGCATGCAGCCAGCTTATGTGTATCACCTCACCCTGAACAAAGGCCAAGGATGTCTAAGGTTAGCCATTCATTCACTTTAATTTGTAGTGTTTAGTCCAGGGTTAAATTTCTTACCGGTCTTTCTTGATATGTAGATAGTCCATAATAACTTCTAGTTCAAACCTAATCGATTTGACCTCAAAAGTCAAAGACTAAAGATATCTTCAAGTTTCCTTTTGATATTAAGTTTAACAATGTATCATATTTACAGGTGTTGAGAATATTGGAAGGTAACTTTCTAGTTGAAAAGCTTAATCATCATCAAGAACAATCCACCTCAATCTTTCTAAAACCAAGTTTAGAAAGTTATGAATCAAGCAAGGATATGTTACTATCAAAGAAGCAAGAAAAAAGTCAACATCAAAAGCAGATAGCTGTAACAAAACCAAGCTCAGTTGCACTCAAATTGGAGAATAGCCAAGATACCATATTGAAACCAAAAACACCTCCGCAAAAACATGCAGTAAGCGTCGAATATCAAGAATACTTGCAAGGGTCACTCCATAAACATATTCAGAGCTTCAACAAGTAGTAAATTTGTAAAATTGATTGACCATCATTTGTTCTATTAATATCCATAAATACTAAATAGAATCATTCATTCTTATCTACCATTCAGAAACTCTTCATCAATTTTTTTGTCCATATCTATCAGTTGTATCATTCTAATTAACTACAAAATCGAACAAGTACAATATATAAAAGTATATAACTAATGGCAAGATCAGAGGTTTTATGCACAAAGTCACTATATTCATGTATATTTGTATTATATATGATACAAACTATTTGTGTAATCTCACATGATGAACACTACTTAGCCGTCTAGGAATATAGGCTTCTCCGACATTATTAATCATGTGAGATTTTGCAGGTTTGACTGTTCCAAACCATTATTTCGGATGTTTGAGTTTATGTTGTGTGTGTCTGGTATATATCTACTTTTATACGTACATATCAAAAACTTTCCCTAGTGGGAATATATCCACGATTCCAACCCTTCCATGGTAAACCAGATCATGAGGATTATAGCGTTGATAAGGGAGTGTTGAGAAAAGCAGTCTCTTGAAATTCAGTAAAATCTATATCATAGTCATTATCATCTTCTTCTGGTAACATGAATCTTACCCTTGGGCCTTGCTGTGAACGTGCTTTATTGTTGCGTTGCTTTTTCAAGCATGGCTTCAAACACGTCATAAAACCATTTCTAGGAGCAGCATCCGTGTTGGCTTCTACTACTCCCACACCTTTTCTTCGTATAGGGAAACAACCAGCGGCAGCATCAAGAGCTTCATCAGAATCATAAGCTCCATCTCTTAAAACATAGCTAAGCCTCTTTTCCTTCAGATGATGATTAGCATCTTGTCGGTTACTTTGTTTATTGTTTGTAATTTCTTCAACACTGATGATTTCGTCATCTATCTCCTCTTTTGGAAGAAGATTTCCAAGTGTTTTCTTCTTAATGGCCTCATTGTGATCTATCTCCTCTTTTGGAAGAAGATTTCCAAGTGTTTTCTTCTTAAAGGCCTCACTGTGATCAGTTTGCGTGTACCGCCGGCTGTGGGAATGGTAGCCTTTAGACTGAAGCAAACGATAGATGGTATGATAGGGAACAATGTAAAAAACTTCACCTGGTTTCAAAACTGACTCGGGCTTAACCACAATATTTGGGAACCTGAAAACATCTGGTGGGGTGACAAAGTGTCTCGGGTATCTTTCCATTACTTGAGCTGCTTTTATCGGATGTTTGTATAGTTCAACTATACCACCCGGGCGTACAAGTTTTATCACCGCGTTATCCTTGCTAGCTTTCCTCATTAATCTTTTTGTTGCTATGCCACAAAACTAGAAGTAGAAAAGCAAGAAGAAGAATGAGAGGTAGAGTTCATAACAATTTAATGTTGAAGTTGTCTTATAAAGACAAACTTGGGTGACTGATTTTACTAAGTTAATGCTCATTGAATCAATCGAACTGTTTTTTGTCTTGTAAACATTGGTTTTAGTGTTTGGTCGTGTAAACTCTGGTGCTGAGAAGATATCGATGTCAGAAGTAGATGTAGCAAATTAGGCTGGTAGAAATGGTTGCGTGAATCATTGATAAACCTGCAAACACTTCTTTACCTAATCTAATAAATACAAAATGCGTTTGTTACTATACATATGCTTTACAGCATTATATTGAGAATCAAACTTTTTACAGTATAAGTGATTAGGATGTTTACATGTATTCACATAAAATTTAGATAACTTTCAACAAATTCGGCATACTTTACATGTTTTCTTTGTAGTTAAGTATTTTAGGTAAACCAAGTGACCCATCAAAAACCGGTCCTAAAATAAGAATCAGCCGGACCAAGACATCAGTGGTTTGATCTTGTTTCCGGTTTATGAAACCTTTACGGCCATTTTTGGTGGTATCTGGCGTTGAGGCATATCTGTTTGTGTTACTCGTATTTGTGATTAACAATGACAATGATGTTTGTTAGTATATAACAAATGAATTGCTAGATTCCGATAATCAACAGTTTATGAAACAACCCTTCCAATTACTAGAATACTACAAGGGTTCATATTATAAATTTTGTTTTTTTGGCTAATAGGAAAAAGAAGGATTCTTGTTCTTGTAAATCTGAAATTGAGTGTCGATACTTGATTGGTACAATGTTAGCGATCGGCCTGTTAGAGAATATATATTTCCTATCTTTCTGATGTACACTTTTAACCTGTTTATGTCCTTCATTTAGGCTACTACCATGCTAATGAGTCAAAGGTAAAACTGAAACTTAACTGAAAGGGAAAGGGTTCAAACATATGCCCGGTTATAAGCAGGCATTACACTTTCAATTGCTTCTAAACCATTCTATTATTAAGAACCGGCCATACAAACTGTTGGTGGATTAGGTACTCTGTTAACCCATCTGAAAATGACCAACTCGCCCATTTTGTCACCTACAGGGTTCAAGCCGTATCCCACAATATGGACAACTGCGGGTGGTATCAAAAACTGATAGAATATCCAACCTAGCACAATCTTAGAGCACTTTTGCTATACCTATCAAGTGTCTCTAGGTTGCTTTTTAGATCTACTGTTAAATCCTTATTTTAATTACCTGTTGTAGTTGCTCCAGAGGCTAGTTGACTTTCCGAAGTTTTAGGGGGAAGTTAGACTTACATTACTGTTCAGTGATTATTTGACTCTTTAAGTTTGCTGACCATTAAGTGTATACCGTTTCAAAAGTACACTTAGACACCGCTCGACCAAATTGACTTGCTTTTCTTTTTAGCTCATGTCACACACTATCTGCTCGGGCACTAAAACTATGTGCAAAACCCACAATAAAACCTGCTTGAAATTTAGATATCCATAAATAAAAAGGGGTTAAAGTAACACAAATGTTTAACTGTGGCTCATGATTTCAAACAAGAAAATTAAAGACCTGGGGACTTCGAAAATAGTATCAATATATTTCTAAGGTTTCCCAGCACCTTTATAATTTCTGAAGTATTAAAAAACACAAAACTACTAAAAAATAAGCTGTTTACAAAACCAGCGATAGTTGAGCATATATTGAATTTGCAAATTCTACAAGATCTTGATATCAATATCCTTTTTCCTAATACCCGTTCATTTGAACATATTAGGAAGTGGTCTTACTGCCATGAATGAATCAACCATCTGCACCAAAACATTTGAGTAATTGGGTAATGTCAGCAGGCTATATATCCATTCAACGAAAATAGCATGCATTTGTGTTTGATGAGTATAAATATTGGCCGGAATTTTGTTCACAGGAGTAAATACGAAGTTATGTAGTATTACAATAGAATTTTCAAATATAGCTAAGGTGGTGTTTCATAGTTCTGCTTCTATAATTAGCAATAGCAGTTTCTAGGGCTTAGGAAACCTGTTTCTGCTTATAATTATCTAAACATTATTTGAGGGTTATATAATACGCTGCTCTAAGTATTCTGATACAGGTTTAAAGAAAACAGGTAAGAAAAAGAAAAGTAGATTACTTACAATTGTTTCGACTTTCAACTATTATTTTCACTACCAGCAACAGTGATTATTACAACTTTAAGCAGTTCATGCACGTTCTACACGTTTTTATCAAGTTTATTGTATAAATTCAATTATTCAAGGTCATTTTAAAAACTGACATCTAAAAAGCCCACCCATAAACTAACTCTTGAAAAAAAGCCCGTCCATGAACTATTTAAACTAACTTTTGAAAAAAAGGCAAAGTAATCAGGTATGTGACATGGAGTGTTGTAAGACCAGTTCATATAAAGTGAAATGATTTCACATGTAAATACCTCTTCAGTAACCAATGCCCTAGCTGCTTGGTGTCTTTCCACCAATTCTGATAAAACTTCAATTAATCTCTGTTTTATTTCACCTGTAAGCATGCGTCCCGAACCATATTCCTAAAAAGGTATACAAAGAAGCATTATACTTTTGCAAGATTAGACTGACAGAATTGGCATCTTTAGAGCAATTTTAAGGTATCAAATTTATCAGTTCTTACCCTCCTAATATGTTCAAGTTCCTTGTCATCCTCCAAAAAGAAACTAAGGTACTTGAAGGGTATATCCACCTGCAAAACATCCACCAAATTAGTTAGTAAATGAAGTTCATTATTTTAATAATTCACAAAAAATCTCAACTTTGCACTTGTTCAAAGAAAGTGAACTGTAGGTGTCAAGAAAAAGTACAAATAGAAAGACTCAAAGAAAATATAAAGGGAAATGATACCCAATTAATGTGAAAACAGCAGTTATATTTTTGTTACTAGCGGGTCAAATGGGTAAGATTACAACATTGCTAAAAATAAAATGGATCGAAAAACAATTTCAAGTAATTACGCCAACGACAACAGTGACAAATATGTAACATAGTTTCACACTTAATAAAAGAATGACATGTTACAATGACTCATGATCATCCCAAAGTAGCTATTTAAAACTTTTAAGAATAAAGGAGTATAATCTCAGCACTAGTTTAGCTAGAAATCGTTGACTACCTCAAGATTAGCACCAAGCCTCCTATGATCCTCAATAGAAACTTGTCCTCCCGAGAAAGCATACTTGTTTACCTGTACAACACATTTATTTTATCACCTTACCATTACCAGATAGTAAACAGAAGACATAAAATAGAGACATTCTAACTGTGTATGCAGATGCTAAAGTATCAAAGGACCCCTTAAAAACATTTTCCATAATATATAGCTTGAGCAAACCTTTAGCAAAATGAATTAAAGTACACGGAAATACAAAAGCTAATTAAAAAACCTTGTACTTGATGTCTTTTTTAGAGTCTGTCACATAGATTGCAGAATTGGCATCACTGGCAGACATTTTGCCCGTCTCTCCCTGCAATATATAGCAAATACAATCAACGTTTATAGACAAATGTAGTAAAAAGCTGAACAGAAGCTCAGAACATCTATAAATGCAAACAATTTGCAAATCTACATCAGCTGTAATATGAACTAAATGTAGGTGAAGTGAAAAACACAATGATCAGCGCATATAAGTTACCTGAAGAGCTGGAAAGAATATGGATTCAATTAGCGCAGGCTTGGTAAATCCTAACCGAGGAGCAGCGTCTCGTGTCATCCTGAAATATGGATCCTGAAGCAATTACCGAACTGATATTAGAGACACTAGCAGAAGCACATAAGTGGAATGAGAAAAGGTGGGTAAATAAAAGAGAAGATTTTGCAATCACATCTTTTCACATTGTGAAGGTGGATATACAATATCAACATGGTCAAAATGATTTCCCGCCCAAACAATAAATATTGTTACGGGTTGGGTTGACCAAGTACACTTTGGTCCAGAAAAATTAACTCTAATACGAAAAACTAGATATGCCGAACATGAAAAGTTATATTCTTTATATAACAAACTAGTAATTTGTATAAATTATTACGAATATTTTATGCATTAAAAATGCAATTTTAGTGACTTTTGACCCGTTGGGCCCATCTAAACAGTTTCTCTTTAAGCCAACTGTTTATTTTACCCGTTAAAGATTTAAAACAACACGAATTGACACATTCATAAGTGATATTAAAACAACTCGAATTGACACATTCATAAGTAATGGGTTCAACATTGCCACCCTATAATCCCAATACTAACAGATGATAGTAAAACCTTTCCCATCTCTAAAATCATTTTCAAGTTAACTTCATTAGTTATCTATTGATTGAATTAGGCATCACTAACTTTTAACAATCATTGATCACCAAGTTTTCTCACAATAAAATTAATCTAAATAAATTGAATCTAGGTTCACAACAAAAAAAAATGACTATTTACTGTTTTCAATCACCTGCAACACCCATGTAACAATCATCTAACTTGTTTATATATCATAGGAAAATACAACAGCCAAGCATGAAACAAAGAAAGAAGTTCCTAAAACTCATACATTTTCTTATCTAGTTATAAGCATTCTATTATCCAATTTATGCAACTGTTTTCTTAGTTACTCTCATATTAAACACTAAGCATATCACCTCTATGACAATAACGTTTACTCAATGATGAATATGAAGTCGAGAGGATACAAGAACATGGATGTAAAAAGACCATATAGCATATGCATATAACCAAATAACATACAACTCCAACCTGATCAATTGCACATGGAATTAAGCAGCGGAGTTTATCTTGGCCAGGAAACAAGTGTGGAAATGAACGGGGGAATGATGGAACTGCCTGCAGAAAAATAATGTTAGCTTATTATAAATTAACTTAAATAGCTACTCTGTAAATCAAGAAATCGAAATATTACAACTGAAAAATGTATAATAGTAAGCAGAAGCAAATACTACAAATCAAATCCCAAAAAATAGCTGAGCCACATGGAGACCTTCATCATATTTTTTACACCAAGTTAAAATTTTACAGCTATATATTTATTTACAAATAATGGATAGCAATATTGGCGGGTTGGATGCATGTTAATACATTTGGGTATGGATCAGCACTGGTCGGCTTTAGGTGTCTTGATGTCTATAGAACAATCTTATATTCACGTTTCAGTTACCCTCCTTAATTTAGATAAAACAAACAGATATACAGTATTTAGACGATACTGAATTTGGAAACACTTTTTTTTTGTTTATACTGAAATTGCAATACTTGCTATATTCTCAGCCATACCAAATAATTTAGATATCTGAGTGTGTCAAAATTAACAAATTGCAAGAATGAAGTATATCGTACTAACTCTTAACTAATGTAAGATTTTAGAGCTAACATTGTGTTATGAATGTTCTTTTCATATTATTAATCTCGTTATTCACAATAATTATCAAATTGTAATAGGATTTCCTTCACCAACTGCACTCAACTCAGCATATATAAACCAGAAGGCAAGTTTCTACAAAAATTTATGTGGATGCAATTGGATATATTAATCAGCAGGGAAATAATAAGAAGATAATCACTATGAAACCACTTTCTTTAGTGAAAGACAAGTTTAATGGAGGAGTTGTAAGAAAAATCCTAACCTGGACGGGTGGAAAACTAACTTTCCCTATATGGTCTTCCCCAGTGAAGCCAAATATACCACGAACCTGCATAACATCAGCAAAGAACCTTCTTAGAATCGAAGACTTGAATAAGTCTGAAAAACAATAATGTTGAAGAATAATATGTAGCAACTGATTCACTAATAATAATCACCTGGTTGTAGGTTACACATTTGGCAACCTTCACCATGTTCTCATAGAAAGCACTGCACAAAATAATTTCGCATAAGAGGCAATATGGAATACAGCATGTCAATAAGAGATAATAAAGCATTTGAAGTCACAAATGTTGTATTTTTTTTTAAACAGTTAAAATATACACACCACCCCTTTCAATCTAACCGTGTCACGTTTATATTATTTCCATGGAATTAAAGGGTATCCCACAACAGAAACATTTAATCACAGTGCCCTCATTTTAGTATGTCTAAAATATATAATAATAAGCTTCCTGATGTACGCATTACTCACCCACCAACATAATCAAAATCTGAGAAAATGAAGGTCCTTGAGACATCAAATCCGCATGCAATTATATCTTTAGCATTCTCACGAGCAAGTCTCTTACTTTCTTCTACAGAAAGGTTCTTCCACATGCACTTTTCATCGTCTGTCAGTTGTATGACTAGGGGAACCTTAAAGGCGTCCTGCAAATATCTGCAATAAAAAAGTTCATGAAGGATATCATGAATATTGCAGTTGAATGTGCATGATTGAGATACAGTTAATATAGAACTGAAAGAACTTACTTGGTGAACATAAAAGGAACAAGATGTCCTAAATGTAAGGCTTCAGAAGAAGGTCCTCTGCCTGTGTACAGATAGAACTTTTCCCCGTGTTCATAAGCATTCAAGATCTCATTTAAATCCCTGTTGCATAATGCAAAAAGATACATATATCAAGTTCTACTATTCCCATTAGAGATGCGTATTTATTTTTATCACATCCTATATACCCATATCACTGATAACATTAACTCCAACCCCATTAACTTCCAAACGAATATTGAAAGGTGAGAAGTAACTTGGTAAACCGACATTCCATACACTAAACATATGAGCTCCATACTTTTCAAGTCATGCCGTGCTCACGAATTAACTATCTTATAACTACAAAATTACATTTTAGACGTGGCTAAACTACAATTTAGAAAATCCACATCAATTATCACTCCAGGAAGCAAATACTTTGGTCGTATTCAGAATTCTAAAACTAGTTAACTTAATAAGTATTATCGTCTGCATCAACATCAAAATATGTATCCCCCAACCTATACAAACTAGATCAAATTCCTGAAATACAAAAACTTATAATGGGTACAACAAGATTAAGTCAAGACTCAAGACCATCAAATACAAATTAAAGATGTAATTTAACCCTTAAATCTACTGTACTGGAGGTCGAACTCACTATGACTATGATACCACTATAAAACCACATCACTCGAGTCATCAAGACTTTCAGTCCTGATAAGTGATAACATCAACTTCACTCTTTACTTTATTAATCAGTACTTGTTCAATTATGGTAAAAAGTTATATATCTCGATTCTTCATTTAAAATTCTAAACCCATGAGTGAGTATGTCGATCGTATGATCGTATATTAATGTTCTGAACTACTTCAACTGAATCCATTTACCTTTCCCGTTCACACAAATCCTTTATCCTAGAAACAGTACAAACTAAATACAATTTCTAGAACATAAAACTAAATTACAACTACAAAACACTAAGTCAAGGCTCCATCAAAAACCAAAGTAAGAGGCATCTTACCCTTTTAGCGTAAGTGTTTATTTAGGTATCCAAACCCACTACCACCCTTGTAAACCTGACTACATTCGATGGTAATGGGTAACTCTATAATTTGTTATCCAAAACCCAAAAGTTAATAGTGCGGTGTAAGGATCAAATAAGAAATAAAAGTAAAATGAGAAGGATGAGAAATAACCACAGCCGCACATGTTAGATGCATCTCCCATAAAATTCTCCTTCTACATTTGAAATGTGTGGCTGAAAACATTTCTCATTCTTCTCATTTTTATTTTTCTTCTTTATGGATCCATTCCCATAGTGCGTAAAGCTAAACTAAAAGTCAAATTTAAAAAGCAAAACTACCCTTTCAACCTACATTGTCATTTAGGTGTTAAAACTTTTAGTACCACGGGGGTGATTAGATTAGCTTATTATTATGTTGGCGTATGGGCTTATTTGAATTTTTAAAATTCAATAAGCTCACTTTTACAGCTTATGGGTGACCCATAAGCTCAAACTGATAAAACAAGCTTATTGTCTTTTTCGAATTCAAATAAGCCCATCCGCCACCATAATAATAAGGTGCTTCAAACAACCCCAACACCTTAAATCCAATTACACCCTTATCCACCAAACCAAACCAAATACAATAGCGATATATTCTCTCATTAACATGTCTCTCATTAGTATGAGCAATTGGAACATACATTAGTTTTAATAAACAACCCCAAACACGCACTTTCACCAACTTCTAAAAACACTAATACGCAACGCCAAACAGCCGATAAACACACATTGCTATCATAAGCTAATATAATCAACACAAATCACAAACTTGATAATATAATTCGAGATGGGTATTTAGTAAAAGTAAGAACCTGTGTGCGAAAAAGACGTTACGGCGTAAAAATATATGAGGTTCTCGATTAGTAAGCTTAAAAACATGGTCAACGAAAGATTGGTCGAGTCTTTGACAACCAAATCTGTCAATCAATTTATCATAATCAATCTTTCCTTTGGAGGACACCTCCCATGGATTCACCACTTGCTCTTCTTCTTCGAGAGATTTCATAGCCTGAAACGTGAAAAGGGAGAAAAAAGTAAGTAGTCAGAAAAAGTGAGAGGTGAATATTGAAGTTATTAGTGTAAGAACCTGAACACTCTTTTGATGGGCGTCCCTATATGCTTCAGTAATCAGAAGCGACAGTTTCTGCAAAAAAGGGATACAAGTTACAAATGAAGGTAGAGGACATATTTGACATAGGTAGCATGTCAAATGAATAAAGTTATAAAATGGTACTTACTTCCGACCCCAATTCCATTGCAGCATCAGTAATTTGTGTACGTACAGGTTCCTGATTTCCAGAGAGTGTGACCTAAGGATTTCAGATATGAGCATGAGTGATGCATTTAAAGGCACAAAGTCTTAGCATCATATACGCGTGAACAATATTATGATATACAACAAAATAACGATTAAACTGAGATCTGAAGAGCAGACATACCTTTACTAGCTCACCTTGACAATAACCATCAAACTCAGCAGCTCTGCACAACAATATAGATGACATAATAAGACACTAACAAGAAAAACCAACTAAAACTAGGATAAAAAGACATACTCAGTAGTTTTCTTTTGCTCCTCTGTTTCTTTGTCGTTTGAGTTCTGCATTGTTGTTTGGTTTGGTTTTTTTTGGTTTGTGGGTTGTGGGATTTATTATGATGATGATGATGATGATGATGATGAGAAAAACCCTTTGTAGGTAAAATACCACAAACCCTAGATGGCTGGTGCTGTTCGGCCGTGTATAGGGGAAGATATCGGCCGAGTATAGGAGAGAAAGTTGAAAAACCCTTTATTTATTGTGTAGGCTAAAATCATAGCACTTATTAGGCTTGGTTCTGGAGTTTTGAGTGAAGGAAAATGGAAAAGAATAGGAAAGGAAAAAGGAAAAGAATTGTTAGTCGATATGTTTTTGAGATAGAGGAAATAAGAAATGAAAATAAAGTAATCATGTTCTTGAGTGAGAGAAAAAGAAAATAACTTGTTTAAATTACATATATGCCTTTTAGTTGTTAATATAAAATCTTTTAAAAAGGGTATATTAGTCTTTGCACAACATAACTTTCCTTTTCCTTTCCATTTCCTCTTATTTTTTACCGGAAGATTTTATAAACAAAACTTCCTCCCCTTTTCCTTTCTCTTTCCCTTTCCCTTTTTTAAAAAAACTCAAAAACACAAAAAAGTTTCCATTTCCTTTCCTTTCCTATCAAAATATAACTCGAGAACTGAGCGTACAAGTTAAACTACTTTCTCCCTTTGTTTTTCCCCTCCTAAGGCCGGCCACAAGGGGCTTCCAAATGGGTTTGCCCATTTGTTTGGTCCGATCCATTTATTTAAGTCTCAAGTTAGTAATCAGTAGCCCGTTATTAATTCCAAGTTTACGTAAGTTAGAAGGGAACAAAAAAATCGAAAATCGATCAGATTCAAAAAAAAAAAAAAAAAGAAACGGTTTCCTTAAAACCGGTTTGAGTTAAACCGAACCGACGGTTTTATAGCCAGATAGTTTTTAGGGTCATATTATACAAACCCCCTGCCTAAAACCTCCACTAATGTTTTTTTTTCGATTTTTGTGCCCAAATTGTACTACATGTCTGATTCTGCAGTTTGTGTCTTTTTCTTTTTTCTTTTTTAAATAAGTTTGTGTCTTTTTAAGTTTGTATCAACTTTTTTTTTAGTTTGTTTTACTTTGTGTTTAAAGTTACTTTTTTTATGTTTGTATCACTTTTTTTTAAGTTTGTAATACCACTTATGTTTTTATTTTTTTATTTTTTTCTGTTTAAAAGTAAATATAAACCATATATTGACTCGCAAAATATCGAGATTTTTAATAGGCTCATATTCGAAGGTTGCAAAAAAATATCACTTTACCGTCCATTCGGTTGCAAAATTGTTTTTAGTAAAAAAGTCATCATCGCCTTATCTCAAAATAATTCATGTATCATCACCTTAGCCCAAAATAATTCACGTATCATCGTCTAATCTCAATCTGAAAATAAAAGTTCCATCGACATAGTAATAGTGAAGATTCTCCTCTTCACGTTTTTTTTTTCTTTTTCAGAATGCAGGCTTTGTGTCAAATAAGTAATAGTGAAGATTCTATTTCATTGTTATAACCCAAGTGAACCACAATCACATTTCACAAACACATTTCAGATCTACAATCACATTGACATAAACACTACAACACTCGCATTCAACAAAATAAAAACAAGTGCTAGCATATCAAAAGTGTTTGGGTTTATAAAAAATAAGTTGGTGCTAGCAGAAAGGAAGGTGTGGGCATTACGGGTTTATAAAAGTTTACGATGAATACATCACCGTTTTACACAACTGAGGTATACTTTTACGCTATTACTTCAAAAATGAGCAACGTTTATAAGAAAAGATAAATCGAGATTTTTAATAGGCTCAGATTATCATCGTTTTATCATTTTGGCTGCAAATTTGAATATTGCAAAGTGGAAAAAAAACTCACTTTACCGTCTGTGGAAAAGTTCCTTTTAAACTATTTCTATTTGGATGAAATGTACTCCTAATATTGCAAGTGATTTTGCAATGTATTGCTTTGACAAAAAAACTCCCCCTAGCTTTAGGGTGTCAAAGTCTTCATGTGTAAGTTGAATAACTACAAAACAAATGTTAGAAAACAAGTATAATGCACAAATTCCTGCAAATGTGATCCAAGTTAGTAAAAAAATAGTTTTCTGTATCACGGATCCCACGGTTCCCTCCTAGTAGGGATCCGTCTAGGGAAATTAAAGGGATCCGTCTGGCTGATGAATAAATTCAGCAAATGGTGGTATAACAAATAATGTTATCACCAAAGTGAGATATGTATTATACAACATAATCATATACTCAGAAATATAGCAAGTAGCATGTAATTTCATTTAATAAAACTAGAGAAATGATATACATGACTCCAAAAACTAAGAGAATGTTCGATACATGACTAGGAATTTCTAGACCAACTAACGCTTGATACTAGGACACCACTAAAATCTTCTAGCTCAAGTTTGTTTAGGTTTAATCTCGTCGAAACGTTCGAGGAGGTGATAGAACATGAAACGTTGGTCTTCTCGTACTTCATGTATCAAACTTTCAACATGTTGACAATGATAACAATCTTTGTCATGGCTAGGTAGTGGTGGTGGAAGAAATGAAATGGCTTGATGTGAAGGATCAAGTGAAGCGGGTTGGGGAGCTTCAAACGACGGAGGGATTGGTGGACGCGCATTTGAAAATGGCTCGACCAAGAATGATGGTGGTGGTAGAGAAGTGTCAACTTCCATATGGTCGGGTGGTTGACTTTGATAATTTCTCATAATCCAAATGGGATTATATGATGATGACGGCGAAAGGAAAGCCGGAGCTAATGTTGACTCAACACCTTGATTTTGTACCATTATTCCTCCTAATGAGGAGAATGTTGCCGGCGGAGGTGGATGAGACGGCCTAGGAGGCAAGTCCTCTAAATTGTAGAGATGTGGTGATGACAGTGGAGTTGTAAATGAGATAGCTCTAGGAACCAATGGTGATGGTTTAGTGGAGATGATATTGTTTGGCCTAGGAGGTATGGTGGTGTTTGACATAGGTAATTTTGTGGGTACTATCCTTTTAGGAATTGGTTTGATTGGACGAGAAGAAATCCTTACATTTGTTGGTTTGACCGGAGATGATTCGGTTGAAGAAATTTCGTGTATAACACGAGCAATTTTCTTGGGTGGTTCTTTGGTGGATAAGTTACTACTTGGAGTTTTCCTCATGATGAGATGATCTCAAGAAGTTTGTATGGGTCAAGCTCCATAGGTCATGGACTTTGGGTTGTACCCAACTACATTCAATGTATTTGGTCAATGAGTTATGATACTTAAGTTTCTACCCATTTATATTACCCAATATACTACATACTAGTTATGTGTATATTTTACCCAAATATGTAAACACTAGTTGTTGTACATATGTAATATTAAATCATAAAATCACTTATACTTGTTTTAGTGTTTTATGTGAAAACGTAAGTATGTTAGTAACTATTAGTTCAAACTATTTACATATTTTATTTGTAACTATTATGTGTATATTTTACCCAAATATGTAAACACTAGTTGTTGTACATATGTAATATTAAATCATAAAATCACTTATACTTGTTTTAGTGTTTTATGTGAAAACGTAAGTATGTTAGTAACTATTAGTTCAAACTATTTACATATTTTATTTGTTTCGTTTAAATGATTTTACGTTTGTTATCGACAAAACATTAGAAGATCGTAAAATATAAATAAACGTTTTTACCGCTTATTTGTATTAACACCGTCCATTCGGTTATGCCACGCCAAAACTCTAAGTTTTTTTTTTAAATCATCATCGTCGTATCTCGGTTTTTTTTTAACAAAAACCAAGTTTCAGATCTGCTTAAACCAAAAACTGCTTATCATAAAAACTGCTTAAACCAACTGCTTATCATAAAAACTGCTTAAACCAACTGCTTATCATAAAAACATCCTATAAAAATTTCAGATCCAAGTTTTTTCAACAGCCATAACTTTCAAGAAACCAACTGCTTAAGCAGTTTCATAAAAAGCAATTTCAAGAACCACAATCTGATAACAAGCAGTTTAAGCAGTTTCATAACCAACTGCTTATCATAACCTGTTAGGTCACTAGTTTTACAACACAAGCTTACTAGAAAGAGATAAAGGCGATTGAACAATAAACCAAACACACACACACGTTAAGAGTAAGACCGGTTATGGGTAGATGTGAGTGAAAGAGAATAAATTGAACAACCAACCCTCAAGTGAGGGTTATACAAGAGTATTTATAGGCAAGGAGCTAGGGCAACACTCCCACTCCTTCCCTTTTCCTTATTGGACATGGGCCTAAGCTTATGGGCCTTCTATATAAGCTTGACCTTAAACAAACATAAAGGCCATAATAAGCTACCTATTACATATGAGTAACAAACACTTGAATTAAGGTTTAGGAGTGATTCCAACAATCTCCCCCTCAAGTGTTGGTGATGAAAAACGGTGAAGGCGTTGATGTAATAGTAGCTTTGACGTCTTCTGACATTCTTCTTTCTTGTGAGAAGGAATGCCTTGATTCGAACAATCTCCCTAGTGTAGAGAGATAGTTTTCTTTGAACAGTTATGTTTTGACGTCATCATTAACTTTGTTCTTTGATCATTGTTCTTTGTGATGAAAGTGATAGTATGTTGTTGTCTGCATCAAGTCTGCCTCAGGTCTGCTTCGCCGCTACAGTGTCTCCACGTCATTCTTCAACATGCTCACACGCTCTTTGACGTTTGGAATTCAGTACTGATGAAGTTCTTTAAGTCTTTAACTTTGTAGATTCTTTGATTTGACGAAGAATCATTCTGATTGTTGTGTTGCTTTTGGATAGAACTTCCATTAGTGATGATGTTGGCGTGAGCATGAGAAGAATTTGCACGATCATCCCGCTCCGGAGCTTCCATAAGAAGAAAACATTTAAAACGGTTAGTAATAAGCGGATTCCGACACTTACAAGTTTGAACTTCGAGAGTGTTAACAGCATAGTGTGAAAACACAACTCTAATTCTCACAAAGGCCGTTCCTGAACTGGAGTCCCACAAGTGAGATAACACGATGTACCGAAGTACATCTACAGTTCAGATGAGTCGCTGAGGTACACCGAAGCATCACCTCACGACTGTAGACCGTTTGAGACACACTAAGCGTAATCCACGGGGAGTTACCGAAGTGACCTGCTGTCAGGGCTGTTTGATGTTGACCATGGCAGGAGTTTCCATTCATTCACTGAGGATCACAGTTGTGATCCTCTCATAAATGTTCTCGACAGATTGCTAAGATTTGTGAAGGACTCGATAATATACCACTGATGCTCTTATTGTTGAACATCAAGTGATGAAATGTCAAGTGTGCCTAAGAGATCTTTTGATGAATCTCGTGGCTCTAGACTCAATAGTGCGATTTGGTTTTCCTGAGCGGAGACTAGGGAGATGGTCTCCTTCTTCAATACCAGCGATCTCTAAGAGAAAGCCAATAGTTTACGTAGGGTTCCCTGTGAGAATGAAACAAGCTTCTTTTGAGAGAAACTTTAGTGGCTAAGAAGGTATAGTGCATGCGTCACTGGGTCCATGACGACTTTTAATCTTCAATACCAGCGTCACTAAGTGACAACCAGTAGCATATGAATTGAACCCGGTGTCTGCCCTAAGTTGAATAATTTGGAGGGCTATTTCTTTTCACCCTTTTCTTTGCATTTCTTTTTAATTCTTCAACTCCTTCTTTCTCCGATTCTCATTTTCTCCTTTTTATAATCGTACCTAAGGACTTCTAAGTACTAACTATTTGTGATGTCCTTGGGTAGATCCCTCCGGCTCTGGCGGATCATAGGACGGTTATTCCTAACCTTAGTCACCTTATCTCTCCATGACTAACCTATGTTGCCATAAAACCAATTTTCAAGAAAATCTCTCAAAGGGTTTGTAAATGAAAAACATGTTTGAACCACTGTGAGAGTTTTATCTTTTAGCAGAAATACTCTCCCTCCACATGTGCTTTAGAGTTTTGACGGAAATCTGCACTGTGTGGGAAGAGCGCGCACTTTTGAATTGATCAACTCAAGATAGACACTCCCCCGCGAGACACGGTTACGTTGCATAGTTAAAGAGTTACATTGTCAGCTTTTAGGTGACAACTAGCTCTAATAACTACCTTGAAGGTGTAGACAAGCCTCGAAAGGTTGTCATACCCGTCAGAGTTCATGTCTACCAAGAGATTCTCGAATGGTACTTTCTACTCGGACAAGTCCTTTGCGAGACACGTTTACATTACTAGAGAACTAGCTTGAAATTATTACCCGTCCCAGACAAGTCTTTTCGAGTTACTAACAGTTTAGTACCGTCAATTCGTTGGTTAAGTCTATTACACAAAGATTCATTTGCATTTACACAACATATTTCTTATCACATAATTTTCTCCCCCTAAAAAATGGCATATAAAATGTTATTTTTGAAAAGTTGAGAATAAATATGACCATTTCGAGTGTTGCGGGAAGATGACCAATATGAACAATTTGTGAACAAAGTTTAAATTCAAATACTCCCCCTCAACAAGTGATATAAACGGTTGAGGTTTTGAAAAACATACGGGGAAGTACTTGTCCTTTTGAGCAAAACCTTGAAAAATGAAAGGTTTGATAGGTTTTACTCAAAAGTAAGAAGCTTTCGCTCCTTTTATAAGGATTGTGGCATTGAAGCGTACCACAGGGTCCTTTCTTGACAATTACGGGTTGTACACTGTAATGTGTGCACAAGCCATTCACATATTAAATCACACATCCAAAATTTAATGAAAGAAGCAGTTCAAGGGGTACCAGGAAGTCCAGTGATGTTGCCAGGAGTGCGAACAGGGCGTTGATAGCCGGTGATGTTAATCCTGGGTCGACCACCAACAAAGCTTTCCAATGTTCTGAACTGATCCCTTCTATACAACCTTTCATCAATCATTTTGATGATCCTCCTCACATCCCTTCTATTCTGAGAATTCCATCGCTTAGGAGACCCAATCTTTTGACGTATATCCTTCAACCTATAAGCCAATCCGTCCCTAACCATCTTCAAAGTGTGATCCCCAAACTTGTGAAGATCACTACACGCCATTAAGCAATTTCATTGAAGTTCACTGCGGTAAACGACGCCGAATGGTTTGCTGATGAGTGTATATTGTGAGAGCTGGTTGATGTCGGGAAGATCAAGCTGAGGTGGAGTGAAGTTAACACGAGTCTGATATGATTCAACTGCAAGTTGGAGATCTTCTACACGTTCTTTGATGACTATGTGTCTGATGAAGATGAGCAGTGACTTGATGAATTCACGTTGTACTTCAGTTGAAAATTGCCTCATGCGACCCTGTACTTTGGCAAGGTACATGTCTTCAATGTCGTTGATAGACAAATTCTCAAAGTCAGCTTCAGAGAATGCATAATCCCGTTCATCTTGCCTTTTGACCACAATCTTTTTGAGAAAAGTGTAGTCCCATTTGGTCGAAAGATCAACGTGTTTGATGGCAACCATATCCTTAGTACTGAACACTGCATGTTGAGACTTCTGAACCTGGCAGCTTCTGTAATAGATTCTTCGGCGTTCCGGCCAATGATGAATCCCATACATTGCATCTCGGTCGTATGCTTCCACTTTGTTGGAGAACAAGTGATTAGCTCTTTCCTCGATGGCTATGCAGTTTGAGTATATGGCTGCTGGGAATGGAAGTGTCAAAGATGTAGTGTATTTCCTTGATCCATCGCCACCGTGTAGAAGAAATTCCAAGTCTTTGTTGAAGAAATATCTGAATGGAATCCTAGGTTCATCTGGTTGGCCAATTGTTGGTAGTGGTTTTGACCAGTCGGTGTAATATGGAGGGTTGTCCCGTTTGGTGAAGTCGATGTTTGCTTCTGGGTTGAGCCAATCCATGTTGTTAGACATAGCTCGAGCAATGTTTTCAAGGTGATATTCGACCTCGATGGCACTTTCTGAGCTATCTTTCCACAGTTGAAAAGCTTCATTCTTGATTCGCCTCAACTCGGATCTCGTCATCTTCTTCACATGGAACTTTTCTTGCAGAATCTTAGCATGCTCCAATGTATTACCGTCTACCAGATCTTGACCTTCTTCAGGGTAGGGAGTGGAATTGACAAGTGTAGAAAACCATTCAAATTTGATGAGTGTCTAAATACTCATCATTTTTGTACCATTCAAACTGCAAAAACATCTGAAAACACTCAGAAATGCATCAAAATGATAAAAATATCACAAATAAGTGTTTTATGTGTTTTAAATGCAAAAATATCAAAATCTGGTGAAAAACGTATCAAGTTTGCATAATTGGCAGTTTTAGTCCCCCAAGTTTCAAAAGTTGTCAAAAACAGTCCCTGGTAAAACAAAATAAAGAAAAATATCATTTCAAGTCCCTAGGGATTCATGAGTTGTCAAAATTGGTCCTTGAGATTTAAATTTGCAAAATTACAACTTAGGTCCCCAAACTTTGAAAATTTTCATAAATGGTCCTTAGAAGTTTGAAAATGTCAACAATGGTCCTTGTACTATTGAAACTTGTCAAAAGTGACCCTTGAAACAACTTTGGGAAATTGGCAGAAATGGTCCTTCAAGAATCAGAAAGTGCAAAATTGGTCCTTGTTATTTAAATACTAGCCATGACCCCTTTAACCAATTGACCCCCTGCCATAATCCCTTTTGGACCCCCTGCTGTAACCTTTGACCCCCCGTCCAATAATAGACCCCCTTGGTCAAACCCCGGTCAAACCTCCCTTTCCCTCCCACTGCCTTGTCTCCTTCCTCCCACTTGACTGCAACACATCTCCCATCACCTCACCTTATCCCCTTCAACCCTCCCCCTCATCATCACATCTACCCCTTATCCCTACCCTCCACCACCCCCCAGTTGCAAAAATCAGAGCCCCATTTGCATATATCCTTTTCCCGCCAAAAACTGATCAAACGGCCAATATCAACTAAACTAATCCAATGGTTGAGATAACAAGTGGGAATTGCTCAGAAGAGAGAGAGAATGCATTTTGCATATAAAGAGAGGAAGAAGAGAGGAGGAAAGAGGCAGTAGTTAGTTTTAAATTTCCTTGTATGTCGTTTTTCATTAAATTATCTCAATTAGTGATTTAAAATGTAATCTTAAGCTTTAATGTATTAAACATAAGCCACTTAGTCATTGTAACTCATTTCAAGTATCAATTTAAAGTTTAACTAAGTTTCATATTTTTTGTGTTTACTGTTGAAGAATTCAGTTTCAAGCTCTTATAAAAATTGCTCCAAGTAGCTTATGTTAAACTCAAATAAGCTTATTTAAGCTTATTATAGCTTTTGGCAAGCTTATACTTCATTTTTAAGCAATGTTTGTGTTTGGTCAACAAAAGTCAAACTGAGAAGAGACATTGGTTCAATCAGTTGTGGAAATGGAATGGGGCTGATGCAGAGTTGATGGGGTTGGATTAGCTTAGGATAGTGTAGTTTTGGTTCTGATATAAGCTGCAATTAAGCTGGACTTGTGTAAGTTCTGCTTATTTTATCACTACTCTTACTATCATTACATAATTGATTAATTGTTAGTTAATTCTAGTATTACTGCATCATTTAGGTTTAATTTAGATGTTAAAACTAGTTTTGTTAATGATCATGGCCTAGATGCAACTCTAGTAGTAAGTTGCTTGCAAAACAGTTTTTTAAGGGATGTTTGGATCTGTTTCTTTAACTGAGTTCAAGGTTAGAATAATGGTTAAGTTGGATTGCATTAGTTCTCAGTAGGTCTGCTAGAACCATTTAGCTCATAAAATTGCATTGTTTTTACTTAAAAATCAAAATCTCTCTTCAACTGTCTTAAACTCATGACTGTTGGAATTTAAGAATATCAAAAGCTTGATTCATGTTTAGAATACATAGAGATAGCCTACATTAGTCTTACTTCACCATTTAACATCATTTTCAGTTGGCAAATTGGAATCAAATCTCAAAATAGTCAAAGTTTCATAACTGCTTCAAAAGTCAAATGTTGGAAAACTCAGTTTTCACCAAACTAGAGAGATTTATCATAGCTTCATTTCTGGTCCAAATCCAGTGAAACTTTGGACTTTAAAACTTCAGTTGGTCTAATTTCTTAATATGGTTTTTGTAGATTTTTGGTAATTTTGTATAAGCTCCAAATGAGCTTGTCAATTTGGTCAAATATGCCCTGTGACAGGGCATAGTCACCAGTGCAGTTTTCATAGATTCTTGCAGATCTTGTCACAAGCTCATAAGAGCTTGTCCAGGTCTCATTTTTGGTTTATAGGTAGCTAGCCAGGTCTAGTTTAGGTTCCAATATCTGGTTTCAACTTCCAGCTTATTGTGTAGCTTATTCTTAGGCTTAGACTTAGTAGCTAAAACTGTTTTTGGCATAAGTCTTCAAATCATCAAATCTGTTTAAGTTAGCACTTAAGATGTTTAGGATAGTTGTAATAAGTTGTTTTAGAGTAGTTTTAACATATTATAGCTTCTGTGTTCAGTTGGTGCTCAGTTGGTCCCTTTGGCTTATTCCAAGTGCTTATTTATAAGCACTTGTAACTGCAGTTTCATTTTCTCACACATAAGTTACTGTTTTTATATTTTTCATAGATTCATAATATTAATTTAGACTTTTCCTGAAATTTTCATATTTTTCTAGCACTGTTTGCTATTTTTCTTCATTTAAAACAATTTTAGGCCTTTTTAATTAGCTTTTAATACAATTAATTCAGAAAAGTTTCAAAAAAATAAGTTTTCATTTTTCCTAGGTTAAGATAAATATAAAAAGTCAAAAAAATATTTTTCCAGATTTTTCTTAGTTTAATTTGTAATTTTTAGCAATTTAATTAGTTTTAAATAGTTTTTAATTCATAGAAAATAGAAAAATAATCAGAAAAGTATAAAATTAGTTTTGAAAATTCTCTTTAGTTATTTTAGATTTTTCTAAGTCATAATTTCATTTTTCTAGCTTTATTTCATATTTTCTTGTATTTTAGGGTGTTATTAAATAAGTAAAAATAGTTTTTAATTAATAATAATTAGATAAATAGTTTTAAAAATAATTTTCTTTTTCTAAAAATTTTCTCTTATCATTAGGTTTGTAAAAATGTCATTTTTATATTTTTAGGATTAATATTGTTCCAGTTTCACATTTTCTTTTGTACGTCACGTAGTTTTTTTTAAGTTTTATAATAGAAAAATCAAAAACATCAGTTTAAAAATAGTGATAGCGTTTATTTAATATAATTTATCTTTTTAATTTTCTTTAATTTGCATTTAAGCCCCTGTAATTTGTAAACTTTCTCTTTAGGTATAATTATAATCAATCATATCCCTTTTCCGTTCAAATTCTCTCGATCACTATTCGTTTGACTATTCTCGCACAGCTCGTTGGGACTTAACGACCTGGGGAAACACTATACTCCTCTAGATCTTAATTGCATTGGTGTCTGAGCTGTCTGAAGTTTGTTACGGCTAGCCATTCACAAGTGGCTAGCTTGTGTGATAAAACTTGACCGTTCGGAGCGAACAAAATTTTGGCGCCGCTGCCGGGGAGCTGTGCTAATTATCTTACGTTTAGCAGATTAGTGATTTGAATATTCACTCATTGTTCATACCATCTATATCTGTTTATATTTTCTTATAAAAATCCAAAAATCCAAAAACATCTTAAAAATCAAAAACCCAAAAAGATTTTCTTTCCTATTTTTGCAAAATGTTTATCCAAAAACCCAAAAATATTCATCTTTACTCTCTTACCCTTTTTGATTCTTTATCTCTTTACCCTCTATCCATTTGATTCTAACTTCTTCTATTCTCATGGAATCTCTCGACTACGACGAATTCTGGGACGAAGTTGAAAAACTTCAGACTTTATCACAAATGTCAAGAATTCGTGTTGTTCGTGATGATCCATTAATTCTGCGTAGGGAAATGGAACGAGAAACCGGGGTGACAAAGGACCAGGTACTTCCCTCTAATAATGGAAGTGCTAAATACGTCCAACCTACGGTTATCCAAAGATCTAAACCCTCAATTGCTCCTAAGCCGTCTAAAATTGATCCTAAACTTTCACGATTTACGGTTAAAAGCAAACATGCAGAATTTAGACCGGTGACTAGCAAGAATTACTTGCCTAATCTTCACGTTTCTCAAGAACCAGAACCGGAGACCATAACGGAAGTGGTGGAAATTGCTAACTCTCAGAGCACACCACTTGTCCCACTTCCGGATTTTTCAAAATGTTCTTCGAGACTTGATAGTCATTCGAATCACCATGTTGGTTTTGTTGATTCTTTGAATAAACCGATTCCTTCTCATAACTCTCAAATGAAATCGTTTATTCCTTGTGTCGGTTGTGGTGAGCCTCTTTTTGGTTCACCCTGTCGTTGGTGTACGTGTGTACAGTGTGGTAATGATATTCGTAACGGGAGTTGTTTGTTTTGTGGTTCGAGGAATTCATTTGATTATGATCCTAATCCAAACTCATTTAACGACCCCTCAAACTTTTCCAATTACCCACCACAGCCTGACTTATCTTCATATAATCAACATAACTGCTGTGAATTTTGTGGAGGTCCTCACCAAGGATTTGAGTGTCAATCCGGAAACACGTTTGTCTATAAACAGTTTTCCGGTGATGCTCAGAACTTTGGTTATGACCAATATCCATATAATTCACCAGTCCAGACTCAGCAGTTTTACTGTTGTGAGTACTGTGGAGGTCCCCACTTCAGTTCTGATTGTCAAATAGGGAATCCATTTCCTTGTAACAATCATGACTCTCACAGGTTTGACAATTTCCAACCTCCACAGCACCATACGGTTCAAACCCCACCTGAGCCGTTGCCTAAAGAAATTTCCCAAGATTTTGAAACCGCAATGAAAGCACTTGATGATATGATTCAAAACTTTAAGAATCAAGTGAGTGGTGAGAAAACCATGGGAGAATTGCTAGCCGAAGAACGAGAGGCTCGCAAATCTAGGGAAGAATTATTAGTCCTAGAGCATGCAGCTCTAAGGCGTTCCCAAATTCTTAAGGCAGCTATGTATGATGATGACGAGGAGAGTATTCCTTTTAAGGATATTAGTTCTCAACTCCCACAGTCAGTTGATATCCCAGCAGTTGAGATTCCATCTCAAACAACTGCTATCACACCCGAAGCCCCCACTCATTCTCTGAACATGGGAGACGAGCATCTTGACACTGTTCCTGAAAAGGAATCGGACGAATTCATAAAGTCTAGTGTTGAGAACCTTGTCCCAATCCCGAGAGAGTCACAGGGAACTTCTGATCATATGTGTGATTCTCTTTCCCCTCTTGAGTGTTCAAAAGATCATTTTGAAACTTTCTCTGATCTTAGCGACGATTGTGCTTCCTATGGAAACATCGAGTATGTTGAGTCATCACTCCCACAGTCTGATCCTCTTCCTGAGGAGTTCACCGATGAACTCACTCACATCAATCCACTTTCATCGGAAAGTAATGATAGTCTTTTTGACTTCAAAGCCGATCTGGGAGAGACTGAAAGTCTCCTTGATAATGATCGTTCACTCACTTCTTATCCCAACAGTCCAATAGAGAATGTTAATCACTTTGTTCCTGAAGCATTCAAAACAACTCTCACTAATCCTCTATTTGAATTCGACTCTGAATTCACTTTAATTTCTGAGAATCCACTCTTTGATACTCAGATTGAGGATAGTGATGAGTCTATAGTGGAACAAGAAATCATAGATTTACATCTTGTGATTGATTCTCTTCACGAGGAGTTCGCCGGTGAACTCACTCATATCATATGTCCGCTGGAGTATGATAATTTCTACTTTGATCTAGACATACCCATAATATGTCTTGATCAAGCGAGCTTAACTGATGAGATTCATGAAACTATGAATTCTCCTATTGAGGATGAAGAGTTAGTCATGATTTTTATCATGATTTTCTTTCTTTTCTTCATATATTCTGTCACTTCTCCTGTTCTTCACTCCTTCGGGAATGAAGACATTATCTTTGACCCCGGCATTTCCATGTACCATTATCTTGAGCCGGATCTCTCTATATCTCATCGGTGTGGAACTTTCACGTACTTGAATGTTTATCCAAACATCTTGAATGAAAGTCCGATGGAGATTGTCTCTTCCACTTACTTCTCCATGAACAAATTAATTCGGGGTCGAGTCAAGCTAGCGACTCGGTAATCAAAAACAGTAGTTAAACATGGGTTTTTCACCCGTGTGTACCACCTAAGTGTGGGGGAGATGTCCCACATGTTGTATATAGATCTAAAAAAATAAATGAAAATTGTAAATATTAAAAAAGAGAATAATTGTTGTGTTTCTACACTTAGTTAGTAATGTTATCTTTTTACGTTCTAAAGTTTCGGCATAACAGCCGGTACTTTGAATATTGAGGACAATATTCATTTCTAAGTGTGGGGGGGAAATTCTGGCGAATTTGATCATAAATGTACCCTTTTAGTCCCTTTTTCCCCCAAAATGGCCAAATTAATTTTTTTTTTAGTGGAAGTACTATGTACTAAACACAACAAATGGTAATCAGTCCACCATGTCTAACCTACATAAGGACTGGCTAATCCAGGAGCAAACGGCTCTTGGTAAAGATATCTCAAATCCGTTGACGGCTTGCAATTTGCCCAAAATTGTATGGTGTTCAGCTCACCATATCTTTAATTAGTGAAGAGTTGGCTAGCCCGCAAGTTTATGGCTTGTGGTAAAGGCAGTTGAAAAACCATAATTGGTAATCGACTCACCAAAGATAATATTGATAATTTATCTAAGAGTTGGCTAGTCCAGAAGCAAACGGCTTCTGGTAAAGACAAATCAAATCCGTTGGAAGCTGGTGATTTGCTCTAAATCATTTGGTTATCGGTGTACCAAGGTTCTTACTTGAACTGAAACATTTGGCTACTCTAGAAGTAATGGCTTTTGGTAAAGAGATGAAATCCATTAATTTTTCTCAAAACATTGCTAGGGACTAGCAATATCTTAGTGTGGGGGATTGATGAGTGTCTAAATACTCATCATTTTTGTACCATTCAAACTGCAAAAACATCTGAAAACACTCAGAAATGCATCAAAATGATAAAAATATCACAAATAAGTGTTTTATGTGTTTTAAATGCAAAAATATCAAAATCTGGTGAAAAACGTATCAAGTTTGCATAATTGGCAGTTTTAGTCCCCCAAGTTTCAAAAGTTGTCAAAAATAGTCCCTGGTAAAACAAAATAAAGAAAAATATCATTTCAAGTCCCTAGGGATTCATGAGTTGTCAAAATTGGTCCTTGAGATTTAAATTTGCAAAATTACAACTTAGGTCCCCAAACTTTGAAAATTTTCATAAATGGTCCTTAGAAGTTTGAAAATGTCAACAATGGTCCTTGTACTATTGAAACTTGTCAAAAGTGACCCTTGAAACAACTTTGGGAAATTGGCAGAAATGGTCCTTCAAGAATCAGAAAGTGCAAAATTGGTCCTTGTTATTTAAATACTAGCCATGACCCCTTTAACCAATTGACCCCCTGCCATAATCCCTTTTGGACCCCCTGCTATAACCTTTGACCCCCCGTCCAATAATAGACCCCCTTGGTCAAACCCCGGTCAAACCTCCCTTTCCCTCCCACTGCCTTATCTCCTTCCTCCCACTTGACTGCAACACATCTCCCATCACCACTACAAGAATTCAGTCGAATACCCACAACCCCAAATCATGGGTAAAAGGGCTAAACTCGTGGGTAATTGGTGCATACCCATGGATTGCCCACAAATGAATGTACATGGGTATAACCTCCGAGGCTAAATGTTTACCCATGATATTTAAGTCCATGGCTAAGTTTAGCCACACCAGGTTACGTGGGTAGTTGTTTTAAACTCGTGGGTAAAATTCCTATGGGATCCCTTAAGATACCACGGAAATACCCATTAATTTTGTTGCGGGTATTTTGTGGGTATGCATTGCCATAAATAGTCTTGTGTTTAATTTTCGTGGGCGAAAATATTTCATAATTTTATTTTATTGGTCATGATTTACCCACAAAGTTACCATACGAGAAAATTCTCAAGATTTTTAGATTTTACAAAATTTACAAATTCTTATAATAACACATTTCATGAATCAATACCAAACACATAGACATAGAAATATAAAAGTGAGATTTTATTTAATATATCATAGTACAATCTATTAAGTCTAACATTCGTTACGACAACCAACAAAAAATTAAAAATCACTAGTCCAAGCATCGCGTCATCTCTCCTTGTGTGTATGTTAAGCGGGTCTTTCGCTATAAATCAATCGTTTTCATGGCCCTGTCATATATGTAACAAAAATCACATTACTCATAAAACTTGCATTTAGTAGAAGCCAAAACAAAGTATGAAATGTGTTCGTAACTAACAGAACCTTTGATCAAACTCTTAATTACTTGTGCCAAGGTTTATGGTAATTATGTATGTCCCAATAGCAAATTGTCATTCTCCACAAGTACTACAAGCAATTTGTCTGTCAAATAATACATATATAAAACATGTGAATAATCAAAGAAATTTTGAAAATATGTTTCTGACATCGTAAGAACATCAAAGAACAAGAAAAAAATAGTTGATAGAGTCGCACCTTTACAAAAAGTTGTGCAATGAAAAGTCACACGATGCCGGAGGTTCTCAGCGAAAGCCATTCATGCAAACCTATCTTACTGCTCTTAACATATACTGCCATCGAAATCTTCTTTACACAACTATTCGTAACCAAAAAATATATGAATTAAACATATAGAGAAAAATGAAGTAATGGTGGAAGACAATTAAAAAATGAAACCGGTCCACATCTTGAGAAATGATAGAGAGTGGCCGAGAAGTGGGCAGATGTGGATTATAGTTTAAATTTTGGTTTTTGGTTTTTGGTTTTGGAGGGAGGTTAAAAGTTGAACAACTTTCGGTTTTGGAGGGAGGTTGAAAGTTGAAACACGTTTCATTTTTTTTGAGGAGTTTGAATTTGACGTTTTATATGGAAAAAAGATAAGCATAGAAATAAATTCGTATAAGATGTTATAAATTCATTTATTTAAAGATAAGAAGCTTGATATAATTTTTAAATGGGATCATTAAAAGTTATGGTCATATGATTATATGGTGATCATAATTTTTAAGTTACTTCAGCGCTGTATCAGCTTTTTTTTTGCAAAATTACACCTAAACCACAATTTGCTAATACTGACAGCAATAACGATCGTAAATTTTTTTAATTAAACTTTCATTTATTAGTAAAAAACATTACAATATCACTTAAACTTAAATAAAAAACATTACGATAACAATTCAACTAAAATAAAAAACAATATGATAAAAACTAAAACAAACTTAAACTAATAGTATAAAGTGTAGCGCTCCTTGATTTGTTGCTTCAAGACCAAGCACTTCTCTAGTGTTTTCCTGGTTAAATACTCATGTGAAGAAGTGTAGTACACGATGTCTTTCTTCATTTTTTTTTCTTTTTTTTGCCATTCATATCGTTCACGTTGAAACAGAATTTGTTGTTCTCGTGTGCAAGCCTTTATTTTTCAATTTTTCGTTGTTGAACAAGCCGCTTTGCTTTCATCTATTCTTCTTTTTCAAGCTTTAGTTTTTGCAATTCAAATTCCTGCTATTTTATTTTTAAATATGAAGCATTTGATTATTGCCAATGGGTAAATAATGGGACGCGACATCTGACCATTTACTGAGCAACGTCTCATAAAGATCAGGGTCAACATCAATTGAGACTGATCCTTGCAAACAAGCAGTGAAGGCTAATGTTGTATTTGCCATGTCACTTCCCATCGGTCAAACCTCATGAAACTCTACATCCTCTGAATCACCTGCTTCGTCGTTTAATTAGGTCATGATCGGTTGAGCTAGGGGGCGACGTAGTCGAAGGTGCCTTTGGTTGGGGGACGACGGACTATTAGCATTTGTCTTATAAAATTCTCATAAAATTGAGGGTGGCAATTCGTGTGTCGCGTCCGGCTTAGTAGGTTTAGGTTAATGGGATGAAAGGTTCATACATCCTGACCCTAATATGATATCTTTAGTAAATCGTGTCAAGAACTTCAACAATAACACATGCAAATTTATTAAACGGGGTGAGTGGGTCGACCCGTTTATAACTCGAATAATAATTAAGATGAACATCGTGAATATTACATACTAAGTGTTCAAACCTTTTCACGCTAGACATAGACGACTACAAAACACTGATAAAGTCAATGATATATCATACTACCTCCGTCCCAAATTATAAGTCCAGTTTGACTTTCTAAGTTCAACTTTGACCTTAAATAATTTTATTTGTATTACATAATATTTGATGCAAAATATATAAATAGATTGTGGTTTAAATGTATTTTCATTTGGTATATTTTTCATCAAGTGTTTTATAATACAAACAAAAATATTTAAGGTCAAAGTTCGAATCAAAAAGTCAAACTGGACATAAAATTTGGGACGGAGGGAGTAAGAAATAAACATAAAAGTGTAAGATTTATTTTATTATATGTCACTTAATACATAAAATATAATATTTAGTGGGAAATTTTCACATACACCCAAAAGAAACATCATAACTCCATACTTATTCAAATGACAAGTTTTCAATGCATAGGTACAATACTTTAAAAGCTTGTGTCGGGAAATATGGAATTATGGTGTGTTTTTTGTGTGGATATGGAATTGCCCATGTTTAATGTTTGAGTTGTACTTTTAAACGAATTAATGGATTGAATCAATTTGAGAAAGTTAACCCACACCTAAAATGTTTATTAATTAGGTTGGGTTTCGCGTTTTACCAATAACCAAATTGATCTTATAATTATTATTTTCGCAAGAAATATTTCTAAGTTCATGTATTGTTGTTGTGTTTAGCGTTATTGGATTTATATATTTGTCTGCAATATTAAATAACAGATTAAAGATGTGACATTTCAAAATAAAATGTTTTGAGCCCCCTGCAAAGCACGGGTTAAATATCCTCGTCTAACACAACTATGTGAATAATTGCGGAGCTTAACCACAAAGTACAATAATATTCGGAACTTTTATATCCATGTAAACACGGAGTACGAAATGTCATGTTTATTTATAAACATACAACATTTCCATGGAAACTTGACTAGAAAGAGTTAGCCTCAATTAAAAAGCACGGGTAAAGTCATAGGTTTATATATTTAGCCACAAATTACCCAAAAAAGCCACTCGTGACAAAATCCTCATGAAAACAAGGCACGGGTAAATTATTTACATAGTTACCCACAATTCACTCACGTAAAATTACACACAAACAAAATGACGTGTTTATTGTTTGGGTAAATTAAATTCACCCACGACGTTACCCACAACATTACCCATGATACTCCAACTCGTGGGTAATTTGTGACAAATATTTTAAACGAGATAATATACCCACATATTAAACACGAAATATATTTGTGTGGGTATTTTGGTGGGTAATTTAGTGGGAAAATTGAGGGTAAAGTTTATTCCAGTTTAATTCTTTCTTCATGGGTGATTTGTGTGTAATTTGTGGGTAGCTTCCCACGAATCAATGTTTGTGGGTATTTTCCGTGGGTACTCGACTGAATTCTTGTAGTGCACCTCACCTTATCCTCTTCAACCCTCCCCCTCATCATCACATCTACCCCTTATCCCTACCCTCCACCACCCCCCAGTTGCAAAAATCAGAGCCCCATTTGCATGTATCCTTTTCCCGCCAAAAACTGATCAAACGGCCAATATCAACTAAACTAATCCAATGGTTGAGATAACAAGTGGGAATTGCTCAGAAGAGAGAGAGAATGCATTTTGCATATAAAGAGAGGAAGAAGAGAGGAGGAAAGAGGCAGTAGTTAGTTTTAAATTTCCTTGTATGTCGTTTTTCATTAAATTATCTCAATTAGTGATTTAAAATGTAATCTTAAGCTTTAATGTATTAAACATAAGCCACTTAGTCATTGTAACTCATTTCAAGTATCAATTTAAAGTTTAACTAAGTTTCATATTTTTTGTGTTTACTGTTGAAGAATTCAGTTTCAAGCTCTTATAAAAATTGCTCCAAGTAGCTTATGTTAAACTCAAATAAGCTTATTTAAGCTTATTATAGCTTTTGGTAAGCTTATACTTCATTTTTAAGCAATGTTTGTGTTTGGTCAACAAAAGTCAAACTGAGAAGAGACATTGGTTCAATCAGTTGTGGAAATGGAATGGGGCTGATGCAGAGTTGATGGGGTTGGATTAGCTTAGGATAGTGTAGTTTTGGTTCTGATATAAGCTGCAATTAAGCTGGACTTGTGTAAGTTCTGCTTATTTTATCACTACTCTTACTATCATTACATAATTGATTAATTGTTAGTTAATTCTAGTATTACTGCATCATTTAGGTTTAATTTAGATGTTAAAACTAGTTTTGTTGATGATCATGGCCTAGATGCAACTCTAGTAGTAAGTTGCTTGCAAAACAGTTTTTTAAGGGATGTTTGGATCTGTTTCTTTAACTGAGTTCAAGGTTAGAATAATGGTTAAGTTGGATTGCATTAGTTCTCAGTGGCTAGAACCATTTAGCTCATAAAATTGCATTGTTTTTACTTAAAAGTCAAAATCTCTCTTCAACTGTCTTAAACTCATGACTGTTGGAATTTAAGAATATCAAAAGCTTGATTCATGTTTAGAATACATAGAGATAGCCTACATTAGTCTTACTTCACCATTTAACATCATTTTCAGTTGGCAAATTGGAATCAAATCTCAAAATAGTCAAAGTTTCATAACTGCTTCAAAAGTCAAATGTTGGAAAACTCAGTTTTCACCAAACTAGAGAGATTTATCATAGCTTCATTTCTGGTCCAAATCCAGTGAAACTTTGGACTTTAAAACTTCAGTTGGTCTAATTTCTTAATATGGTTTTTGTAGATTTTTGGTAATTTTGTATAAGCTCCAAATGAGCTTGTCAATTTGGTCAAATATGCCCTGTGACAGGGCATAGTCACCAGTGCAGTTTTCATAGATTCTTGCAGATCTTGTCACAAGCTCATAAGAGCTTGTCCAGGTCTCATTTTTGGTTTATAGGTAGCTAGCCAGGTCTAGTTTAGGTTCCAATATCTGGTTTCAACTTCCAGCTTATTGTGTAGCTTATTCTTAGGCTTAGACTTAGTAGCTAAAACTGTTTTTGGCATAAGTCTTCAAATCATCAAATCTGTTTAAGTTAGCACTTAAGATGTTTAGGATAGTTGTAATAAGTTGTTTTAGAGTAGTTTTAACATATTATAGCTTCTGTGTTCAGTTGGTGCTCAGTTGGTCCCTTTGGCTTATTCCAAGTGCTTATTTATAAGCACTTGTAACTGCAGTTTCATTTTCTCACACATAAGTTACTGTTTTTATATTTTTCATAGATTCATAATATTAATTTAGACTTTTCCTGAAATTTTCATATTTTTCTAGCACTGTTTGCTATTTTTCTTCATTTAAAACAATTTTAGGCCTTTTTAATTAGCTTTTAATACAATTAATTCAGAAAAGTTTCAAAAAAATAAGTTTTCATTTTTCCTAGGTTAAGATAAATATAAAAAGTCAAAAAAATATTTTTCCAGATTTTTCTTAGTTTAATTTGTAATTTTTAGCAATTTAATTAGTTTTAAATAGTTTTTAATTCATAGAAAATAGAAAAATAATCAGAAAAGTATAAAATTAGTTTTGAAAATTCTCTTTAGTTATTTTAGATTTTTCTAAGTCATAATTTCATTTTTCTAGCTTTATTTCATATTTTCTTGTATTTTAGGGTGTTATTAAATAAGTAAAAATAGTTTTTAATTAATAATAATTAGATAAATAGTTTTAAAAATAATTTTCTTTTTCTAAAAATTTTCTCTTATCATTAGGTTTGTAAAAATGTCATTTTTATATTTTTAGGATTAATATTGTTCCAGTTTCACATTTTCTTTTGTACGTCACGTAGTTTTTTTTAAGTTTTATAAAAGAAAAATCAAAAACATCAGTTTAAAAATAGTGATAGCGTTTATTTAATATAATTTATCTTTTTAATTTTCTTTAATTTGCATTTAAGCCCCTGTAATTTGTAAACTTTCTCTTTAGGTATAATTATAATCAATCATATCCCTTTTCCGTTCAAATTCTCTCGATCACTATTCGTTTGACTATTTTCGCACAGCTCGTTGGGACTTAACGACCTGGGGAAACACTATACTCCTCTAGATCTTAATTGCATTGGTGTCTGAGCTGTCTGAAGTTTGTTACGGTTAGCCATTCACAAGTGGCTAGCTTGTGTGATAAAACTTGACGGTTTAGCACGAATCAAAATTCCTCTGTTGTATCTTCATCTAGCCATGATACGACGTCAGCCGTGGGAGCCTTCTTCTTCTGTTTCTTAGGCCTAGATGAGGATTCTGGTTTCTGAACTTGTTTGGGAGAGATGGGTTGTTGTAGGGGCTCACGGACTTCCTCATCGTCACCACCCGTATACTCAAAGTGATCACCGGTTTTCTGAGTCTCGGGTGGTAATTCAGAAGAATCCTGAGGTTTATCAGTAGAAGAACGAGGAGGTGACCTTTGTTGTACAGGATTCCGTTGTGGTGGAGGTTGCATCGAGTACTGAATAGAGGATGATACATCAGACTTCTTTGTGCGTTTGGGCTCTTTATCCTTATCCTGATCTTTGTCTTCATCATCTCTTGAACGTTTGGGCCTAACAGCTTCTTCTCGGAATGAGGACATGAGTTGGTATTCCAGTAGAGCTTCAAACAGTTTAGCTTCGTGTGAGGCAAACGTTGCAGAGCGTTTCGACATTTGCGCTACTAGCCGGTTCACCAATTCATCATCAGAGAAGATTGTAGATTCAACTGGATTGATGCTTAAATTCATCGGAGTTGATTTCATGGCTTGTTTGGCTAGATGCAAGAGATTTGGATACAGTTGTCTGTTATACATCTCTTTTGTCAGTTTCGGAACGACCTCCATAAGGAACTGGTGAGTGTATCCTTTGATCATTTCGTCCATTTTCCCTTGAAGATCATCTTTCATGAGCTTCTGGACATACTCCCTTTCATCTTGCATCTTGTCGATATCATCATGAATATACTGTATCTGATCAGCGTAGAAATTCATCTTCCTGTAGAGTATGTCTTTCTTTCTGACTTGTTTGACAACATTCCCAATTCTTTTATGAGCATGAGATATCCAAGATCGAGTTGGCTTCTTCACTGATTTGGATGTAGATTTGGTTGATCTTTTAGATGGTGGTGGTGAAGAGTGAGATGATGAATCTGATGAGGAGGAGACATGAGGAGACTTGGGGTCCTTAGGGGGTTCAGAAGTTTCCTCCTTAGACATGGCCTTGTCACCAGTCTTTGTTTCATCAGCAGGTATTTCCTCAGTCTTTTCTTTTGCTGGTTCCTCAATCTCATACTCAATAGAATCCTCCAAAAGTTGTTGTTGTTGCAGAAGAGTGGTGGCACTAGCTCCCTTATTGGGTCGATTAACCGCATCAGGAGATGGTTTGGAGTGGGCAGCACCACTTGAACCTCCAGGGCCACCTATTTGATCCTTTGCAAATTCCTTCGCAACATGTTGGAGTCTAATGATTCTGAACTTCTTCCTGTATGAAGTATCCAGTTGCTCTTCTTCATCATCTGAGCTTTCTTCAGAAGGCACAAGTACAGAAGTCTTCCTTTTTCCATGTTCAGCTGGAGGACTAGGAGGTTTTTCTACTGAGGGAGGTGGTTCGGTTGCAGATTCAGAGTAGTGGACCTCCTCATCTGATTGTGTATCTTCAGAGCTTTCGTCCAGTAGCTTTCTTGGTGGTTCAGGTGTAGGAATAGGAACAGCTTCCTGAGAGGGAACTTTCTTCTTTGGAGCCGGTTTCCTCTTTGGGACATTCCTTTGACTCTCTGTGCTTACTGCACTTCCAGCACTTCCTCTTCTGGTTCTCCGAGTAGGTGTTCCAGAAGGCTTTTCATCGAGATGACCAACTTTGCCTTCTCTTACTGCTACCCGATACCTTTTGTACGTTTCAAGCTTCTTGATTTCGTCAGTCAGTAGGTGATCGGGTAACACAACACCCTGTTTCTTTGTAGATGATTCCTTGATTCTGACTGATAGGGTAGGCTCAGTCAACATATCGTGATTGTCTGGGTCATTGAGCCTTTGTGGAATATCGGGATGAAGTCCAAGTGCTCTCTGGATCAACAATTTTGTGTATCTGACATATGGAATCTTTGAGCCAAGTTTCTTGTGAAATGACATCATGTCTTCCCATAACAGTGCTTCAATTTCGATGTCCTTTTTGTTGATTAATGACCAGAAGATTTGTAGTTCCATGAGCTTGGGATGCTCATAGCCACTATCACGACCAAAGACCGATTTGGTGATGATGATGTAGAGGGTTCTCCACGGTTGAGGAATGTTCTTAAGCTCCACATGAGAATGCTTAGAGATAACTCCTGAAGCTTCATCATAGCCAATATCAATCAGGAATTGAAGAACTGTCTCCTCAGTAGGTGTGGCAAAGAAGTCGGTTGGCTCGATTTCAGGAATGAGAAGAACAACCCGTAAGTCAGCATGAGTGATGGTGACTTGTTTGTGATTGAGAGTTACAGTCACTGCACTTTGACCCTTGATCCTTTGCATTGAATTCCAGAATTGTTGCATGTAGATCTCCGGTACAGTAGCAGAGTGTGAGAGCATGTTCTGGTAGGGATGATTCTTTAGAATATCCACAGCAATGAGACAAGAAGATTCTGAGCATGTGAGGGTTTCAAAGTCAACCCTAAGGTTGTTCTTTCCAATCTTTCTAGGATAGCCTTTAGGGAAGATGTCATCAATTGTGAGAACTTCTGGTGCATCCACATTCATTTGAGCAGCCATGTCGTGATCTGAAATAACATTAGCCAAAAGAACCAACATATCGAAAGACATAATGTTAGTCAACAGAAGGTTTTTATTGTCTAATTATTGAATATACAGTGTCAAAGATTGTTACGAGTCCACAGTCACTTGTTTGTTCAATATTCCAATGTCGTCGTGATAAGTTTCGTGAGTTAGTTGACTTTAAGTTTTAAAGTTTATGTTATCACATATTTAACACAACATATTAAACGATTAAGTTTATTAGTGACATTATTGGTTTCGTGACGATATGATTTGTTTATTAACAAGTTTGTGCACGTAACAATTCATAATGAAGGTCTATCAAGGCTTAGGCGTAGATTTGGCAAAGTTACGCGTAAACAGGAGTGATATACGCGTAGACGAAAGCTTATGCGTAGGATCCTAACTTACGCGTAAGAAATGTTATTGCGTAGGAAAAGGGGATCTTAAGCGTAGAGCTTACGCGTAGGTGTATATAAACCTTACGCGTAAGGCTTACTCGTAAGAGTAGACCTTATGTGTAGAGGTCACTGTTTACGCATATCCTTCACAGGATACGCGTAGTCCCATTGTAGAACCTTATGCGTAACAGTTACGCGTAAAATTTCTCTTACGCATAACTTTCTACGCGTAAGGTGATCCTTATGCGTAGAGTAACAAGGACCTTGATTCTGAGTTTTATGCGTAGCAAACCTGAAATAAAGTCATCATATCAGCAATCTTAACATGTATAGTCGTTTTGAAACAGATTATGGCATGAAACACATTTTACAGTTTACGCGTAGAAAGTCTTACGCGTAAACCAAAACCCTAATAGTTCAAGAATTACGCATAACAATTCTAACCATGGAAATTGCACCAAACATTTTCTGGTAGTTCTAAGATGTTACATGAGAGAGTTAACCAAGTATTAACATTTTATTCGTGGTGAATCAAAAATACCCAAACTCAAGAACATTAAACCCTAATTTCTAATTCTGACTTAATTAGTGTTTCTGGGTTGTTATAGGGCCTGGATAACATTAATTCAACATGATATAATCATCACACAACAATCTATTTGACCAAAACCATTCACATTTTAAAATACCCAAATCGACTTAAGAACCCTAATTTTGAAAAACCATCAATTTGTGTTTCTGGGTGGATTTTGAGGGTAAAAATAGCATCATTGTTGTTAAAGACACGTTTTGACACATTCTTTTCAACCACAAACACACACCAATGATTGTGTGTTCATACGCTTATGCGTAGAACACATAATCACACATATCTAACGTTTTAGCCGTTGGATTTGCATCAAATTCAAAACCTTTGCTTGTATTAACGTTAAGATCATAAAAACACTTACACTTTGATGATCAGAAACACAGATTTCTTGAACGAATTTTGTGCGTAGGATTAGTTAGATGAGAGTAATAAATGTGAAGTGAAAGAGTTAGGTGGGGTGTTTTATTTAAAATAACTTTAAAGCTTTGACAGTTTTGGTCCCTCCACCTTTTCCTTTTTCATCCAAAGCCATTTAACTTCCGTTTTGGTTATCAAACAAAGATTTTAAGAAATAAGCTTGACGACACTCCCCTTTGACTTAAGAAAATAATGAAAGGTTATAAGTTTTAATCCGAGGAGTGTCATTTAACCAGAAAAGTTTGCCACCATTGATAAAATAAACAGCCGGTATAGAATAACATGCAAGTACACGAATGTTTTTGAAACAATTTGGTATTAATTTTCTCCCCCTCAACACTTGATCGGAAAATACTGAATTTTGAAAGATTATAGTGTTGATGGAAGAGATGTACTTGCCATGTTGAAAGAAAATTAGATTAGAAGAATATTTTTGTTGTTTTATCAGGTTTTATATTTTTGTATTTTATTTTTGAAAAATGTATTTACAAAAGATATTTTGGTGTTTGACAGGTTTTTAAGACTGTTTTAGGAGGTCATCCAATTCCTCTTGAGTCAAACACCTCATACCAATCCGGTGGACCAACTCATTAAACCTAGCGGGAGGCAAGGCTTTGGTGAGAAGATCTGCCAATTGGTATTCTGTACCCACGAAGTATAATTCAACTGTACCCTGTTCCACGTGGTCCTTGATGAAATGATAGCGTAGATCGATGTGCTTTGATTTCGAGTGCTGAACTGAGTTGCACGAGATCGCAATGGCAATCCGATTGTCGCAGTACATCGGGATTCTGTCAAATACGTAACCATAGTCTTTGAGTTGTGTTCTCATCCAGATGACTTGAGCACAACACGCGGACATGGCTACATATTCTGCTTCGGTTGATGACAACGATGTACAATCCTGCTTCTTTGATTGCCAAGACACCAGTTTATCACCAAGAAATTGTAGTGCTCCTGAAGTGCTTTTTCGTGAATCTAAGCATCCTGCGTGGTCAGCGTCTGAAAAAGCGATTAGTTCAAAACCAGAATCCTTCGAATACCAGATCCCCAAGTTAATGGTTCCCTTGACGTATCGGAGGATTCTTTTAGCCTCAGAGAGGTGGGTTTCAGTTGGTCGCGACTGATAACGGGAGCATAGATAAACGGCAAAGACAATATCAGGCCTGCTAGCTGTTAGGTACATTAGAGACCCAATAATACTACGGTATTTTGTAGGGTCCACTAATTTCCCATTTAAGTCAGCATCTAGCTTCTTGGTATGAGTCATTGGTGTGGCATAAGTGTCACAGGTTTTCATTCCAAATTTGTTTAACAATTCAAGGGCATATTTGGACTGACTCAAGAAAATACCACGGGGTGATTGATGAACTTGCAGTCCTAGAAAGAACGTGAGTTCACCCATCATGGACATTTCAAAAATTTTCTTCATTAGTTTTGCAAAAGTGATTGAAAACTTTTTATGTGTAGACCCAAAAATGATGTCATCCACGTAAATTTGAACAATTAAGATATGTGCCCCATGATATTGTATAAAAAGAGTTGGGTCAACCGAACCTTTGGTGAAATTATTAGCAATAAGGAAATATGATAGCTTATCGTACCATGCCCTAGGAGCTTGTTTGAGACCATAAAGAGCTTTGTTCAGTTTGTAGACATGGTTCGGGAACTCGGGATCAACGAATCCTTCTGGTTGGCTGACATAAACCGTTTCTTTTAGATGTCCGTTGAGAAACGCAGTTTTGACATCCATCTGAAAGA
This sequence comes from Chrysanthemum seticuspe, assembly GCA_019973895.1. Classification (NCBI taxonomy): domain Eukaryota; kingdom Viridiplantae; phylum Streptophyta; class Magnoliopsida; order Asterales; family Asteraceae; genus Chrysanthemum; species Chrysanthemum seticuspe. Next base: position 57,957,800 of record BPTQ01000002.1, read on the forward strand.
CCGTCAAATTCATATGAGCCGCGAACGCGAGAAATATCCGAACAGCCTCAAGACGAGCAACTGGAGCAAAAGATTCTTCAAAGTCTCTACCCTCTTCCTGACGATAACCCTTAGCAACTAGACGTGATTTGTTTCGGATGACGTTCCCTTCAACATCCAATTTGTTTTTCCAAATCCATTTTAGACCAATGACGTAGACCCCTGTTGGTCTTTCAACCAGTTCCCATACTTCAAGACGTTTGAATTGGTTGAGTTCTTCTTGCATGGATTCAATCCAGTTGTCTTTTGTCATTGCGTCTTTAATGTTTTTAGGCTCAGATTGGCAAACAGTGAGTGCATAAATGCAATGTTCACCATCTGTGTGAAGACTGTTAGGAATTAGAAATTCCAGGTATTAAAGAGTCGGTCACCTCAAGTATATGTAATCATTAGAAAGCTCGTAGTCGTAGTTATTTTAAGTTAAGTTGTATTTAGTTAAGTAACACCGTGGAGGACGGACGGGTCTTTACCCACTGTATGCTTGATCCACAGCCCGATGTGTGGCGTTTTATGTAAGACTATAAATACTCTCTACCTCCCAAGGTAGAGAGTTGGAGCTCATAATAATATCTTTCACTTTCTCTCACTAAGTTCCCTAAACCTCTAACTTTCTCTCTCTAGAACTTCATTCATACGCCACTTTGTGTTATGGTTTGATGTGTATGTGATAACTAATATCTTACAATTGGTATCAAGAGCCATGGTTAGATCATATCTCGCACATCTTTAGATTTTTAGTGGTTTTTAGGTGGTTTTTGAGTTTGAAAAGTTTAGTGGTTTGTGCATCATTTGGTTGATTTCTTGTGTTAAAGCTTAGATTTTGTTAGTACTTTTATGTTTAGAATCATAACAAGTGTTTAGGTTTTCATTTGGTAAGCTTGAATCATCTTGGTTGGGTTGTTTTTGGATTGAAAAGTGATGTTTATGAGTTTTTTTCTTGCTAGCGACTTAACACACGGAATTCTTTCTTCGTAGCGACTTGCTTTACTAATTTGTAGCGAGTTACAAGTTTGGACCTAGCGACTTAGAACTAGCGACTTACAGTACAAGTAGTGGACTTTCCACCACAGGTAGCGACTTGGAGGTAGCGACTTGGTCTGTAGCGAGTTGCTATTTAGCGACTTGTATCTTTAGCGACTTGAGTAGCGAATTGCTGCCAAAATTTTGCTAGCGACTTGAGGCTTAGCGAGTTACTACTTAGCGACTTGCATTTGTCTAGCGACTTGGGACTTTAGCGACTTGGGAGTGTAGCGAATTAGGTGTTAGCGACTTGGTGCATTTTCTTCTAGCGACTTGGGTGATTGTTTACGGTTTTTCTCTTGATTTAGTAAAATCCCGTGAAAGAATCTATTTCCCGGTTTAATCATAGAGTTATAAAATCCCGTATAATCTGTTAACATGTCTACCAACGTTCCTACTATCATCTCCACTGTTGCCGAGGATGTTCAAGCAGCTGGCTCAGATACTCGTCCACCCATGCTTGACAGAACTGACTACGATTCTTGGGCTCAACGAATCAGATTGTACTGCCTTGGAAAGGAAAATGGTGTCAACATTCTCAAATCCATTGATGAAGGACCGTATCGAGTTGAGACAACTAGAGATATACTTGATACTAATGATGATGGAACTCCTATTTACGGAATGGACAGACCTAAAATGTATGATGAGCTTGATGATAAGGAGAAAAAGAGATTCGATGCAGATATCAGGGCTTCTAACATTGTTCTTCAAGGTCTTCCTAAAGACATCTACAAGCTGATCAATCACAACACCGATGCAAAGGCAGTATGGGATAATGTCAAGATGCTTCTCTCAGGTTCAGAATTAACTATGGAAGACAGAGAATCACAACTCTATGACGAATTTGAACACTTCAAGATGAAACCAGATGAGAGTGTCTATGAGTACTATGTGAGATTTCATAAGTTGGTGAATGACATGAGGAACATCAGAATGACTATGCCTAACATTCAGCTGAACTCAAAATTTGTGAACAACATGAATCCCGAATGGCACAAGTTTGTCACCTCTGTGAAGCTCACTAAAGGATTGAAGAATACAAACTATGAGCAACTCTATGCCTTCCTCCTTCAGAATGAGAGACATGATATGTTTGAAAAATTGGTTCTCAATCAGTTCAAAACCAACCAGGGAGAGACAAGCTCGTCTAATGACTCAACTGCCTTCTACTCAAACATCGGAATCACAACCAAAGCCTCACAAGTCATACCCTTGGGTAATGGTAATCACAAACTCATTTCCTGATCCTATGTTCAAACAAGCTGATGCTGATGCACACGTGGGTAACTTCATTAATCAACTAGCTCTTCTGATTAGTCAAAACATGAATTCTCTCCCACAAACCAACAACAACCTCAGAACAGCATCTAACCCACACAATCAAGCTACTGTGAAAGATGGAAGGATCGTGGTGCAACCAGTTCAGGAAAGACAGTATGATCAGGGAAGAGGTGGAGCTGGTAGAGGTTATGTTGGTAACCAGAATCGAGGAAGGAATGGTAACCAAGGTCAAGCTAAGCCGATCAAATGTTATAATTGTGGTGGTGAGGGACACATTGCAAGAAACTGCACATCTCCAAAGCGTCCACAGCATGCTGATTACTTCAGAGATAAGATGCTGCTTGTACAAGCTCAGGACAATGGTGCTGCTTTGGATGAAGAGGAATTGCTGTTTCTAGCTGAGGGCAATGCCAAGACCTATGATGTAGATGTGGATGAGCAGCCTATTCAGGAGATAGGTCACAATCATCAGAATGCCTTTCAAGTCGCTGATTGTGATGCATACGACTCTGATGTGGATGATGGACCTACGGCACACACAATTTTTATGGCTAGCATCTCTCCAATGGTTTCTCCCAAGGTCTCTTCTTCACCATAAGCTGGCCCATCCAAAGACAAACTCATCTCAGAGGTATTAAAACTATACGATGATGCTGATGTGCAACAGATGCATGACAAAGTACAATCAACTGAAACTATTGAATCAAATGTTGAAAATATGGGTAATATCGATATTGTCCCCTATGATCAATACGTGAAACAAAGTGAAAGTGAAGTTGTACCAAGTGATGCATCTTCTGCAGTCAACAATGACTATGTTTTTGATGAATACACTGCATGTGCCCCTGATGATTCTGTAATTTCTGAACTAAATGCCTATAAAGAACGTGTTGCTATTTATGAACAACGTGCAAAATTTGAGTTGACCACTCGTGAGCAGGAAATGGATGACCAAGTGCGTATAGTCATTAGAAAAAGTAATTTTAGAGAAGAAGTATTGAAACAAGAATTAAATTCCTTACAAGAAAAGCTTTCTAAAACTGCTAAGCAAAAACAAGAACTTCAAGAAAATGTGAAAATGCTTAAGCAAGAATTTAATGCAAAGGAATCAAAACTCTTGAAAGATTTTTCTAATCTGAAAACTTTGAAAAACAAACTTGAAAACAAGTTGTACATACAAGGGAACACCATTCAGACTGCTCACATGATCACTAAGCATAGGGTCTTAAGCGATAAGCATAGCATTCCCCTTGTTAAGGAACCAAATCCAGAGGTCATTAAAAGGGCTAGAAATGCTCATAAGGTTCTTTATGATGGCAATGAAATCCTTAAACCTAGACAGAAACCTAGTTGCGTTGAGTGCACTGAGGAAGATAAGAAATCAGATGAAGTCACTAGGGAAAAGATGAACAAAAAATTAGATGATCCTAAATGCAAAGAGAAAAAAGTAATTATCACTCCCCATGACTACAAGAAGGAAAACTGGATTTCCTTGAACATGTTTAAGCCTCAGACATTGTTGACTCCCGAACAAGTTTTCTGGAAAATGGACTTAGATAAGCAGAAAGCTGAAAATATTGTTGAAACAAACCCTCCCCTATGGAAAATGCCTAGAGCGACTGTGTATCCTCCTAATACACCAATGCATCTTGTTCCTAGAACAATTGCCACTAAAAGCAAGACCTTAATTAGCCAATATGTTATATTTCAACTATTTGTTGATTTTGAGAAAACTTGCAAGAAAAGGATCACACCCACTGGTATAACGGAAGGAGAAAGGGGTTTTGAGCAAATGAAAGAATGTTATTTAACTGAGGTCATGCCTTTCTTTAAACTTCTAAAAGATCACTTTGAGAGTCTTAAAAAGGGGATAGAAACTGATATCAAGGGAATGGAAAAGGAATTTGATGCAATGATAGTTGAAGTTAGTGACTATGAGCGTGCACTTAAATATAATGAGATTGAGAGGAAGAACTTGCATACATTAAATGAGACTCTTATTACTGAATGTGTTGCTCAAGATATTTTTTTCACTGCTTCAAATTGCTCTATTAATGCTTCCAAATTTCATGAACTATCTGTTGCCCTGAAAGTCTCCCATGATCGTGTCATTGAGCTTGAAAAAACTAATTCTAAACTAAACGAGAAAATTGAACTGGATGATCACGACAATTTGGTTAAACATTTTTCTAAACTAGAAGTTGAGCATTTTAATTTACAACTAAAATATCAACATCTTAAAGAAAATGTCAAAACTTCAAATATCAAGACATCCTCAGATGCTCCAGAGTTTGATGCAGTTTTTCAAATTAACAAACGTGATGAACAAATTCAAGCTCAGTGCAACACGATCAGAAAGTTGAAAGCCCAAATCTCTCAATTAAAGGGTCAAACGAACAATATGACAGGCTCCCAAATGCCTCCTCCTTTAGATTCTCAGAATTCTCAAACGTTTCATCTTCAAAACCTAGTAAATGCATTACAAAAGGAAAACGAAAGTTTTCTAGAAGAAAATGAAAAGGTTAAACGTCATTTCAATGAGTTATTTGAATCAATAAAGGTCACTCGTAACAAAAATAACGAACAAATAGCTTCATTGCAAAAGGAAATTGAGAATCTGAAGAGTCAGGTAAAAGGGAAAATGCCAATGACCAATGGGGAGAATGGTGTATCAAAGGTTCACTCTTGTAATAAATATGCTTTGTCTGTGAAATATGTCCCTCCTCATCACAGGAACAACAAACTTGCTATTCGAACATACTTCTCATCCCTTAAGGATTGCCTAGAATGTCTGCGTGAGATTGTTGAAGAGGATAAGTTAGAGAAACCTCATGATAATGCAATTGGACATGCATGCTTATATGCCAAACGATCTCAAGAAATCTTAGAATGCTTGATCACAATATGCCCAAAGTCATTAGGTGAGAGAGTTAATCCTTTGATTCCATGTTCGATGCCTATTGCCAAGTCTGATATTCATTCGATGCCCAATGTCTTGAATATGAACCCTAGTGTGCCTGTAAGTAGTTCAGATTTCAGATCTGTCAATGCTATGAAAGAGAACTCAAGTGTGCCCTCTAGGAGTACAAATACCAGCACTTCTAGTTTTAAGAAAGTGAACCTTAGTGTGCCTGCATGTAGTTCAGATCCTAGCACATCTAAACAGGTGATGCAAAGAGTTGTAAAACCCACTAATGTTCCCATTCCCTCTACAGGAGTAATCAGTGACATTAAAGGGAGCATGTCAAAGTCTCAAGACAATACAAGGAATGATAGGACCTCGCAAGCTAAGAATGTGCACTGGAAAAGAGTAGAAGAACAATCTAGGAACTTTAAGCTTGAATCGAATAAAACGAATCGTGTTGATTCTAGTATTAGCCATAGGCGTACTGTAATTAATTCGAATTCTGATACTATTTGCAAACCTTGTACTGATGTCTGCTTGAATTCTGTTTCTAATCATGAATGTGGTGTTAATGTTTTGCCTAATGATGATAATGGTCCAGTTAATGTTGCTAATGTTCATGCTAAAAAGGCAAAAAGGCAAAAACGAAAGAAAGCTAGAAGACAGTGGAAACCCACAGGAAGAACATTTAGTAAGATAGGTTATTATTGGATACCTGTTGGTCATAAGAAAAATCAGACAATGCCCACTAGAAAATGGATGCCTACTGGTAGAACTATTCCCATAAGAAGTGAGCACACTGTGAACAGGGCTAATACGGACACTAGTACTGCATCTATTCACAATGAATCCAGTGCCTTAATTTCTGATATGAATGCTCCTTTTTCTGATGTGGGTGTTCCAACCATTGTTACTAACCAAATGGAACCCATTCTTGCATGGGGATCCCAATTATCCAGTTATCCATTCTTGTCTGTGTTCAACTGCAGATCGTTCAAATCGTTCTGTGGTACCTGGACTCAGGCTGTTCCAAGCATATGACTGGAGACCGGTCGCGGCTCATGAACTTCGTGAGCAAATTCATCGGGACTGTTAGATTCGGTAATGATCATTTCGGTGCAATCATGGGTTATGGAGATTACGTTGTTGAGGATAGTGTCATCTCTAGAGTATACTATGTGGAAGGTCTGGGTCATAATCTGTTCTCTGTTGGTCAATTATGTGATTCTGATCTAGAAGTAGCCTTCAGAAAACATACCTGCTTTGTTAGAGATCTTAATGGTAAGGAACTGTTAAAAGGAACTCGTGGCTCAAATCTTTACACCATCTCTATCGATGACATGATGAGGTCCTCTCCAATCTGCTTGTTATCAAAGGCTTCAAAAACAAAGTCATGGTTATGGCATCGTCGTCTCAATCACTTGAACTTTGGTACCATCAACGATCTTTCCAGAAAGGACTTAGTTGTAGGTTTACCTAGACTAAAGTATGAAAAGGATCATCTTTGTTCAGCATGCCAAATTGGGTAAAAGCAAAAAGTATGCCCACAAACCTAAACCTACAAACTCAATTACAGAAGTTCTTCATACCCTTCATATGGATTTGTGTGGACCAATGAGAGTGCAGAACATCTTTGGTAAGAAATATGTGTTGGTTGTGGTTGATGATTACTCTAGATTCACCTGGGTCAAGTTCTTAAGGACAAAGGATGAAACTCCTGATATCATCATCAAACTCATCAAACAGCTGCAGGTTCGACTTAACAAAACAGTCAGAATTATCCGAACAGACAATGGAACTGAGTTTGTTAACAAACAACTTAGTGACTTTTATGAAAGCATTGGAATCAGCCATCAAAGAAGTGTTCCACGAACTCCTCAACAGAACGGTGTAGTTGAAAGACGAAATCGAACCCTTGTGGAAGCCGCTAGAACAATGCTGATTTACTCAAAGGTTCCAATGTTTCTCTGGGCCGAAGCTATTTCCACTGCATGCTACACACAAAATCGTTCCCTGATTCACACTGTTCATGGAAAGACACCATATGAACTTGTCCACAACAGAAAACCTAATCTCTCTTTCCTTCGTGTGTTTGGAGCATTGTGCTATCCAACTAATGAAGGACAAGACTTGGCAAACTTAGGGCTAAAGCTGACATTGGAGTATTTGTAGGATATGCATCAAACAAAAAGGGATACCGAATCTACAACAAAAGAACCTGAAACATCATGGAAACAATTCACGTTACGTTTGATGAGCTGACCGGTCAAATGGCTCCTGGACAATTCAGTTCTGGACCCACACTTCAAAACAGTCCCATTGGTTCATCCCTTGTTCCAAACTCTTCTCAAGAAACTCCATATGTACCTCCATCTGAAGATGATTTAAAGAAATTGTTTGATCCTATGTTTGATGAACTTTATGATCCAAGTACTAATGAGGTGTCGATTCCTACAACAGAGGCTGCTCATATTCCTGTGAATGAAGTCAATCCCTCAGTCTCAATATCTTTAAGTCAAGAAGCGCCTTCTGCTGATCCTTCCGTCTCATCAACAAATCATCATTCTTCAAATGTACATCATGGAACTGTTTCTGGCATCAATGATGAAGTTAATCCCTTTGCTACTCCTGAAGATGCTCCATTCGAAAACGTATTTGCTCCTGAATCTTCTTCAGAACCATCTTCTTCAGGAGACATCGACTCTGCTACTTCAGTCCCCCAACAACTACCACATGAACACCTCAGAAAATGGACTCACGATCACCCACTAGACAACATCATTGGAAATCCCTCTCGTCCTGTATCAACACGGAAACAACTTGCAACCGATGCCTTATGGTGCTTCTTCAACTCCGTACTATCTAAGATCGAACCAAAAGATGTTAACACCGCCATGAATGAAGATAGCTGGTTTAATGCCATGCAAGATGAAATTCATGAGTTTGATCGACTTGATGTATGGGAGTTAGTACCTGCTCCAGATTGTGCTATGATTATTGCTCTTAAATGGATCTTCAAAGTGAAACTTGATGAGCATGGTGATGTGTTGAAAAACAAGGCTCGATTAGTTGCTAAAGGATACCGTCAAGAGGAGGGTATTGACTTTGAAGAATCTTTTGCTCCAGTTGCTCGAATCGAGGCAATCAGAATCTTTTTGGCTAATGCTGCTAGTAAGAACATGATAGTCTATCAGATGGATGTGAAGACGGCATTTCTGAACGGAGACCTTAAAGAAGTCGTTTACGTCAGCCAACCTGAAGGATTTGTGAATCAAGAGAATCCTACTCACGTTTATCGTTTGACGAAGGCTCTTTACGGTTTAAAGCAAGCTCCAAGGGCATGGTATGATACACTGTCAAAGTTTCTTCTATCTACCGGATTTAGCAAAGGAGCAGTTGATCCTACACTGTTCACCAGGAAGTCAGGCAAACATTTAATTCATGTTCAAATTTATGTTGATGATATTATTTTTGCCTCGACAGACCCAATGGAATGTGATCGTTTTTCTAATGAAATGAGTTCAAAATTTCAAATGTCAATGATGGGACAAATTTCATTTTTCTTGGGATTACAAATTTCACAAAGTCCCAGACGCATTTTCATAAATCAATCTAAATATGCAACAGAGATCTTAAAGAAATTTGGATTTAATTCAAGTGACCCTGTTGACACCCCCATGATTGATCGAACCAAACTAGATGAGGACCACTCAGGGATCATGATTGACCAAACGAAATATCGTAGTATGATTGGATCCCTGATGTACCTCACTACTAGTAGACCAGACATCTTGTTCGCTGTGTGCATGTGTGCTAGATACCAGGCTAAGCCTACTAAAAAGCACCTTGAAGCAGTTAAACGGGTCTTTCGGTATCTCCAAGGAACCATCAATATGGGTCTTTGGTACCCGAAGGGCACCGGTATGTCACTAACGGCCTATGCAGATGCTGATCATGCAGGTTGTCAAGATACACGTCGAAGTACGTCTGGAGGTGCTCAGTTTCTGGGTGATAAGCTTGTGAGCTGGTCTTCAAAGAAGCAAATGAGTACTTCTATTTCCTCTACAGAGGCTGAATACATAGCCATGTCATCCTGTTGTGCTCAAATCTTATGGATGAGATCTCAATTATCTGACTATGGCTTTGAATTCAACAAAATCCCTCTGTACTGTGATAATAAAAGTGCTATTGCTCTCTCATGCAACAATGTTCAACACTCAAGAGCAAAGCATATCGACATCCGACATCATTTCATCAGGGAACAAGTGGAAAAAGGTGTGGTGGAACTCTATTTTGTGAGGTCTGAATATCAGTTAGCAGACATCTTCACCAAAGCTCTTCTAAGAGAACGCTTTGAGTTTATTCTTCCACGTCTTGGCTTAAAAAGCCTTCAGCCAGAAACACTCAAACGTCTTCAGGAGGAAGACGAGGAGTAAAGGTCTATCTTCATCTATCTCTTGTAAATATTTATTCGAAAAACAAAATACAAAATTATAAAACTCTCAAAAATCAAATAGAAAATTTTAAAACTTTCAAAATCCATAAAAATCTGAAAAATTCGAAAAATCTTCAAAAAATATTGTCAATTTGTCATGTTTTTCTCGGTTCGATAATATCTACGGTCTTTTTGCTGTCATTCAAAGAATGACACGGGACTTTAGATGTTGTTCGAATTCTTAAAAAAAAAATATATATATATATATATTTTTGAGAGAAAGAGAAACAATGGTTTATTGTCATTTTCAGGCAATAACCCGGTTTTTAAAAGAAAGAATAGAGCCATGTTTTCAAATTCCATGCTCTGATTCTATAAACATTTATCTGCTGAAAACTAACTGCTTTGAAAAATAACTCGGTCTCTATTTTTTGATAATCATCAGGACTTATTTGTCAAAATCTCTATCTCTCAATCAACAACCTATGTCATTGATTGAGGGGGAGAATGATTTCAATTAAATATAGAAGGTATTTGGCATTAAATTGTTTTCAAAAGATATTCATGCATGTTATACCAATGGAGTTTTTTTTAAGTCTTAAAATCCGATCCTTATCAGTTAAAACGCTTTCATAATCAAGTCACAATTCTCCTTAAAAGCTTTCAAAATCAATTTAAATCTATAAGAGATCACAAATCTCAAATGATTTGATAATTGTGATCGGGGGAGAATGTGTGATTTAAATTGAATTTAAACTGATAATTCTGTAAATGGTTTTATAAGGATGTACACGCTGTCCTTCCCACATGTGACAAACGATCTCAAATTTTTAATGCACATATTGAGGGGGAGCATCTATCTTAAACCTATGATTTGAAACGTGATCATTTATCTCAATGTGCAGGTTCCCTCTAGTATGTGCAATACTCTGTTCAAACCTCGAGGCACATATTGAGGGGGAGCAAAATCATGAAAACCTCATCCTTCCCCAAAATGCTTTATCTACTTGATTCGACTAAGGAAGTGATGTTGATATCTTTTAGAAAATGGTAATCAAAGAAGTTAATTCTTCCTCTTGCCTCCGTGTGCAAAACGATTTCAAACATTTGATGCACATGTTGAGGGGGAGCTCTCATTCTAAAAATATCAAAAACAATTCAGGTACAAAATGCTTTGATAATACATCTTAAGTATCTGAATTGATTTTCAAATGGTTTTCAATTGGTTCCAATGGCAGATGAACAATACCAAAAAAACCGACCAACTTTACGTTATGTATGGTGATATAAGGATGATAAGGTTAGGTTTGTATTCCCATGATCCGCCAGAACCGGAGGGATCTACCCAGGGACTATCCACTAGTTAGTGTAGAGTTCTTAGGTATGATGATAAAAGGAGAAAAATGAGATATGGGAAGAGTGCGGACTGAGATAGAGCAAGAACTAGAACAAACCCAACAAGGTTCTTGCTATGAAGTCTCGGTAAGCACTGAAGGGGTTGAAGAATTAAAAAGAATTGAATGAGAAAAGGGTGAAAACAAATAGCCCTCCATTTATTCAACCTTAGGGCAGAAACCGGGTTCAACTCATATGCTACTGATGGTAACAACGGTATTGAAGACAAGACGTCATGGACCCAGTGACGCGCTGCACTACAACTTCCCAAACCACTCAAGTTCCTATTAAAAGGGCTTGTTTCATTCTCACAGGGAACCGACATTATCTATCGACTTTCTCTTAGAGATTGTTGATATTGAAGAAGGAGACCCTCTCCCTAGTCTCCGGCACAGGATCCATATATGCACAAAATTGAGTCTAGAGCCTCGAGATCATCAATCAATCTCATTAGGACACTTTCAATGAAGACTCTCTGCTTCACACAATGTGGAAAGAGAGATTATATCTTGAGTCCTACGCTTTATCCTTGTGGTATTGCCAGAACATCTGAGTGATATGCATACCTATTCACTATGAAGATGGAAAGCCTTCTGGAGCCAACATCAAACAAGCTCCTGGTAGGTGGCATGTGAGATCTATTATATAGATCAACCATGTGACAACTGAACAGAAACAATGGGGCGATTCAATCTCTTGAATCAATCCTGGTTCAGGTTATGGATTGACGGATACCTTTGAAAAACCGGTCTTTGTGCTTAACAACTCTTTTCTTTAGCACATCGACCGTGTACTCTTTTTCAAACCAAAAGGTGTTTTTATGATTGATAATTGATTTTCAATAAAACCTTCGTTGTATTGCAAAAACAATTTCTATTGAGCAATACACGATTGTTTTTCAAATCTCTTTTCATCAATCAGTGGACTTAAAATTCGCTGGTTCACTCACTCTGTGTTGTCTTCTTTGAGATGTTCCGGTTTGAGAACAGCTAGAGCAGCTGCGAAACCCTGTCAAGGAAATTCTTCGGAATTATACCTGATCACAGGCAGTACATGTACTGATCAACGGGGAACCGTGGGCCGTGTACCTCAATTCAACGAAAGTGATCAAAGACACTTTCGTGCGATTTATTGCTAACTGTTGTATGCAGGTACACCCGACGTTTGCAGCTGTTCAGAATGAAGCGGTCAATCCATAGCCGCATGCTCACTTAACACATTCATCTCAAAAGAAATCATGATTAGTGCATCAATGACTCTGATATTTTCACTCCATGCTTCTGCTACGCTGCTGCCAATATCATGAATCAACTAAAGCTTCCGCAACTCCGATGAGAAGATATCATGATCCAGAATGTGAGCATGTCGGTCCTAAAGTCACAACATCACAATGGATGTCTCAGAGATTTTTGTTAGCTGATGATCTCAAGAGCTGGCTCACATTTATTATCACGTGGATCAGTAAAAGACCTCCATTTGGAGTAACCAAACATGCAATGTGAAGAATCAATGACTACGAGCTTAGGAGCAAAGTACTACATCAAGAATGCAAGATCAATTGTTAATGTAATATCTATCTGTATTCAATGTAATTTTAGTACATGATTGAGGTGACCTCCCTTAGGGGGAGATTGTTAGGAATTAGAAATTCCAGGTATTAAAGAGTCGGTCACCTCAAGTATATGTAATCATTAGAAAGCTCGTAGTCGTAGTTATTTTAAGTTAAGTAACACCGTGGAGGACGGACGGGTCTTTACCCACTGTATGCCTGATCCACTGCCCGATGTGTGGCGTTTTATGTAAGAATATAAATACTCTCTACCTCCCAAGGTAGAGAGTTGGAGCTCATAATAATATCTTTCACTTTCTCTCACTAAGTTCCCTAAACCTCTAACATTCTCTCTCTAGAACTTCATTCATACGCCACTTTGTGTTATGGCTTGATGTGTATGTGATAACTAATATCTTTCAAAGACGTTGTCTCGTAACGACTGGTTGATTCGGGTTGCCAATAATATTTGCCAGAGGATGGTCTTTTGTCCATCGATGTGTAGAGGGTTGATGTTGGTATACATTGTGCAGATTCTGAGGATTCAAATGGTTTGTTGATGATTCCGCGACATCAGGTGCAACAGTGTCATTAGCAAACGGGTTAAAGAACGCATTTGGATCAAAATCTGCAGGTGGGGGTACTTCATTAAGAATATCATCAGCCGGTTCATCATTGTTGGAAGCGGTTTGTTCAACTGTTGTGGTGGAGTCAACTGGTGGTGCTTCTTCAACATTAGTTGTTGTAGCAGGTGTATCAGGTAAAAGAGTGTTATCAGGTTGTGCAGCGGAAACATTCGATACATCTGAAGCACGACTTTTGGCAGAATCTTTAACCAGAGGAGCAAGCAATGTTTCCAATTCATGACGATTAAGTACAATGGTGGAACAGCTGATGGATCATGAAATTTTTTTTGACGGTGAGAAACGGGTCCTACACTGTTTTGCAGTAGGAGCCATAGCTGTTGTACCTGCATAAAAAAATAGAAGGGGGCAAGAAAGAAGAAACATGGATCCCCAAGTGTAACTGGGTTCCAGATGTTAGAGGCATAAAGATGTAGTGTCAATTATATTCTTGACACCTGAACATGCTATTTTGATGATTTCCTTTCCTGCCTCAGGGATGGATGTAGAGGGTTTCACACTTGTTATGGTGCAACTACTTAATATCTTGCCTGTAGGAATCCACCTAAGACCAACAGTGTTGAAAACTCTACCCGTTGGTATCCATCTAAGGTTAGATCTAAAGGATGTTGAAACTTCTTTTGGGAAGAATTTGCGTCCTATATTGATCCACCTATTAGGTTTCTGAAATTTTACGTTTAGATCAACGGGTTTATTTCTAACTGTTTGAGTTAACTTAGGTTTTGGTTTGCCACTACAAGCAGTGTTCAGTAATACACTCGAAGGTGATACACTAGGTCGTGAACCTAAGATTCCATCCTTTTGGAGTAGTGCCCTTTTCCTAGCCTTTTCTAGATCATAGTTCTTGTATGCGTCATTTGAATCATATGAATTTTTACGTTTAATGCTCGGTTTAGACACAGTGTACGAACTAATCCTAGATTGGCCAGAAGCAGCCACTTGTACAGGTATAACAGAAACATGTTTAATAGAAACAGAAGCATTATTGTTGGGCCCGGAATGTGGAGTGACTGGTTTTGACAAATGATTATTCTCAACAACTTGGGAGGGAAACCGTGGTTTTGACGATTTTGAACGTTCAGATTTAAAAGCAGTTGGATGTCTAACAACTGATTGGTTTCTGATTGGTTTTAGAGACGATTTCCCTAAGGTTGTTGGTTTTGCAAAATTAGTATCCACACTCTTGTCAGTTAATCTTCTCAGTTTGTTTGGTAAAGCAACATGTGCAAGCCCCTTTGCTTGAATTTGAGCCTTTAAATGCTCATTTTCTTTTACTAATGTATCCACACGATTACTTTGTTCATTTGAATACTGACCATTGTGTTCTGAAGAAAAAGATTTGTTTTGTAATTTAAGTTCAAGAGAGATGCAATGTGCCTCTAGTTTTGAAAAATCTTTATGAAACTGAGCAATGGTCTTTTTGAGAAGAATGATTTCAGATTCAAGAGTTTGATTTGATGTTTCAGTTGAATTGTTAACAAGTAAGGGCTCAGACATGAGAAAGTTGTCTGGACATTGTGCAACACACTGGTCAACCTCTCCTTCATTACTAAATTCAGGTTGCTCAGTATGTTGTGTCGCATTTGCAGTCAGAATATGATCAACAGTAGATTGTACCTCGACCATCTGTTCTGGGTCAGTGTCATAGGTGGGTAAGATATCTTCCTCAACCATTTGTTCTTCGTCACAGTTGGGCTCGGTGTCATAGTTAAGTATGATATCTTCTCCAGATCTGCTGCTGTCATTATGCTTTTCCAATGCTACAACCTCATTGTCCGCATTACCGACAGATGCAGTAAGCACAACATTCTCAACGTCCATTTGAGCATTCCTTTCATGTACATCAACTCTTTCACCTTGCACGACTGCGGGATATCGGGAATTTGATGATGTCTGACGCTTTAATGCCAGAGCCAGAGCCATGTATCCTTCTTTCAATGCCACAAATGGATCTTTATGATCAGAATCCATTTCACTCCCCTGCAGAAGAATCAAAGAGAAGAAAAGGTGCAAAGTCGATATAGCACACAGAAGGTCGATATAGTGAATTGCAATTTCCCTCCAAAAAATAATTTTGAAAAATTTTGACTCTCAAAATTTGAAATTCACTATAAAATTCAATTCTAAGGTTGAAAAAAAAATTTGAGTTATGACAATTTTGACGCAAAATTTTACCCGAAAAATTTGAATTTGGGCTCAAAAATTTGAATTTTTGACCAAAATTTTCACAGTTAAACCAAAATTTGAATCTCGCGTAAAAATTGAACGTTTAATCTCCCCTAAAAATTAAATTTTACTCAAATTTTCCCGCCAAAAAACGTTTTTTTTTTTTTTTTTTTTTTTTTTTGAGTGATAACTTGTGTTGATGGATCTTTGTAGTCGAATGAACCTTTGTTGATGAAGTATCCTTAGGCTTAGAAATCACAATAGGCAGTAGCACTTATGTGTAAAAAACACCAAAGTTACGCGTAACAGCAAGAGTTACGCGTAGGTTTAGCTTACGCGTAAGCAGGGTAAATGCACTAAAGTTATGCGTAGACACAAAGTTATGCGTAGAAAGTTAGGCGTAGAATTACCTTATGCGTAAGACTAGGCTTAGGCGTAAGATGAATCTTATGCGTAGGATTTCTACGCGTAAGCTTTATGCTTATGCGTAAGTTTAGGGTTTTGCCCAAATGATCTTTTACACTATCACAGTGCAAAAGATATCCAAAGTCGACGTATTTTCAGGCTTATCCAAGCAAGAAAACACGGAGTAAACCACGAAAACGAAGATCAAACCAAGGAATAACTTACGCGTAATATTAGGGTTTTGATACGCATAAGATTACTCGTAAAAAATGATGTTGCCCAAATTTGTTCTAAACCAGATTTTTGTTATGGAATAGCCTCAATATCACCAAAATAACACAAAAGTGTGAAACTTGATGAGTCAAAAACAGCTAAACGGGTTACGCGTAGAACGACACCCACGAACAAAAACAAGCTTAAAAACTTAGATCCACGCGTAAAGTTTGAAACTTTTTGCCAAAAACAAGTATTTTAACACCTTAAAACGTTGAAAGTACAAGAATCTTGGATTAAAAAGTGTAAAAAACAAGTTTTTAAGCAACCCAAAGATGACGTTAGCTTTACGCGTAAGACCAAAAACTTACTTCAAAAGCAATAACGATTCACCCAACTAGTTGGCGATTGATACCACTGTTAGGTCACTAGTTTTACAACACAAGCTTACTAGAAAGAGATAAAGGCGATTGAACAATAAACCAAACACACACACACGTTAAGAGTAAGACCGGTTATGCGTAGATGTGAGTGAAAGAGAATAAATTGAACAACCAACCCTCAAGTGAGGGTTATACAAGAGTATTTATAGGCAAGGAGCTAGGGCAACACTCCCACTCCTTCCCTTTTCCTTATTGGACATGGGCCTAAGCTTATGGGCCTTCTACATAAGCTTGACCTTAAACAAACATAAAGGCCATAATAAGCTACCTATTACATATGAGTAACAAACACTTGAATTAAGGTTTAGGAGTGATTCCAACATAACCAACAAAACATAGTAAATGATTACTGATTTATGTTGTAAATAATTATACCAACAAAACATAGTAAATGATTACAGATTTATGTTATTATTATTTGTTAAAAGATTTATGCTCGTGCTCTGGTTCTTCTTCATCTTTTGTTACAGACAAAACATACCATCTTTTGTTACAAATTTATGCTCCTGATCTGGTTCTTCCTCATCTTTTGTTACAGGAGTAGGATGGCATTCAGTGGAGGGACATTGAGTGTATCATCAACACAGCCGCTCGTGTTGAGAGTCCAGATTATGTGCCTTCTTCTCCATCTTATATGCCTCCCTCTCCAGCTATATCTCCAGCCGCTCGTGTTGAGAGTCCAGATTATGTAGCTTATTCTCCATCTTATGTGCCTCCCTCTCCAGTTGCAGATGAGGATCTTGCTCCGGTTCTTCCTCATATTTTGTTACAGCCGTCTCGCTTTGACGACTACGAACGAGAGATTGCCGGATTGAGGAGGGCAGTTCAGGAGGATCGCTATGAGATCTTGGCGTCCAGGAGACGCATTCTAGAGTTAGAGTTTCGTGTGGGACATATGGCAGCAGCATTGGAGCGACTACGCCTCGGGCGTGATTGATCTTAGTTTCTAGTTATCTTGTGATGTATTCTAATAAACTTATTAGTCTCAGTTAGCTTGTAATTTTGTTAACTATTTATCAACTATTAATCTATAACAAGCTTGGTTATTTATGTATTCGAAGCTTGTAATTTTGTAAACCATGATATTACTGATTTGTGTTGTAAATAATTATACAAATTCTTTGGCCAGATGGAACGAAAAAATCCTTTCTTGTATGATTGTCGGAGAGGATTCATTATAGAAAGAACATCCTGTACACGCAAGAATACATTTTACGTAAATATGTAAATAATTTGTTTGTTAAGAATACATTTTCTTAACGTTGTTTGTCGATTAGACTCCCAAGCTTGCTACTTGATAGTTTTTGTAAGGTTGCATAACTCTCGTTCACGAAACTCGCTATTTATTTTAAATATTATTATTTATTCTTATTAAAATTGTTTTTGAATAAAATTAAAATAACTAAAATATGATAAATATTAGGTGATGACAACGTCGTCCTTAATTTGTGTACGCTTCATTTTACATTTGACTAAAATCTGGTGTTTATAAAGGTTAAAAAAGTTGGGTCCACCGAATTTAGTTACGAAAACATTAGACGAATTTGGTGACAAAAATATTAGATGAATTTAGTGTCGACAACATTAGACGAATTTAGTGTCGACAACAATAGACGAAGTTTATTAATCACAAAAATTAAAAAAAGTAACAAACTAAAATCAATTAAACATAAGAAAAAATAAAATAAAATAAAAAAAAATAAAATAAAGGGGTGCCCTTTGTATAAATGATTTTTCTAACTTGTGCCCTAGGGCACAAGTTAAACACACCATAAGTACACCAAAAGTACACATAGACTCACATAAAAGTATAATTGTCTGTACTTTTATCTGGATTCCCATGTACTTTTTCGTGGGTCCTTATGTACTTATAGTGTGCTTACCCTTGTATAAAAAGGGGGTTTCTTATAACCCACCCCTAGTTTTTGTGCTCGATCGGTTTAAAAACCGTTTTGAAAAACCGATTGCGATTTGAACCAATTTTGGTTTTCTACCTGAAAAACATTGACATGACTAGTGAGGGTAGGAGGGGAGATAAGTTGTTGTCCTATTTTTTACAAATTTTGTACCATCCCAATGTCCCATTATATTTATATATATTTGTACGATGTAGCTTTTGTTACCTAACTCATAATTAATACTCCCTCAATCTCAAAATTATTGTCATGAGAGAGAAATCATCAAGTTTAATAAAAATTTGGTCACTATAAATCTGAACCACTCAAAGAGAATATTCCCCTAAAATATTCTTTAGTTTTTACTAAAATTGGAAAATGGACAATCTTTTTGAGACATCCTAAAATGGAAATATGGACGATTATATTGAAAAGGAGGAGTAAAAAGGTATTGTTTTCGGGTTTTTTTCCCGCCTACAATTGAATATTAATGAGTCATAAATATTGTACCATTTTTTCCTTTTTCTTTTTTGTCTAAAATAAATTTTTAAAAAAGTGTGTTATGTGTATATAAGTGTGTTATGTGTTGAGTGTAAATACACTTTCAAAAAACACAAAAACACTTTCTAAAAGCGCAAAAAACACTCTCAAAAAATGGTATCCATGTGTAGACAATCTCAAGCTTCCGTTGGGAATTCGTCAACCCAAGCCACGGTGGTTTCTATCTCAGCGACGCCTAGAAACCCGGAAATTTGGGCAAACTTCGATTTGTGTGTGATGTTAGATGTGTCGAAAAAAGCGAGATGTAAGAAATGTGGGAGTCTTTTCAAAAATGACGGGAATACTACGTCGAAAAATCACATGAACAAAAGTTGTGGCGAGTTGAAAGCGTCGTCGGGTTCTAGTCAAACAAAAATAGGGAATGATGGATCGTTGTGGGTGTACGAGGCGGATCGGGTTCGGGAAAGGATTGCGAAATTTGTGATTCAATAAACCTTGCCTTTTGACCACTTCAACAATAAGCGAATGACCTCGCTTATCCAAGATACGTTTCAACCTCGATATACCAATGTAAAACGAATGACCGTTAGACGTGATTGTATAAGAATGTGGAAAATGGCTAAAGATGAAATAATTTTAGGATTTCAATCGTTAGTGTTGGGGTAACATTGACTCGGTCTCTCTTATGTTTTAATGATGATAAATAAACCTTCGCAACATATAAAATCACAAATGATAGCCAAAATTAAACCGGTTCCATAACTGGAACTGGCGCATCGGTAGTCGAAGCTAGTGTTGTAAAAATCGGTCATGGCGTCCGATATGGCGGTGCCATGGCGTTTGGCGGTGGTCCACTGCCACGCCATTTCACATATCGGTCTAATTTGAAGGTCATGGTCAAACTCGTTTTTTTAACTGATAAATAATTATGTACTTATGGTTTTTATTTTTCAAGGATGTTAAACTTTTTAGTTTTTTGTGGTTATTGACTTATTTTGTATAGATATTGATAGTATTTATTTTTTTCAAATAAATTCCTTTATAATTTATAGTACCCACCAAGAAACTGATACATCGCCGCCAAGACCGATATGGCGCTTGAAGGGTGTCGACCGCCATGGTACCGCCGACCGATTTTTATAACCTTGATCAGAGCGCTAGCAGCGCCAGCCATCTGTTTAGAAACGCCTCGAATTTTGAAAGTCGGCTTTCCCCTTACCCGACAAATGTGGATATTTCATTATAGGTATGAATATGATAGTAGAGTTATTAGGAACACTCGAAGTTAGTTTTAGACTTATAGGGACACAAAATCACGACCTCCGTTTTTGACAAAACGCCGACTCAAATATTTTATCAAACGCCTATAGCAAAGACTTTTCCAAATCTATGACATTCGTACTTTCTATATAACATCAAATGAAAGTAATCTTATGACCATATTTCGTGTGTATGTCTTCTCTAATCACGTAACGGGTTTACTCCCTTATTGGTAAGACAAAGTCAAAGGTCTCTTGCATAAACGTATCCTTTCCCATTATGGGATATGCTTTACTTGTGATGCAAAGCACTTATCTTGTTTGTATAACACCCTGAAACCGGGCCTAATTATTTTATCACAAGAATGTCATTTGAATAGTTGACTATGACTTTTATAAGTTCTAAGGGCTTACGGGATAGGTTAGTCAAACCCGATAGTCAAACTAAAAGTATTAAAAGTCATGTAAATGGTTATAGAAAATACGATGTGTCACATTTATAAGAAAGATGGACTTAAGGGACTAATGTTGTCATGTAGTAAATATCTTATAAAGATATTGTGGCCAAAATAGAAAAAAAGGGGCTTGAAGGACCTAATGTGTCAATTAGGTAAACTTGTCACCTAGAAGTGTCTGGATACTTCTCATATTATCAGAAGAGTTTCATAAATGTGTAGGTGTGTGTGGGTGTACGATTTAGAGAAAAGAGGATGAAGAACAAGGTTTTCCAATGATCAATTCATGGTGTCTAAGTATCCCAATTCAAGTAGTGAAGCCCTAGTAATGATCATCCTCAAGTAAGTAATCATTTATCTTAAGTTAATTAATGAATTCAGAAATTAGGGTTCTTTATATCAATTGGGAATTTGGGTAAAAGTAGGTCATAAGCTAATTAAATAAGCTATGATGATTATAGGCTAAGTTTTATTGATGTAAGTTAATAATTTAATGAGATTAATTATCATATAATCATTATATAACTATGTGATAGTTAGAGGTGTTTAAAGAGGAGTTATGGTTGTAGTAACCATGATATAGTTAATTAATTATGTATTTATGCTTATAGTGATTTGGCTTAGATTGCAAGAGTGGAGAATGATGAAGTAAATGATGATGTTCTTGATATCATTAGCTTGGAATCAAGGTAAGTAAACTGGTTATAAGATGATGTTATATTGATTTCATCATATTATGTGATGTGTGATTATATGTTAAGGTTATTGTAACACACCAACCCGACCAGGGTCCAGGTGTCACATTATGGGGTCAAATCAGAACATACATGCAAGCGGAAGACTTACAAATAAAATACCATGTCATGAAACCATGACTCCAAAAATACAATCCCAAGAGATTACAAATGAAAATGAAACAAAAGAAAATCAAAGTACAAAGGTGTTGGGAATTATATTTTGTAAAACAGATTTAAGTATGTTTAAGTCTGTTTAGTGTTAATTCTGGTAGCTTTAGTAGTTAAGTCTGACAGACCAAAATTAAGTCTGTCAGTACTAATGGAGTTAAGTCTGGCAGAACTTATAGTCGATAGTTAAGTCTGTTTATGAAAAAAAAAATAGAATAGTTTGTTAGAGTTATATTAGGAATAGATATGTACGTGTAGAGATATCTTAGGAATAGATATCTTTACCCTTCTACAAGTCTTGTAGAATTAGGGTTTCCTTGGAGTATAAAAGGACCCCTACGGTATTAGGTTAATGTACGAGTTGTAAGCATTAGCCTTTGAGCAAATTAATAGTAATTACGAAGTTAGTTTATTCTTATGTTCATCATACTTTGTGTGTTAAGATTCCACATTAGCACATTAAGATTTTGTAAAGAGTTCTTCATATAGTCATTCAAGGCTACTTGGATCCATAAACTTTTGGACCTACAAGTGGTATCAGAGCCTGTTGAAGGACTCTGAATTGAAGAAACAAAACTCACCAACAATACTCATATCACTCAAAAATCCTAAAGAATGTCTCATCATGATGATTTCTCAAATCATCTTAGTGATGAAGAGGCTTCTGACCATGAAACTGAAGCATCAGAAGCAGGATCTAAGAAAAAACAACAGAACAACTGTTGGAATCACTCCTAAACTAGATTACAAGTGTTAGTGATTAATATGTAATAGTTAGCTTAATTAGGCCTTTATGTTTGTTATTAAGCTAAGGCTTGTGTAGAAGGCCCATGAGCCTTGGCCCAAGCCTATAAGAAGGGAAGGATGCTAGTAGTGTTGCCCTAGCTCATTGCCCTATAAATAATCCTTGTAAACCCTCACTTGAGGGTTGGTTGTTCAATTCACTCATTCACTCTACGCATAACTCTTCATATATTATCATACGTGTGTGTGTGTGTTTGTTCATCTGATCTCTTCTTCTATATTTCTTCTATTGATGCTTGTGTTACCAACATGGTGACCTAACAGTGGTATCATTCGCCAAATAGTTGGGTGAAAATCTTTTGTTTTTGAAGTTGGTTTTGGTCTTACGCGTAACTCTCGGTTCATAAACTTTAACACGCTTAAAAACTCATTTTTTACACTTTTCAATCCAAGATTCTTGTACTTTCAAAGTTTTTAGGTGTTAAAATATCTGTTTTTGGCAAAAAGTTTCGAACTTTACGTGTATTTCATTGATTTTAAGCTTGATTTTAAACGCGTGTTCATTCTTATGCGTAACATGTCTACAAGTTTTGGATCATCAAGTTTCACACTTTTGTGTTATTTTGGTGATATTGAAGCTGTTTCATCACAAAAACCTGGTTTTGAAACATCTTTGGGCAAAAATCAGTTTTGGTTAATTTCTACGCGTAAGAAAACCCTAATCTTAAGCGTAAGTCATCCGTGGTTTGATCTTCAGTTTTCGTGGTTTACTCAGTGTTTTCTTGCTTGGATAAGCCTGAAAACACTTCGACTTTGGATATTCTTTACATTGTGATAGTGTATAGGATTTTTGGGCAAAACCCTAATTTTACGCATAAGCTCAAACTTATGCGTAGAACTCTTTACGCCTAAGTCTTGTCTTACGCATAAGCTAATCTTACGCATAAGTTTTCTACGCCTAACTTTCAGTTTACGCATAATCTTAGTGTTTCTCAATTCTTACGCGTAAGCTAATCCTACGCGTAACTATTGTTTTTATGCGTAAGTTTGGTATTTTACGTCTAAGCATTACTTTGCCTATACTTGGTTTCTACGCCTAAGGACACTTCATCAACAACGTTTCATTCGACTACAAAGATCTATTTTACAACACAAGTTTTCAACATGTCTCAACCACCATACTCTAACTACTTTCCTTACACGTATAATCAACAACAACAACAACAACAACAACAACTCAGTCCACAACATCAACAATTCAATCAACAACAACAAATTTATCAACAACAATTCAACCAACAACATTATCCACAACAAGGAGCAATTCTACCTCAAATGGTTCAACCACCACCTAGTCTTCAAGTACAACCTTACACAAACGTTTACAATCAACTTCCATCCATGAACACTATGAATGAACCGTCTTGGTTTGCAAAGATGTGTGAAGCTTTAAGTAGCCAACAATCCATTCATGAGGCAGGATCACTTGATAGACCTCCAATGCTCACTCCCGGAAACTATGATCAATGGGTGATTAGGTTCTTTAGGTTTTGTGATCTAAAGAAGCCACATGGAAAGTTCTTAAAGAAGGTCATCTTGGAAGGTCCATTTCAGATGCCTATTCTCGTTACACCCGGAGATCCAAATGCTATTCCACCAAGAGATGATCTCACAAACATTGCAACTGTCGCTGACCTTTCTGGTGATGAACTTTTACATTTCGAAGCTGATGAGCTAGCAATGCAATATATCCTTTTAGGATTACCCAATTCGATTCTTCGAAGTGTTGATGCTCAAAAGACTGCTAAGAAAATGTGGGAACATATTCATCTTCTTATGGAAGGCACTGAACTTAATCAAGAAGACATGGAATCCAAAATTTACTTGGCTTATGAACACTTCATGATTGAACCCGGAGAGACATTAGAGTCATATCATCATCGATTCTCAGACATCATCAATGACTTGGACAAACACAACATCATCATGCCAAGAATTGCTGTTAACACTAAGTTCCTAAGTAGTCTTGGTCCTGAGCGGGAAAAATATGTCATTTTCATCCGTCAAGCGAAGAATCTTCATCATGCTACATACGGATTGTTGTACGACTATTTAAAGCCACACCAAAAAGAAGTTGACAAAGTGTTAGGTCACCATATTAGTAACACAAGCATCAATATAAGAAAGAGATAAGAAGAGATCGGATGAACAACTACCAAACACTATGCGTATGAATGTTAGAAAGATTATGCGTAATAGTGAAAGAGTAAATTGAACAACCAACCCTCAAGTGAGGGTTTACAAGAGGTATTTATAGGAGGGAACTAGGGCAACACTCCAAGTTCCCATCCTTTTACTTATTGGGCTTGGCCTAGGCTTATGGGCTTTCTACATAAACCTAGCCTTGATTACTAACATAAAAGCCATATTAAGCTAACTATTACATATGAATCACTAACACTTGAAATTTAGTTTAGGAGTGATTCCAACAATCTCCCCCTAAGTGTTATTGATTAATGATAGAGTGATAAACGATGTAGGTGCTGATGTAATAGTAGATTTGATGTCTTATGACATTCTTCTTTCTTGTGAGAAGAAGTGTCTTGATTCGAACAATCTCCCCAGTGTAGAGAAATTGTTTCCTTTGAAGAGTTCTGCTGTGACGTCATCTTTTTCTTTGTTCTTTAGTTCTTTGTTCTTTGTGGTGAAAGTGATAGTATGTTGTTGTTGTTTGCATCAGGTCTGCTTCATTGCTCCAGTGTCTCCACGTCTTTCTCCAACATGCTCACACGCTCTTTAACGTTGGATTACAGTACTGATGAAGTTCTCTTAGTCTTTAAACTTTGTAGATTCTTTGACTTGACGAAGAATTATTCTGACTTTTGTGTTGCCTTTTGAGAGAACTTGCATTAGTGATGATGTTGGTATGAGCATGTGAAGAATCTGCACGATCAGTCGGCTCCAGAGCTTCCATAAGAAGAAAACATACACACGGTTAGTAATAAGCGGATTCCGGCACTTATAAGTTTGAATTTCGAGGGTGTTAACAGCATAGTGTGAAAACACATCTCTAATTCTCACAAAGTCGTTCCTGAACTGGAGTCCCACAAGTGAGATAACATGATGTACCGAAGTACACCTACAGTTTAGATGAGTCGCTGAGGTACACCGAAGCATCACCTCATGACTGTAGACCGTTTGAGACACACTAAGCGTAATCCAAAGGGAGTTACCGAAGTGACCTGCTGTCAGGGCTGTTTGATGTTGACCCTGGCAGGAGTTTCCATTCAATCATTGAGGATCACATATGTGAACCTCTCATAAATGTTCTCGACAGATTGCTAAGATCTGTGAAGGACACGATAATATATCACTTGCGTTCTTTTTGTTGAACGACAAGCGATGAGTTGTCAAGTGTACCTAAGAGATCTTTTGATGAATCTCGTGGCTCTAGACTCAATAGTGCACTTTGGTTTTCCTGAGCGGAGACTAGGGAGAGGGTCTCCTTCTTCAATACCAGCAATCTCTAAGAGAAAGCCGATAGTTTACGTAGGGTTCCTTGTGAGAATGAAACAAGCTTATGTTGGGAGAAACTTGAGTGACTAAGAAGGTTTAGTGCATGCGTCACCGGGTCCATGACGACTTTTAATCTTCAATACCGGTGTCACTAAGTGACAACCAGTAGCATATGAATTTAACCCGGTGTCTGCCCTAAGTTGAATAATCTGGAGGGCTATTTCTTTTCACCCTTTTCTTTGCTTTTCTTTTTAATTCTTCAACTCCTTCTTTCTCCGATTCTCATTTTCTCCTTTTTATAATTATACCTAAGGACTTCTAAGTACTAACTATTTGTGATGTCCTTGGGTAGATCCCTCCGGCTCTGGCGGATCATAGGACGGTTATTCCTAACCTTAGTCACCTTATAAGTCCATGACTAACCTATGTTGCCATAAAACCATTTTCTTGAAAATCTCTCAAAGTGGTTATGATTGAAAAACATTTTATACCACTGTAAGAGTTTGATCATTTGCATAAATACTCCCCCTTCACACGTGCTTAAGTGTTTAGACAGAAATCTGCATGGTGAGAGAAGAGCGCGCACTTTTGAATTGATCGACTCAAGATAGACAATTCCCCGAGGGACACGGTTACGTTGCATAGTTAAAGAGTTACATTGTCAGCTTTTAGGTGACAACTAGCTCTAATAACTACCTTGAAGGTGTGGACAAACCTCGAAAGGTTGTCAAACCCGTCAAAGTTCATGTCTATCAAGAGCTTCTCGAATAGGTACAATTTACTTGGATAAGTCTTTGGAAGACAAATCTTTTCAATGTGTGACTGTTCAGATCCCGTCAATTCATGGGTTAAGTCTTTTTCACACGACGATTCAATAGCAAATCAACATATTTCTTATCACAATAATTTTCTCCCCTAAAAAATGGCATATAAATGTTATTTTTGATAACGTTTTGATATTAAATATGACCATTTCGAGTTTTGTGGGAAGATTATCACGAAGAACAATTTGTGAACAAAGTTTTTAGTCAAATACTCCCCCTCAACAAGTAATACTAACTTTTGAGGTTTTGAAAAACGTAAGGGGAAGTACTTGTTCTTTTGAGCAAAAACTTTTAAAATTCAAAGGTTTAATAAGTTTTACTCAAAAATAAGAAGCTTTTGCTTCTTTTATAGGATTGTGGCACTGAAGCGTACCACAGGGTCCTTTCATTACAAGAACAAGTTGTACACTGTTATGTGTGCACAAGCCATAGTCATTAAATAATCACACATCCAAATTAATATGAAAATGAAACAGATTAAGGGGTACCAGGTAGTCCAACAATATTTCCAGGAATGCGAACAGGGCGTTGATAGCCTGTGAGATTAATCCTGGGATGACCACCTACAAAGCTCTCCAGAGTTCTGAACTGGTCCCTTCTGTACAACCTTTCATCGATCCGAGTGATGATCCTCTTAACATCCCGTTTTTCCTGAGAATTCCATCACTTCTTCGACCTGATGCCTTCATGTATCTCCTTTAACCGATAAGCTAACCCATCCCTGACCTTCTTCAGTGTGTGATCCCCAAACTTATGAAGATCTCTACACGCCATCAAGAAGTTGCGTTGTAGTTCACTACGGCAAACTACTCCAAATGGTTTGCTGACGAGAGTGTATTGTGGAAGATGGTTGATGTCAGGAAGTTCTAGCTGAGGTCTGGTGAAGTTGACACGAGTCTGATATGATTCAACAGCAAGTTGTAAATCTTCTACAAGTTTCTGGATCACTATGCTTCTGATGAAGATGAGTAAAGACTTGATGTATTCTCGTTGAATTTCAGTCGAGAATTGTCTCATTCTTCCCTGTACCTTGGCAAGATACAGATCTTCAATGTCGTTGAGAGACAAGTTCTGAAAGTCCGCTTCACAGAATTCATAGTCTCTTTCGTCTTGTCTTTTGACCACGATGTTCTTGAGGAAAGTGTAGTCCCATTTAGACAAGAGAGCTATATGTTTAACAGCAAAGATCCCTTTATCACTGTATACTTCATGTATAGACCTTCGAACCTGACAACTTTTGTAGTAGATTCTTCGGCAATCCGGCCAATGGTGAATCCCATACGTTGCATCGATGTCATACTGTTCCACGCTGTTGGAAAACATGTGGGTAGCATTTTCCTCGATGGCTATACAGTTGGAGTATATGGCTGCCGGGAACAGAAGTGTAAGTGATGTAGTGTATTTCTTTGAACAATCGCTACCGTGTAGAAGGAATTCCAAATCATTGTTGAAGAAGTAGCGGAATGGGATCTTAGGTTGATCTGGTTGGCCAATCATTGGTAGAGGTTTAGACCAATCGGTGTAGTATGGAGCCTTGTCTTGTCTGGTGAAGTCGATGTTTGGTTCAGGGTTGAGCCAATCAATGTTGTTAGACATGGCTCGTGCTATGTTTTCAAAGTGATATTCAACTTCAATAGCACTTTTCGAGCTGTCTTTGAGTAGTTGAAAGGCTTCATTCTTGATTCGTTTCAACTCTGATTTCGTCATCTTCTTCACACGGAACTTTTCTTGCAGTAACTTAGCATGCTCCAACGTACGACCTTCTACCATATCTGGATCATCAGTTAGAGCGGGAGTAGCATCAACAAGTGTGGAGAACCAATCATACTCGATGTCGTCGTCGTCAAGCCATGAGACGACATCAGCCTTGGGCGTCTTCTTTTTTTTCTTTGGCCTTGAAGAGGATGATGGTTTCTTTGTTGAAGCGGGAGAGGTGGGTTGTTGTTGAGGCTCAGGGACTTCCTCATCGTCACCACCAGTATACTCGAAGTGATCACCGGTTTTCTCTGTCTGAGGTGGTAACTCAGAGTCCTGAGGTTTGTTAGTAGAAGAGCGTGGAGGAGATCGTTGTTGAGATGGAGTCCTGTGGAGTGGAGGTGGCATGGAGGATGATTCTCCAGACTTCTTTGAACGTTTGGGTTCTTTATCTTTATCCTTATCCTTATCTTCATCGTCTCTTGGAAGTTTAGGCCTTTGAGCTTCTTCTCTGCATGCTGATTTGAGTTGGTATTCCAGCAATGTTTCAAACAATTTACCTTCGTAAGAAGTAAATATTGCAGATCATTTAGACATTTGAGTTACCAGCCTGGAAACCAATTCAACATCTAAGAACAGTATAGGATCAGTAGGGTTAATTGTTACGGTCATAGGTGTTGATCTTATAGTTTGCTTGGCTATATGCATCATATTTGGATAGAGTTGTCTGTTGAACATCTCTCTTGTCACACCAGGAACGGTGTCGAGTAGGAACTTTTGAGTATAGCCCCTAATCATTTCGTTCAGTTCTCCTTGGACATCACGTTGCATGAACATCTGAATATACTCCCTTTCATTAGACATCTTTTGTATCTCGTCATTAAGATGTTTGATGTTGTCAGCAAGTATATCTAACTTTTTATTGGTCACATCTTTCTTCCTGACCTGCTTGACAGCTTTAACAATCCTTGTCTTTACCCGAGATATCCAAGAGTCAGATGGTTTCTTCACAGATTTGGATGTGGATCTGGTTGTTCCTTTGGATGGTGGAGGTGAAGAGTGAGAAGACGAATCTGATGATGAAGAGTCGTTAGGTGATTCAGGGTCCTTAGGAGGTTCGGAAGTTTCCTCCTTAGAGTGAGTAGTACTGTCAAGAAGATAATCATCATAATTCACTTTGTCATCTTGTCCAGATTTAGCCTTTACTTCAGCCTGAGTCTGGGCCTCTTCATCTGCTTTGGCATGAGCTGCAACCTCTTCATCAGCTTTTTCTTTCTCAGACTTTTCTTTTTCAGGTTCCTCAAAGTCATAATCAATAGAATCCTCCAGGCGCTTTTGTTGTTGCTCAAGAGTGGTGGCACCAATTCCCTTATCGGGTTGATTAACCGCATCAGGAATTGGTGTAGATTGGACACCACCACTTGACCTTCCGGGGCCACGCATTTGTACTGTAAGATTCCATATTAGTAACACAAGCATCAATATAAGAAATAGATAAGAAGAGATCGGATGAACAATAAACCAAACACACGCGTATGATAATGAAGAAGAGTTATGCGTAAGGTGAATGATAAAATGAACAACCAACCCTCAAGTGAGGGTTATACAAGAGTATTTATAGGAGGGAACTAGGGCAACACTCCAAGTTCCCATTCTTTTACTTATTGGGCTTGGCCTAGGCTTATGGGCTTTCTACATAAGCCTAGCCTTGATTACTAACATAAAAGCCATATTAAGCTAACTATTACATATGAATCACTAACACTTGAAATATAGTTTAGGAGTGATTCCAACAATCTCCCACTAAGTGTTATTGACGAATGATAGAGTGATAAACAATGTAGGTGCTGATGTAATAGTAGCTTTGACGTCTTCTGACATTCTTCTTTCTTGTGAGAAGAAGTGCCTTGATTTGAACAATCTCCCCAGTGTAGGGATCTTGTAACTTTTGAAGTATTCTGCTTTGACGTCTTTTGATTTCTTTGTTCTTTAGTTCTTTGTTCTTTGTGATGATAGTGATAGTATGTTGTTGTTATCTGCATCAGGTCTGCTTCGTTGCTCCAGTGTCTCCACGTCTTTCTCCAACATGCTCACATACTCTTTAACGTTGGATTACAGTACTGATGAAGTTCTCTTAGTCTTTAAACTTTGTAGATTCTTTGATTTGACGAAGAATCATTCTGACTTTTGTGTTGCCTTTTGAGAGAACTTGCATTAGTGATGATGTTGGTATGAGCATGTGAAGAATCTGCACGATCAATCCGCTCCAGAGCTTCCATAAAAAGAAGACATACACACAGTTAGTAATAAGCTGATTCCGACACTTACAAGTTTGAATTTCGAGGGTGTTAACAGCATAATGTGAAAACACATCTCTAATTCTCATAAAGGCCGTTCCTGAACTGGAGTCCCACAAGTGAGATAACACGATGTACCGAAGTACACCTACAGTTCAGATGAGTCGCTGAGGTACACAGAAGCATCACCTCACGATTGTAGACCGTTTGAGACACACTAAGCGTAATCTACGGGGAGTTACCGAAGTGACCTGCTGTCAGGGCTGTTTGATGTTGACCCTGGCAGGAGTTTCCATTCAATCACTGAGGATCACATATGTGAACCTCTCATAAATGTTCTAGACAGATTGCTAAGATCTGTGAAGGACACGATAATATATCACTTGCGTTCTTTTTGTTGAACGACAAGCGATGAGTTGTCAAGTGTACCTAAGAGATCTTTTGATGAATCTCGTGGCTCTAGACTCAATAGTGCACTTTGGTTTTCCTGAGCGGAGACTAGGGAGAGGGTCTCCTTCTTCAATACCAGCAATCTCTAAGAGAAAGCTGATAGTTTATGTAGGGTTCCTTGTGAGAATGAAACAAGCTTCTGTTGGGAGAAACTTGAGTGGCTAAGAAGGTTTAGTGCATGAGTCACTGGGTCCATGACGACTTTTAATCTTCAATACCGGTGTCACTAAGTGACAACCAGTAGCATATGAATTGAACCCGGTGTCTGCCCTAAGTTGAATAATCTGGAGGGCTATTTCTTTTCACCATTTTCTTTGTTTTTCTTTTTAATTCTTCAACTCCTTCTTTCTCCGATTCTCATTTTCTCCTTTTTATAATCATACCTAAGGACTTCTAAGTACTAACTATTTGTGATGTCCTTGGGTAGATCCCTCCGGCTCTGGCGGATCATAGGACGGTTATTCCTAACCTTAGTCACCTTATAACTCCATGACTAACCTATGTTGCCATAAAACCATTTTTTTGAAAATCTCTCAAAGTGGTTATGATTGAAAAACATTTTATACCACTGTAAGAGTTTGATCGTTTGCATAAATACTCCCCCTCCACACGTGCTTAAGTGTTTAGACAGAAATCTGCACGGTGAGAGAAGAGCGCGCACTTTTGAATTGATTGACTCAAGATAGACAATTCCCCGAGGGACACGGTTACGTTGCATAGTTAAAGAGTTACATTTTCAGCTTTTAGGTGACAACTAGCTCTAATAACTACCTTGAAGGTGTGGACAAATCTCGAAAGGTTGTCAAACCCGTCAAAGTTCATGTCTATCAAGAGCTTCTCGAATAGGTACAATTTACTTGGATAAGTCTTTGGAAGACAAATCTTTTCAATGTGTGACTGTTCAGATCCCGTCAATTCATGGGTTAAGTCTTTTTCACACGACGATTCAATAGCAAATCAACATATTTCTTATCACAATAATTTTCTCCCCCTAAAAAATGGCATATAAATGTTATTTTTGATAACGTTTTGATATTAAATATGACCATTTCGAGTTTTGTGGGAAGATTATCACGAAGAACAATTTGTGAACAAAGTTTTTAGTCAAATACTCCTCCTCAACAAGTGATATAAACGGTTGAGGTTTTGAAAAACATAAGGGGAAGTACTTGTTCTTTTGAGCAAAACCTTTTAAGAGTGAAAGGTTTGATAAGTTTTACTCAAAAGTAAGAAGCTTTTGCTCCTTTTATAGGATTGTGGCACTGAAGCGTACCACAGGGTCCTTTCATTACAAGAACGGGTTGTACACTGTTATGTGTGCACAAGCCATAGTCATTAAATAATCACACATCCAAATTAATATGAAAATGAAACAGATTAAGGGGTACCAGGTAGTCCAGCAATATTTCCAGGAATGCGAACAGGGCGTTGATAGCCTGTGAGATTAATCCTGGGACGACCACCTACAAAGCTCTCCAGAATTCTGAACTGGTCCCTTATGTACAACCTTTCATCGATCTGAGTGATGATCCTCTTAACATCTCGTTTTTCCTGAGAATTCCATCGCTTCTTCGACCCGATGCCTTCATGTATTTCCTTTAACCGATAAGCTAACCCATCCCTGACCTTCTTCAGTGTGTGATCCCCAAACTTATGAAGATCTCTACACGCCATCAAGCAGTTGCGTTGTAGTTCACTATGGTAAACTACTCTGAATGGTTTGCTGACGAGAGTGTATTATGGAAGATGGTTGATGTTAGGAAGTTCTAGCTGAGGTCTGGTGAAGTTGATACGAGTCTGATATGATTCAACAGCAAGTTGTAAATCTTCTACACGTTCCTAGATTACTATGCTTCTGATGAAGATGAGTAAAGACTTGATGTATTCTCGTTGAATTTCAGTCGAGAATTGTCTCATTCTTCCCTGTACCTTGGCAAGATACAGATCTTCAATGTCGTTGAGAGACAAGTTCTGAAAGTCCGCTTCACAGAATTCATAGTCTCTTTCGTCTTGTCTTTTGACCACGATGTTCTTGAGGAAAGTGTAGTCCCATTTAGACGAGAGAGCTATATGTTTAACAACAACAATCCCTTTATCACTGTATACTTCATGTATAGACCTTCGAACCTGACAGCTTTTGTAGTAGATTCTTCGGCATTCCGGCCAATGGTGAATCCCATACATTGCATCGATGTCATATTGTTCCACGCTGTTGGAAAACATGTGGGTAGCATTTTCCTCGATGGCTATACAGTTGGAGTATATGGCTGCCGGGAACGGAAGTGTAAGTGATGTAGTGTATTTCTTTGAACCATCGCTACCGTGTAGAAGGAATTCCAAATCATTGTTGAAGAAGTAGCGGAATGGGATCTTGGGTTGATCTGGTTGGCCAATCGTTGGTAGAGGTTTAGACCAATCGGTGTAGTATGGAGCCTTGTCTTGTCTGGTGAAGTCGATGTTGGCTTCAGGGTTGAGCCAATCAATGTTGTTAGACATGGCTCGTGCTATGTTTTCAAGGTGATATTCAACTTCAATAGCACTTTCCGAGCTGTCTTTGAGTAGTTGAAAGGCTTCATTCTTGATTCGTTTCAACTCTGATTTCGTCATCTTCTTCACACGGAACTTTTATTGCAGTAACTTAGCATGCTCCAATGTACGACCTTCTACCATATCAGGATCACCAGTTAGAGTGTGAGTAGCATCAACAAGTGTGGAGAACCAATCATACTCGGTGTCGTCGTCGTCAAGCCATGAGACGACATCAGCCTTGGGCGTCTTCTTTTTTTTCTTTGGCCTTGAAGAGGATGATGGTTTCTTTGTTGAAGCGGGAGAGGTGGGTTGTTGTTGGGGCTCAGGGACTTCCTCATCGTCACCACCAGTATACTCGAAGTGATCACCGGTTTTCTCTGTCTGAGGTGGTAACTCAGAGTCCTGAGGTTTGTTAGTAGAAGAGCGTGGAGGAGATCGTTGTTGAGATGGAGTCCTGTGGAGTGGAGGTGGCATGGAGGATGATTCTCCAGACTTCTTTGAATGTTTGGGTTCGTTATCTTTATCCTTATCCTTATCTTCATCGTATCTTGGACGTTTAGGCCTTTGAGCTTCTTCTCTGCATGCTGATTTGAGTTGGTATTCCAGCAATGTTTCAAACAATTTACCTTCGTAAGAAGTAAATGTTGCAGATCGTTTAGAAATTTGAGTTACCAGCCTGGAAACCAATTCAGCATCTGAGAACACTATAGGATCAGTAGGGTTAATTGTTACGGTCATAGGTGTTGATCTTATAGTTTGCTTGGCTATATGCATCAGATTTGGATAGAGTTGTCTGTTGAACATCTCTCTTGTCACACCAGGAACGGTTTCGAGTAGGAACTTTTGAGTATAGCCCCTAATCATTTCGTTCAGTTCTCCTTGGACATCACGTTGCATGAACTTCTGAATATACTCTCTTTCATTAGACATCTTTTCTATCTCGTCATTAAGATGTTTGATGTTGTCAGCGAGTATATCTAACTTTTTATTGGTCACATCTTTCTTCCTGACCTGCTTGACAGCTTTAACAATCCTTGTCTTTGCCCGAGATATCCAAGAGTCGGATGGTTTCTTCACAGATTTGGATGTGGATCTGGCTGTTCCTTTGGATGGTGGAGGTGAAGAGTGAGAAGACGAATCTGATGATGAAGAGTCGTGAGGTGATTCAGGGTCCTTAGGAGGTTCAGAAGTTTCCTCCTTAGAGCGAGTAGTACTGTCAAGAAGATAATCATCATAATTCACTTTGTCATCTTGTCCAGATTTAGCCTTTACTTCAGCCTTAGTCTGGGCCTCTTCATCTGCTTTGGCATGAGCTGCAGCATCTTCATCAGCTTTTTCTTTCTCAGACTTTTCTTTTTCAGGTTCCTCAAAGTCATAATCAATAGAATCCTCCAGGCGCTTTTGTTGTTGCTCAAGAGTGGTGGCACCAATTCCCTTATCGGGTTGATTAACCGCATCAGGAATTGGTGTAGATTGGACACCACCACTTGACCCTCCGGGGCCACGCATTTGTTGCTGTTCAAACTCTTTTGCCACGTGTTGGAGTCTAATGATTTTGAACTTCTTCCTGTAGTCAGTATCCAGTGGCTCTTCATCCGAGATTTCTTCTTCATGCTCAATTACTGGAGTCTTCCCTTTGCCTTGGTCAGCTTTTGGACTTGGAGGTTTAGCTACTGTTGGAGTGACATTGGTTGCAGTTTCAGAGTAGGTGACCTCTTCGTCTAATTCGGTTTCATCAGAACTTTCGTCCATTAGCTTTCTTTTCGGTTCAGACTTGGAATGGGAATAGGAATAACTTCCTTAGAGGGAACTGTCCTTTTGAGTAGAGGTTTCCTCTTTGGGAACTTTCTTTGACTCTCAGTGCTTGTAACACTTCCTGCACTGCCTCTTCTGGTTTTCCTTGTAGGTGTACCAGCGGACTTTTCATCGAGAAAACCTACTTTGCCTTCTTCAACCGCTACCAGATATCGTTTGTACGAGTACAGTTGTTTGATATCATCGATTATAAGGTGATCTGGCAGCACTGCACCTTGTTTCTTTGTTGTAGAGTCCTTAAATCTGACTGAGAGTGTGGGCTCATACAACAAGGAGTGTTGTTTGGGGTCATCGAGTCTTAAGGGAATATCAGGATTATACCCTAGAGCTCGTTGGATCAACAGTTTGGTATATCTGACATACGGGATTTTGGTGCCAAGCTTTTTAAGGAATGACATTATGTCGTCCCATATCAGAGCTTCAACTTCAATGTGTTTATTGTTGACCAAAGCCCAAAGTATCTGCAGTTCCATGAGCTTGGGATGCTCATAGCCACTGTCACATCCAGAAACAGATTTGGTGATGATGATGTAGAGATTTCTCCATGGCTGAGGAATATTCTTAAGATCCACGTATGAATGCTTAGTGATTACTCCTGTAGCTTCGTCATAACCAATGTCGATCATGAATTGCAGAACAGTCTCTTTAGTTGGTGTGGCATTGTATTCAGTTGGTTCGATGACAGGGATGAGAAGAATAGCCCTTAAGTCTGCAGGTGTGATGGTGACTTGTTTGTCATTGAGCGTCACCGTCACAACATTTTGTCCTTTGATCTTTTGCATTGTATTCCAGAACTGATGAATGTAGATCTCAGGCACTGTAGCATAATTTGTGAGCATGTTCTGATAAGGATGATTCTTCAGAATATCCACAACAGTTAAGCAAGAAGACTCTGAGCAGGTGAGGGTACCAAAATCAACCCAAAGGTTGTTCTTTCCTATCTTCATCGGATAACCATTCGGGAAGATATCAGCAATGGTGAGAACATTTGGTGCTTCCACGTTTTGTAATGACCGTCCATGTCGTGATCTGAAAGATATTTAGCCAAAAGAACCAACATATCGAAAGACATTATGTTAGTCAACAGATGGTTTTATTGTCTAATTATTGAATGAGATATGTCGATGATTGTTACGAGTCCAATGTCACTTGTTTGTCCAATAGTCCAATGACGTCGTGAAAAGTTTCGTGAGTTGATTAACTTTAAGTTTTAAAGTCCATGTTTTTAACTTATTTTTCACAACATATTAAACGTATAAGCTTATTGGTGACATTATTGGTTTCGTGGCGTTATGATTTATTTATTTACAAGTTTGCACGCGTAACAATTCATAATTAAGGTTAAACTAGGCTTAGGCGTAGAAATTGCAAGCTTATGCGTAAACAGGATTGATTATACGCGTAAACGTAAGCTTATGCGTAGGTTCTTGTCTTATGCGTAAGAAATATTACGCGTAGGAAAAGAGGACCTTATGCGTAGAGCTTACGCGTAATCGTATATGGAACCTTACGCGTAAGGCTTACTCGTAAGAGTCGACCTCATGCGTAGAGGTCACTGTTTACGCATATCCTTCACAGGATAAGCGTTGTCCCTTACGTAGAACCTTACGCGTAAAATTTCTCTTACGCATAACATGCTACACGTAAGGTGATCCTTATGCGTAGATGGCAAATACCCTTGATTCTGAATTTTCACGCGTATTAAACCTGAAATAATTTCATCATAGCACCAATATTAACACATACATTCAGTTATTTTTCAGATCAAATCATGAATACTCATAGAACAGTTACGCGTAAGAAGACTTATGCGTAGACCTAAACCCTAGGAATTACGACTAAGAATTCTAGCCATAGGAAATGCACAAAACTTGTTCTGGTAATACTAAGAAGTCAAGTGAGTTGTTCTGTCCAAGTTTTAACATCAAATTCTCAACGAATCAAAAAATACCCAAATATCAAGAACATAAACCCTAATTTCTAATTAACTATCAATTAGTGTTTCTGGGTTGATTCTAAACATGGATATGATCAATTCATCTTGTAAACAACATCACACAACAATCTTTTTAACAAAAAATGTTCACACTTGTAAACCCCCAAATATACGCATAAACCCTAAATTCAAGAATCAATCAATTCGTATTTCTGGGTGAGTTTTAAAGATTGAGATGGTTTCAATATGATTAGATAAACGTTTTAACACAACCATTCTAACCAATAACACTCAAATGAAGAATTTGTGTTCTTATTTTACGCGTAGAACACAAATCTCATTAAAACACGAGATTTAACCGTTGGATGTTTATGATATTAAAAACCTTTGTTTGTAATCATGTTAGAAACGTAAAAACACTTACAGTTTGATGATAAAAAACACGGATTTGAGGATGAGTTTTTACGCGTAGGATTTGGGTGGTTGGGATATTAAATGTTGTAATAAATGAGAAGTAATGGTTTGGTGAGGGTGTTTTGTTAAAAAACACTTTGGGTTTTTGACACACTTAGTCCCTCCATCTTTACCATTAACATCCATTTTGGTTACCAAACGAATGATATTTTGGAAAGAAATTTGACGACACTCCGCCTCGACTTAAGAAATAATGAAAGTTTATAAATTTTAGTCCGAGGAGTGTCAGTAAACCAGAAATGTGACCACCATTATTAAAGAAACAACCGGGATAAGGTAGCATGCAAGTACAAGGTTTTATGAAACTGAAAAAAAAATATTTGTTTTCTCCCCCTCAACACTTGATCGAAAAAAATACTGAATTTTGAAAGATTTGAGTGTTGACGGAAGATTTGTATTTGCCACGTTAAAAGAAATATAGATAGAAGAATATTTTTATTGTTTTATCTGATTTTATAATTTTGTATTTTGTTTTTGAAAAATATTTACAAAAGAGGTTTTGGTGTTTGACTGGTTTTAAGAATGTTTTAAGAGTTCATCCAGTTCCTCTTGAGTCAAACACCGCATACCAATCCGGTGGACCAACTCATTAAACCTAGCAGGAGCTAAGGCTTTGGTGAGAAGATCTGCCAATTGGTATTCTGTACCCACAAAGTATAATTCAACTGTACCCTGTTCCATGTGGTCCTTGATGAAATGATATCGAAGATCGATGTGCTTTGATTTCGAATGTTGTACTGAGTTGCACGAGATCGCAATAGCACTCCGATTGTCGCAGTACATCGGGATTTTGTCAAACACGTAACCATAGTCTTTGAGTTGTGTTCTCATCCAAATGACTTGAGCACAACACCCCGACATGGCTACATATTCTGCTTCTGTTGAGGAGAGCGATGTACAATCCTACTTCTTCGATTGCCATGACACCAGTTTATCACCAAGAAATTGTAATGCTCCTGAAGTACTTTTCCGTGAATCTAAGCATCCTGCGTGGTCAGCGTCTGAAAAAGCTATTAGTTCAAAACCAGAATCCTTCAGATACCAGATCCCCAAGTTAATGGTTCCCTTGATGTATCGGAGGATTTTTTTAGCCTCAGAGAGGTGGGTTTTAGTTGGTCTCGACTGATAACGGGTGCAAATATATACGGCAAACACAATATCCGGCCTGCTAGCTGTTAGATACATGAGAGACCCAATAATACTACGATATTTGGTAGGGTCCACCAATTTTTCATGTAAATCAGCATCTAGCTTCTTGGTATGATCCATTGGTGTGGCATAGGTGTCACAGTTTTGCATTCCAAATTTGTTTAACAGTTCAAGGGCATATTTGGACTGACTCAAGAAAATACCACGGGGTGATTGATGAACTTGCATTCCTAGAAAGAATGTTAGTTCACCCATCATTGACATTTCAAAATGTTTTGTCATTAATTTTGCAAAAGCATTTGAGTATTTTAAATGTGTTGACCCAAAAATGATGTCATCCACATAGATTTGAACGATTAAGATGTGAGCTCCGTGATGTTGTATGAAAAGTATAGGATCGACCGGACCTTTGGTGAATTTACTGGAAATGAGGAAGGATGATAACTTATCGTACCACGCCCGAGGAGCTTGTTTCAGACCGTACAGAGCTTTGTTCAGTTTATAGACGTGGTTCGGGAACTCCGGATCAACGAATCCTTCTAGCTGGCTGACATAGATTGTTTCTTTCAGTTGACCATTCAGAAAAGCAGTTTTGACGTCCATATGAAAGACCGTTATATTCATATAAGCCGCGAACGCGAGAAAGATCCGAACAGCCTCAAGACGAGCAACCGGAGCGAATGATTCTTCAAAGTCAATACCCTCTTCCTGTCTATAACCCTTAGCCACCAGACGTGACTTGTTTCTGATTACGTTCCCTTCAGCATCCAATTTGTTCTTCCAAATCCATTTGAGACCAATGACGTAGACCCCTATTGGTATTTGAACCAGTTCCCATACTTCAAGACGTTTGAATTGGTTGAGTTCTTCTTGCATGGATTCAATCCAGTTGTCCTTTGTCATTGCGTCTTTAATGTTTTTAGGTTCAGATTGACAGACAGTGAGTGCATAAATGCAATGTTCACCATCTGTGTGAAGACGTTGTCTTGTTACGACTGGTTGATTTGGGTTACCAATAATATTCTCAAGAGGATGGTCTTTTGTCCAACGATGTGTCGAGGGTTGATGTTGGTATACATTGTGCAGATTTTGAGGATTCAAATGGTTTGTTGATGATTCCGCGACATCAGGTGCAGCAGTTTCATTGGCAAACGGGTTAAAGAACGCATTTGGATGAAAATATGCAGTTGGGGGTACTTTATTAAGAACATCATCAGCTGGTTCAGCGTCGTTGGAAGCAGTTTGTTCAACTGTTGTTGTAGAGTCAACTGGTGGTGCTTCTTCAACAGTAGTTGTTGTAGCAGGTGTATCAGGTATAAGAATATGATCAGGTTGAGTAGCGGAAACAGCGGATACACCTGGAGCACGTTCATCAATGTCATCACTAAACAGCGGAGCAAATAGATTTTCCATTTGTTGACGAGTAAGCTGGGGGCTTAGTTCAGCTGATGATGGGGTTTGAGGGAAGTTTAAACGGTTGTGACCGGGTTCTAAGCGGTTATGCTCAGAAGCCATTTCTGTTAGTTCATCGAAATTTGCATGAATCATTTCCATAACCTGTTTTGTACGATGATTCCAGATCCGGAAACCCTTAGAATTTTCACAATATCCTATAAAGACTCCAATGTCAGCTTTGGCTTTGAGCTTTCCAAAGTCATCACGATCATTATTTGGGTAGCAAAGGGATCCAAATACATGAAAGTGTTTGAGATTCGGTTTATGGTTGTGGATAAGCTCAAAAGGTGTTTTGTTGTGACGTTTTGTAATCATTGAACGATTTTGAGTATAGCATGCAGTTGATACAGCTTCTGCCCACAAGTAATCTGGAAGTTTAGCATTGATTAACATTGTTCTTGCAGCTTCCACTAACGTACGGTTTCGTCTTTCAACAACTCCGTTTTGTTCTGGTGTACGTGCAATAGATGTTTGATGCTCAATTCCTACTTTCTCATAAAATTCTCGAAGAGTTTGGTTCACAAATTCAGTTCCTTTGTCTGTTCTGATTTGGTGGACGGTGTTCCGGAGCT
Source organism: Chrysanthemum seticuspe (assembly GCA_019973895.1). NCBI lineage: Eukaryota > Viridiplantae > Streptophyta > Magnoliopsida > Asterales > Asteraceae > Chrysanthemum > Chrysanthemum seticuspe. The sequence continues at coordinate 57,998,769 of BPTQ01000002.1, forward strand.
GAACTTGAATTTTCGTGAGAAAGGTGATGATCATCTGTGGAGCTTGATCTTTACTTCGAAGAAAGTAGACCCAAGTCCATCGTGAGTAGTCATCGACAATTACCAAGATGTAGCGTTTGCCATTAATCGTTTGCACGCGCATCGGGCCACACAAATCCATGTGAAGAAGATGAAGCACATGCTGAGAGCTGTGTTCCACCTTTGAAGGAAAATGAGCACGAGTGCTTTTCCCTTGTTCACAAGCTGAGCACAGGTGATCTTTGGAATACCAGAATCTCGGGAGACCTTCAACAAGTTTGTGTCGAGCAAGGTTGGTGATGGTTTGAAAGTTTAAATGTGAGAGACGACGGTGCCATAGCCAAGATTTTGTAGATGTAGCCTTTGAGAGTAGACAGATGGGAGATGAAGCAACCATGTCTTGCATTGAGATTGTGTACAGACTAGAATTGCGAGAGCCAGACATTAGATCGTTTCCTTGTAGATCACGAATGAAACAAGTTTTCTCCCGAAAAGCAACTTCCAAATCTCCATCACAGAATTGACCGACTGAAAAGAGATTATGACCGAGGCCTTCCACATAATAAACCCTGCTAATTTCGATATTGCCATTGATATAATCTCCGTAGCCCATGATAGCTGCGAAGTGATCATTCCCGAATCTGACAGTGCCAATGAACTTTGCAATAAATTTTGATAACAGTTTAAGATTGCCTGTCATGTGTCGGGAACATCCGCTATTAACAATCCAAAGGATGATCTGTATCACCTGCATTACACACAGACGACACAGATGGAATAGAAGTAGATGTGGAACCCGAAGTGTTAGAGGGTTCCGAAGCAGTTATAGTAGAAATACACACATCAATGATTTTAGGCATCCATTTAAATCCTAGTGTATTATGTAACCATTTCTACCATCTCCAACTAGTCTTAGCTTTAGTCTTAGTGAATGCACTAGGTGGTACGACATTCCTTGGAGGTGATACTGGAACTACAGGGACATCAATGCGTTTCTTAGAATCTAAAGAGGGTGGTTTACCAAGCACAGACTTAGAAGCATTAGTGGGCCTAGAGGTATTCCGATTCTTAGGATTCCTTAAACGAGACAAGATAGCTTTAGCAACACATTTGTCATGACAATCAGAAAGCATACTTTTACGACAAATAACACAAGAAGCTTCAGACTGAATATCAAAAGTTCTTAAAGGTTTAGCATTCGTTACAACACTTTTTCCATTACATTTGTCAGACGCAATATCTAAAGTGGGTGCAACTTGAGTCTTATTCAAAGTCCTAGGGTGTTCTTCTACTTCAGCATTCTTTATTGATCTTTTCTTAGGTCGAAAATTCCTATTCTTCCTTGTATTGCTCCTAGGCTGTGAAGTGCAAACGTTTGGAAAAGAGGCAACTAGTCCTGTTTCAGTAGAGGGAAGCACATTAGTATCTTGTGTTTTGTCAGTAGGCAATCTGGGTTCACGTTTGCTAAGTGTTACAGGTGCAATTCTCTTAATGATGCTAGGCTGAACTTGTTCATACTTTCCTAACATCTCCCTTAACTTAATGATAATGTGCACCAAATCTTGATTTTCAGAACGAAGATTTCCAGAAAAATTCATGACTTCTTTAGTGTGTGCAAGATAATGATCAAGTTCGTTTGATGCTTCATTACGAGTCTGTTTGAGTAAATCAAATATGACACCATATTCCTTTTTAACTTTTGCAAGTTCTTGTTCATATTTTGAGATTTGACATTTCAAAGACACGTTTTGATCATCCAGTTGCTCAATTTTAGGATTAAACATTTTTTATTGCAACTTATGGATTTTGTTTTGCAAAGCAAGTTCACGATTTTGACAATCTTTTTGACACCATTGAAGACGACGTTTTGAATTTGAAAGTTCGTTTAACAGTCGTTCATTTTCAACTTTTAAAGACTCGATCTGATGCACATTATCAGTATTCTCAATAGTATCAATAGAATCAACAGAATCAGCAGAGATATGATCAGATGCATATGCAACAGATTGTAATAAAACAAGATTATTGATATCAGCACAGATAACATCTTCCAAGAGTCGATCAACCTCTTTTCTCAACAATTTCTTTTTACGTTTAGTATTTGAAATCGATGTTTTTGTTTTCTCGAAAACTGTTTTCATGAGACCGAGTTCCTTGTGAAAATCACTTTCCCAATATAGTGCACAAGTTTTCAAATTTTTGACATGGGGTAAAAGTCTTTTCTGAAGAATGTCTCTTTGTTCTCGCGCCATTGGCGATTGAAAATGTTCAACTTTTATTTCAGAATGAAATTCAATCTCACGTTCCAAAATTTTGAGGTCAGATAAGAAAGTGTCAAAGTATTTTATAACGCGACAACTTTCGGCTTTTGTTTTAACTTCACTAAGTGAGGTAAAGGACCATTAATTTGTGCACCCTTGTGTTGGGGACTAACTTCAGAAACTGGTGTGATAACAAAAGGTTTGTTAGAAGTATCTTGTCGTGCGACAAAAGTTACGGCTTTTGAATAGTTAAATGGTTTGTTATAAATGACATTTTCCATTTTTGACCGACTCTCGTCATCTGCATCTAATTCCTCCATACGATTATATTCAACAACAGTCATAATTGAATCATCAATTCTATGTTCTGCACTGTAAACTTCAGGATTTGGTTTGAATGCTCTGTTTGAAAACTTAGGTTTGTAATCAGCAAGAATTGGTCCATATCCATTTAGATTTGGTTTAAAAGTAAACTTTTGAATAGTTGTGATTGACTCACCATGTTTATAAAAAACATTTCGAAACTATTTGATTTTGTGTTGTAAGTCGACAATAGTTATCTATTCATTTCGTGGAATGCTGTTTGTACTCAGAGAACTGTTTTTGACAAGTTAACAACTCAGCCTTGGCTTTTTGAGTTTCCAAAGTAAGAGCGTTAAGTTGTTGTTTATGTTCATGTTTCAGTTGTTCTATTTGAGACAACAAAGAATTCTTGGAAGCGGCTAGATCACGTATTTGTCGTTCTAATGATTTTTCGTTTTGATGAGATTTAGCAAAAGCGACTTCAAAACCATGTTCACGTTTTTCTTGAGTTTTATAAACGTTTATTTGTCTAATTAAGCATTCATTATCCCTAATTAACAGTGCATTTTTAGCTTTTAATTGATTGCAAATTATCAAACGAGATTCTTGGTCTTTAATTAAGGTTAGGAGCTCAATTTCTCTATTAGACAAAAGTTCATCTTGTTCAACGTGAGTCTCAACATGATCATTATTTAGATCCTCAAATATAACCACGGAGTCAACTTGATTATCAATATTAACCATAAGGTTATCTTGATCGTCAAATATAACTACGGGATTTATTTGATAATCATCAGAATGAGATGTGGATGGCTCATGTTGAACACTCTGATCCTTGTCGGATGGAGAAATTGGCGGAGATATCAGATCAGGAATGAGTGTATTTTGATCCGGTACCTGAGACAAGCCGTCAGTGTCATACACTGGGCCTATGTCATTCATGTGTAGAGCTTGCATTTGTGCCATCAACATCACTGCTGCATTAGCCTGCAAGTCCTCCATATCATCATCAGAATCTGCATCTGCCATAAAGCTCTGTTCCTTGTTGGTAAGAGTGCCACCAGCTTCATCCTTGAGAGCCAAGAGCAACGCCTCTTTGTGATAAGCACTGCCTCTTGTCCTCGGCTTAGGACATGCATTAGCCAGATGACCCTTCTCATTACAGTTATAACAACGAAGACCATTAACTCCATTCTGAGCATTTCCCTGTTCAACCACTTGAGCCCTTTGTTGTTACGGAGCACCCATGTTATTCCTTCCCATAGCATTAAACCCTTGACCACCTCCCATCTGATAACCATAACCACGATTCTGAACTTCAACTCGTCCATTGTTCACAATAGCCTGATTCCTTGTGTTGGATGAGGAACAAATGCGATTGTTGGATTTGTTTATATACTGACCGAAGGCTTTAGCAATCATAACAAATCCTTGTTGCAATTCATCGAAGGCAGCGGAGTCCTCATCAGCTTCACTGTAAAGTGCTTGAGCATTGTTGTTGTTATATGGAACCAATTGAGTTTGTTGAGGTTGTTGCTGTGACGGATCATATGGTGTGATGGTTGCAGTTGGTTGAGGAGTGGGTGGAGGAGCTGTTTGAGGAGGAAGATTAGTTTGAGCCCACAAAGCAAGTTGTTGATTGTCCGGAAGTGACTGTGAAGCCGGGAGTCCACGGATAGTCCTTTCTTTGTCAACTTCCTTTTGGTGAGGCTTCAGATAGTCGTACAACAATCCGTATGTAGCATGATGAAGATTCTTAGCTTGACGGAGAAAAATGACATACTTTTCCCATTCCGGACCAAGACTACTTAGGAACTTAGTGTTGACAGAAATTCGTGGCATGATGATGTTGTGTTTGTCCAAATCATTAATGATGTCTGAAAACCGATGATGATATGACTCTAATGTCTCTCCTGGTTCAATCATGAAGTGTTCATAAGCCAAGTAGATTTTGGATTCCATGTCTTCCTGATTGAGTGCTGTGCCTTCCATTAGAAGATTAATATGTTCCCACATTGCTTTAACTGTCTTTTGAGCATCAACACTTCGAAGGATCGGATTGGGTAGTCCCAAAAGGATGTATTGCATTGCTAGTTCATCGGCTTCAAAATATAGAAGTTCATCACCAGTGAGGTCTGAGATAGTTGCAATGTTGGTGACAGCATCTCTTGGTGGATTGGCAGCTGGATCTGCGGGTGTGACAACAGTAGGCATATGAAATGGACCTTCCATAATGACCTTCTTTAAGAACTTTCCATGTGGCTTCTTTAGATCACAAAACCTAAAGAACCTTATCACCCATTGATCATAATTTCTGGGAGTGAGCATTGGAGGTCTATCAAGTGAGCCAGCTTCATGAATTGATTGTTGGCTACTTAATGCTTCACACATCTTGCCAAACCATGTCGGTTCCTTCATAGTACTCCTGGATGGATGTTGATTGTAGAAGTTTGTGTAAGGTTGTACTTGAAGACTAGGTGGTGGTTGAACCATTTGTGGTTGTGGAATTGCTCCAAGTTGTGGAGTATGTTGCTGATTAAATTGTTGTTGATAAATTTGTTGTTGATGATTAAATTCTTGATGTTGTGGACTTAGTTGTTGTTGTTGTTGTTGATTATAAGTGTAAGGAAAATAGCTAGAGTATGGTGGTTGTGACATGTTGAAAACTTGTGATGTTAAATGGATCTTTGTAGTCGAATGAAATGTTGTTGATGAAGTATCCTTAGGCGTAGAAACCAAGTGTAGGCAAAGAAACACTTAAGCGTAAAAACACCAAACTTACGCGTAAAAAATGATATTTACGCGTAGGATTAGCTTACGCGTAAGAAATGAGAAAACACTAAAGTTATGCGTAAATAGAAAGTTAAGCGTAGAAAACTTAGGCGTAGGATTAACTTATGCGTAAGACAGAGCTTAGGCGTAAGAATAATCTTATGCGTAATGAGTTCTACGCATAAGTTTGAGCTTATGCGTAAGATTAGGGTTTTGCCCAAAAGATCTTTTACACTATCACAGTGCAAAAGATATCCAAAGTTGAAGTGTTTTCAGGCTTATCCAAGCAAGAAAAACACTGAGTAATCCACGAAACTGAAGATCAAAACTAAGGGTGAGTTACGCGTAAGATTAGGGTTTCCTTACGCGTAGAAAGTAGCCAAAACTAATTTCTGCCAAATGATGTTTCTAAACCAGATTTTTGTGATGAAATAGCTTCAATATCACCAAAATAACACAAAAGTGTGAAACTTGATGATCCAAAACTTCTAAACACCTTATGCGTAGAAAGTATCCCACGTATAAAACCAAGTTTAAAAACAATGATCCACACGTAAAGTTTGAAACTTTTTGCCAAAAACAGATATTTTAACACCTAAAAACATTGAAAGTACAAGAATCTTGGATTGAAAAGTGTAAAAATTGAGTTTTTAAGCGTGACAAAGTATGAAACGTTATTACGCGTAAGACCAAAACTTCAAAAACAAAATATGTTCACCCAACTATTTGGCGAATGATACCACTGTTAGGTCACCATATTAGTAACACAAGCATCAATATAAGAAAGAGATAAGAAGAGATCGGATGAACAACTACCAAACACTATGCATATGAATGTTAGAAAGATTATGCGTAATAGTGAAAGAGTAAATTGAACAACCAACCTTCAAGTGAGGGTTTACAAGAGGTATTTATAGGAGGGAACTAGGGCAACACTCCAAGTTCCCATCCTTTTACTTATTGGACTTGGCCTAGGCTTATGGGCTTTCTACATAAGCCTAGCCTTGATTACTAACATAAAAGCCATATTAAGCTAACTATTACATATGAATCACTAACACTTGAAATATAGTTTAGGAGTGATTCCAACACAAAGAAAGGACTATCCGTGGACTCCCGGCCCCACCGTCACTTCCGGACAATCAACAACTTTCTTTGTGGGCTCAAACTAGTTATCCTCCTCAACCCGCTCCTCAACCAACTGCAACAATTACACTATATGATCCGTCACAGCAACAATCTCAACAAACTTAATTGGTTCCATACAACAACAACAATGATCAAGCACTTTACAGTGAAGCTAATGAGGACTCCGATGCTTTCGATGCGTTGCAACAAGGATTTGTTATGATTTCTAAAGCCTTCGGCCGGTATACAAACGAATCCAACAATCGCATTCGCTCCTCATCAAACACAAGGAATCAGGCTGTTGTGAACAATGGACGTGTTGAAGTTCAGAATCGTGGTTATGGTCGTCAGATGGGAGGTGGTCAAGGGTTTAATGTTATGGGAAGGAATAACATGGGTGCTCCATAACAACAGAGAGCTCAAGTGGTTGAACAGGGGAATGCTCAGAATGGGATGAATGGTCTTCGCTGCTACAACTGTAATGAGAAGGATCACCTGGCTAATGCATGCCCAAAGCCGAGGACTAGAGGCAGTGCTTATCACAAGGAGGCTTTACTTTTGGCTCTTAAGGATGAAGCTGGTGGAACCCTCACAACCAAAGAACAGAGCTTTATGGCAGATGCAGACTCAGATGATGATATGGAGGACTTGCATGCTAATGCAGCACTGATGTTGATGGCACAAATGCAAGCTCTCCACATGAGTGACACAGGCCCAGTGTATGACACTGATGGCTTGTCTCAGGTACCCGAACAAACCATATTCATCACTGATCTTATATCTCAGCCAACATCTGAATCCGACGAGGCTCAGAATGTTCAACATGAGCCGTCCACATCTCATTCTGACGATTCTCAACTAGATCCCGTAGTTACATTTGATGATCAAGATGACCTTATGGTTACCCTTGATACTCAAATTAACTCCGTGGTTATACTTGAGGATCTGAATAGTGATCATGTTGTGACTCACGTTGAACACGCTGAACCTTTGCCTAATCCAGATGTAAATCTCTTACTTAAAGACCAACAATCCCGAATGGAAGAATGTTGCGCATTGAATCAGCAATTACACAGTAAAAATGCATTGTTGACCAGGGATATTGAATGCTTAAAACGGCAACTTAATTATTTTAAAACTCAATAAAAACGTGAACAAGGTTTTGAAGTCGCTTTTGCTAAATCACACCAAAACGAAAAATCATTAGAACGACAGATACGTGATCCAGCCGCATCCAAGAATGCTTTGTTGTCTCAAATAGAACAACTGAAACATGATCATAAACAACAACTTAACGCTCTTACCTTGGAAACTCAAAAATCCAAGTCTGAGTTGTTAACTTGTCAAAAACAGTTCTGTGAGTACAAAAAGCATTCCACAAAACGAATAGATGACTATCTTGAGGAAATTGTCGACTTACAAAACAAAATCAAAGAGTTTCGAACTGTTGTTTATAAACATGGTGAATCAATCACAACGATTCAAAAGTTTACTTTCAAACCAAATCCAAATGGATATGGACCGAATCTTGCTGATTACAAACCTAAGTTTTCAAACAGAGCATTCAAACCAAATTCTGAAGTTTACAGTGCAGAACATAGAGTTGATGATTCCATTATGAGTGTTGTTGAATATAACCATCAAGAGGAATTAGATGTAGAAGATGAGAGTCGATCAAAATTAGAAAAGGTTGCTTATAACAAACCATTTAACTATTCAAAAGCCGTCACTTTCGTTGCACAAAAGGATTTTTCTAACACACCTTGGGTTATCACACCTACTTCTGAGGGTCCCCTTTCCAATAATGTACAAATTAATGGTCCTTTACCTTCACTTAGTGAAATAAAACCATTATCCGAACAATGTAAAGTTATAAAATATTTTGAAACATTCATTTCGGACATCAAACTTTTGGAACGTGAAATTGAATTTCATTCTAAAATAAAAATTGAACATTTTCAATCGCCTCTTGCACGTGCACAAAGAGATATTCTTCACAAAAGGATTTTACCTCATGTCCGAAATTTGAAAAATTGTGCTATATATTGGGAAAGGGATTTTCACAAGGAGCTTGGACTTATGAAAAGAGTTTTTGAACAAACAGAAACATCAATTTCAAATACAAAACGTAAAAAGAAATTACGAAAAGATGTTGATCGGCTCCTGGAAGATGTTATCTGTGCTGATATCCATAATGTTGTGTTATTGCATTCTTTGTCATATGCATCTGATTATATCTCTGATGATTCTGTTGAAATTGTTGAGAATACTGATAATGTGCATCAGATCGATTCTTTAAAAGTTGAAAATGAACGATTGTTAAACAAAATTTCAAATGCAAAACGTCGTCTTCAATGGTGTCAAAAAGATTGTCAAAATCGTGAACTTGCTCTGCAAAACAAAATCACCCAGTTGCGTTCAAAATCTTTTGATCCTAAAATTGACCAACTGGATGATAAAAACGCGTCTTTGAAATGTCAAATCTCAAAATATGAACAAGAACTTGCAAAAGTTAAAAAGGAATATGGTGTCATATTTGATTTACTCAAACAGACTCGTGATGAAGCATCAAACGAACTTGATCATTATCTTCACACACTAAAGAAGTCATGAATTTATCTGGAAATCTTCGCTCTGAAAATCAAGATTTGTTGCACATTGTCATTGAGTTAAAAGAGAAGTTAGGAAAGTATGAACAAGTTCAGCTTAGCAACATTAAGAAACTTGCACCTGTAACACTTAGAACAAGTGATACTAGAATGCCTACTGACAAATCACAAGATACTAATGTGCTTCCCTCTACTGAAATAGAAATAGTTGCCTCTTTTCCCAACGTCCGCACTTCACAGCCTAGGAGCAATACAAGGAAGAATAGGAAGTTGCAACCTAAGAAAAGAACAATAAAGAATGCTGAAGTAGAAGAACACCCTAGGACTTTGAATAAGATTCAAGTTGCACCCACTTTAGATATTGCGTCTGACAAATATAATGGAAAAAGTGTTGTAACGAATGATGAACCTTTAAGTACTTTTGATATTAAGTCTGAAGCTTCTTGTGTTATATGTCGTCAAAGTATGCTTTCTGATTGTCATGATAAATATGTTGCTAAAGCTATCTTGTCTCGTTTAGGAAATTCTAAGAAACGGAATACCTCTAGGCCCACTAATGCTTCTAAGTCTGTGCTTGGTAAACCGCCCTCTTTAGATTCTATGAAACACATTGATGTCCCTGTAGCACCATTATCACTTCTAAGGAACGTAGTACCACCTAGTGCATTCACTAAGACTAAAGCAAAGACTAGTTGGAGATGGTAGAAATGGATACATAATACACTAGGATTTAAATGGATACCTAAAATCATTGATGTGTGTATTTCTACTATAACTGCTTCGGAACCCTCTAACTCTTCGGGTTCCACATCTACTTCTATTCCATCTGTGTCGTCTGTGTGTAATGAAGGTGATACAGATCATCCTTTGGGTTGTTGATAGCGGATGTTCCCGACATATGACAGGAAATCTCAAACTGTTATCAAACTTTATTGCAAAGTTCATTGGCACTGTCAGATTCGAGAATGATCACTTCGCAGCTATCATGGGCTACGAAGATTACATCAATGGCAACATCAAAATTAGCAGGGTTTATTATGTGGAAGGCCTCGGTCACAATCTCTTCTCAGTAGGTCAATTCTGTGATGGAGATTTGGAAGTTGCTTTTCGGTAGAAAACTTGTTTCATTCGTGATCTACAAGGAAACGATCTTATGTCTGGCACTCGCAATTCAAGTCTCTACACTATCTCCATGCAAGACATGATTGCTTCATCTCCCATCTGTCTACTTTCAAAGGCAATATCAACAAAATCTTGGCTATGGCACCGTCGTCTCTCACATTTAAACTTTCAAACCATAACCAACCTTGCTCGATACAAACTTGTTGAAGGTCTCTCGAGATTCCGATATTCTAAAGGTCACCTATGCTCAGCGTGTGAACAAGGGAAAAGCACTCGTGCTCACTTTCCTTCAAAGATGGAACACAACTCTTAGCATGTTCTTCATCTTCTTCACATGGATTTGTGTGGCCCGATGTGCGTGCAAACGATTAATGGCAAACGCTACATCTTGGTAATTGTCGATGACTACTCAAGATGGACTTGGGTCTACTTTCATCAAAGTAAAGATCAAGCTCCATAGATGATCATCACCTTTCTCACGAAAATTCAAGTTCAGCTCCGGAACACAGTCAGACAAAGGAACTGAATTTGTGAATCAAACTCTTCGTGCATTTTATGAGAAAGTGGGAATTGAGCATCAAACATCTATTGCACGTACACCAGAACAAAACGGAGTTGTTGAAAGATGAAACCGCACGTTAGTGGAAGCTGCAAGAACAATGTTAATTAATGCTAAACTTCCAGATTACTTATGGGCTGAAGCCGTGTCAACTGCATGCTACACTCAGAATCGCTCAATGATTACCAAGCGCCACAACAAAATACCTTATGAGCTTATCCACCACCATAAACCGAACCTCAAACACATTCATGTATTTGGATCCCTTTGTTATCCGAATAATGATCGTGATGACTTTGGTAAGCTCAAAGCCAAAGATGACATTGGAGTCTTTATAGGATATTGTGAAAATTCTAAGGGTTTCTGGATTTGGAATCGTCGTACAAAGCAAGTTATGGAAACGATTCATGCAAATTTCGATGAGCTTACAGATATGGCTTCTGAGGATAACAACTTGGAACCCGGTCACAACCGTTTAAACTTCCCTCAAACCCCATCATCAGCTGAACCAAGCCCCCAGCTTACTCGTCAACAAATGGAAAAGCTATTTGCTCCTCTGTTTAGTGATGATATTGATGAACGTGCTCCAGGTGTATCCGCTATTTCCGCTGCTCAACCTAATCATATTCCAATACATGATACACATGCTACAACAACTACTGTTGAAGAAGCACCACCAGTTGACTCTACAACAACAGTTGAACAAACTGCATCCAACGACGCTGAACCAGCTGATGGTGTTCTAAACAATGAAGTACCCCCACCTGCAGATTTTGATCCAAATGCGTTCTTTAACCCGTTTGCTAATGAAACTGCTGCACCTGATGTTGCAGAATCATCTACAAGCCATTTGAATCCTCAAAATCTGCACAATGTATACCAACATCAACCCTCGACACATCGTTGGACAAAATACCATCCTCTTGAGAATATTATTGGTAACCCGACTCAACCAGTCGTAACGAGACAACGTCTTCACACAGATGGTGAACATTGCATTTATGCACTCACTGTCTGCCAATATGAACCTAAAAACATTAAAGACGCAATGACCAAAGACAACTGGATTGAATCCATGCAGGAAGAACTCAATCAGTTTAAACATCTTGAAGTATGGGAATTGGTTGAAAGACCAACAGGGGTCTTCGTCATTGGTCTAAAATGGATTTGGAAAAACAAATTGGATGCTGAAGGAACAGTAATCAGAAACAAGTCACGTCTGGTGGCTAAGGGTTATAAACAGGAAGAGGGTATTGACTTTGAAGAATCATTCGCTCCGGTTGCTCGTCTTGAGGCTGTTCGGATATTTCTAGCGTTCGCGGCACACATGAACATCACGGTCTTTCAGATGGACGTCAAAACTGCTTTTCTGAATGGTAAACTGAAAGAAACGGTCTATGTCAGCCAACCAGAAGGATTCGTTGATCCAGAGTTCCTGAACCATGTTTACAAACTAAACAAGGCTCTCTACGGTCTCAAACAAGCCCCTCGGGTGTGGTATGATAACTTATCATCCTCTCTTATCGCCAATAATTTCTCTAAAGGCTCGGTCGACCCTACACTTTTCATACAATATCACGGGGAACACATTTTAATCGTTCAAATTTATGTGGATGACATCATTTTTGGGTCAACACATCTAAAATACTCAAACGCTTTTTCAAAACTTATGACAAAACATTTTGAAATGTCCATGATGGGTGAACTTACATTCTTTCTTGGTACATTCAAGTGGGTAGTACCTGTAAAGTTTTACAAAACAGTATTCAAAACTTTTTCGCAAACTCATAAAATCTACACAACTGGGTTTTTACTACAGTAGGTGTATTTAAACTTGCTAATTTTACACAAGGGGCACTATAACATACTTTTCACATCCCAGCTGGCTCGGAAATCTCTTTAATAACCGCTATTCTCTCCTACTATTCAATAGTATGGTGTGGGCTCCCCGAACAAACTCTGGCATCTCTCGGAACAAATCAAACATTTGTACCAAGTCCTTGAGACCTAGTTGCTTAGGAAGACCAACCGACTGTATCTGGCAAAGAAAGTCAAATGGTAAGTCTTTTCGTCAAAACTGCAGGTAGACTTTCTGGCACTACAAGT
>BPTQ01000002.1:58011656-58024797 GCA_019973895.1 Chrysanthemum seticuspe
TCCCAAAACTGTGTACAAAGGATATGACTCGACTTAGCAACTTATGCAAGCAACTAGATAATTGAACTAAGGGTTAAGTGTGATAACAATAATGCACTAAAAGTGAGTGCATACAAGGTAGGCTAAGGCGATTTGGGTGTACATTTGGGGGTGGGGTGTAAACAATGCTCTTCATTGACATTCCGGAAAACCAAAACATCACGAGAACCGCGAAAAGGATAGGCTCTGAGGGGTTAACTAGGGGTATCGTGTACTAAAGATGAGTACAACGCAAAGGTGTGGGGGAATTACTCAACCGATGTGGAAGAAGTAATTGTATTACGGGTATCAAACAAGGGTTATCCTAATGCCTCTTATCATTTAGTTATTCCTAACTACACAAGTGTAGTCTTACTAGCGATCTCGGAATGCATCACAAAACAAGTTCTAGAATCTATTATACTATCGGTTCACACTCTAAGCATTAAAGATGAATGCTTTAATTCCTACTAATCTAAGGGTGATCCTCACATTTTGGGTGGAATTTAAGTGGTAAAGGTTTTTGTGCTAGTCATATAACTTCCTATCCATGAGACGCTTTATTAAGACTAATGGCCCACTCATATATGTCATGAAAAATTGAAAATTTGGTGTCAAAATTACCCTAACCGACATTTTCTCATGGTTTATTACGCAAATGCAATTGGACAAAGCAAATAGTCAAGGATAAGCATAGTTTCAAAGTTCCCGTTTTATTTTCCCTCCCTACACTTAAACTGAACAGTGTCCCCAATATTCCCCGAAAGTATCAAAGTTATGATAATGGAAGGTAATTAAAAGCGAAAGAAACTAATACTCCCCTGATTAGCTCGGTAGGATCCGTGTAAAGTGGTGGTTACATCTTTCTTCAAGAAGAACGTTTGCGTGAAAAGCTCCTTCTCATCTTGTGTATCTTCTTCTTGGTAAATTAAACCTGCACACTTGAAGAAAACAAACGAAACCTTTGCGTAAAATTGGCGGTAACAATATATATAGGACTCTACTAAACTAGGATATAATGCTTGTGGAATGGATGTTTACAGAATTTCTGGAAAATTAAGACCTGGAAAATTCCAAAAATTTATAAGTAGCTCAGAAAACGAGAAAAAGTAATCAGTTATTTTTGCTCCTTCCTGACGCCGTCAGGTTGCGTCTGCGATTTTCTAGAAAAAAAAATCTGGAAAATTTACATCTTTAGAATCTGGAAAAATTTCCTGCAAAACATCCATTATGACTCGATACAAGCATTTGACTCGAACAAACACACATGTATATCTTTTAATTAATTGTAATTCTCATGTTTACGTTTCTTTTGAAAACGTGTGTAATCCTCCCTACACTTATCCCTTATGTAAAATACCTTTATAAGTAATTAAGACAAGGTTAAAGACAAAATAAAGCATTTTTACAAATTTAAACATGAGAATTAACAATCAATAAAAGATACACGACACAAACAAGCAAACAATTAAGCATTGGTTGCCTCCCACGAAGCGCTTTTCTTTATTTATGAGTCTTGTAGCTAGACTCGAAGTCGTGCCCCTACGTGGTCTCGTTTTGCATTCTCAATGAAAATTCTATCATGTTGACAAAATTTTCATCGACTTTATACCTAGGCCCTAGGGTCAAACAATCCTTATAATAAAGCCTCCTTATTTCCCACATGAATTTAAAACCTTTCTCAACATCGTCCTTGCTTTTGTCCTCAAAAGCTCTAATGTTGTCTCATTCAAAAAGGGATAAATGGCCATATTCATTCGTCTTCCAAGGCATCCTATAAGTGATCTCCTCCTTCCCTTCCTTAAATCTAACCATTCCATCATATTTGTTATGGCTCATTTTAGATGTTTCAACAAACGGTTTTCCTAGCATTACTTGGGATAAGCTATAGTCAATGACACATCCAATGTCTTCTAGGACTATAAAATCAACTAGGTAGGTGAAATTTCCTATAAAGACGTGTACATCCTTGACCCTTCCCACAAAGTTGCAAACCCCACCTGGATACTTAGGGTCTCTCCTAATCTTAAGTCGCTCATTCATAATGTCATTGTAAACAGCTGATGACATCACATTAATGGGAGATTCCGTATCTATGTAAGCATGTTCGACATTCCTATATCCGATCATACAAGGAATTTTGAGGTTCCAAGGATTTCCTCTCCTAATCTTTGGATATATCCTAATGATGGGTGATCGGGGATTATCGATTATGTATTGATGGTAAGCAACCTCTTCTTTAGTGGGGTAAAGATTGAAGTAAGCACTATCTTCCTCATTCTCATTTAAGCAATCCTTTATGCTCATTGATTTCACCAATGATTTGATTGCAAAGAGAGTTGAAGGAATGAAGGTTAAGTGGTTGACTTGGAGTAGGTGAGTAAAACTTAGCAAGAAAACGGGTAGTGAGATCTTCCCAACTTGAAATAGATCCCGTGGGAAGATGCAAAAGCCATTTACTAGCTTGTTTTCTTAAAGAGAATTGGAAGAGACGCAGACGCGTGGTCTCCCGAGTAGTAGCATCGAGGTCGATGGAATCGACAATTTTAAGGAAATCCTTAAGATGTTGATTAGGATCTTCGGAACGAAGTCCATGGAATGCACATCCGTTTTGCACCAACCGGATGGTCTCGGATCGCAGGGCCGTAGTTTGGGCTTGGTCGGGAAGCTCAATGGTGTTCCTATAGCCTAGGTGGCTTGGTCTTGAGTATTCACCAAGAGTGCGGCCTCTTGGCGGGTCATTTGGTGGTGGGTTGATGAGTGGTGGTTGATTATCACCTTCCATGATGAAAAGTGATGGGATTACGAACAAAGGTCACGAAGAAGGGGGATAGACTACGAGGAAGCTAAAAATAGGAAAAAATGCTTACTTGATAGGAATCAAGCAAGGAAACCTAAACGAGGTGGGCTCCTAACTAGCTATTCTATTCCCCGGCAGCGGCGCCAAAAACTTGATAATGCTACACGCGTCGTTCGGGGTCAAAGGAACTTCCTTTTCGTCGAGCAAGTTTTTCAACACCCTAGGCAGTGAACCTAATCGTTGTAGTGTAGTATTAGGGTAAGCCACGAGAATTGATATCTGTTACACATTGGATTTCACAAACACATCAAACCATGATCACACAAGGCGTATACTATTAGGTTTTAGAGAGAGAAAGAGTTAGAGGTTTGGGAACTTAGTGAGAGAAAATGAAAGTATTATTATGAGCTCCAACTCTATACCTTGGGAGGTAGAGAGTATTTATAGTCTTACACAAATCGCCACCTACGGGCTGTGGATCAAGCATACAGTGGGTAAAGACCCGTCCATCCTCCACGGTGTTACTTAACTAAATACTACTTAACATTAAATAACTACGACTACGAGCTTTCTAACGATTACATATACTTGAGGTGACCGACACTTTAATAACTGGATTTACTAAATCCTAACAATCTCCCCCTAAGGGAGGTCACCTCAAATTACATTGAATAACAACAGATATTACATTAAGATTGTTCTTGGATTCTTGATATTGTTCTTTGCTCTGTAGCCCGTAGTCATTGATTCTTCATTTTTGCATGTTTGATTAATCCAAGTGGAGGTCTTCAACTGATCCACGTGATAATGAGTTTTGAGCCAGCATTGAGATCATCAGCTACCATAAATCTCTGACTCTTCCACTGTGGTGTTGATATTATGTGAAGTTGTGACTTTTGGACTGACATGCTCACATTCTGGATCACGATTTCTTCTTATCAGAGTAGCGGAAGCTTTAGTTGATTCATGATATTTGCAGCAGCGTAGCAGAAGCATGGAGTGAAAATATCAGAGTCATTGATGCACTTCATCATGATTTCTTTAGAACTGAATGTGTTGTGTGAGCATGCGGCTATGGATTGATCTCTCCATTCTGATCAGCTGCAAACGTCGGGTGTACCTGCATACAACAGTTAGCAATAAAACGCATGAAAGTGTCTTTGATCATTTTCATTGAATTGAGGTACACGGCCCACGGTTCCCTGTTGATCAGTACAAGTACTGCCTGTGATCAGGTATAATTCCGAAGATTTTCCTTGACAGGGTTTCGCAGCTGCTTTAGCCGTTCTCAAACCGAAACGTCTCAAAGAAGACAACACGGAATGAGTGAACCAGTGAATTAAGATTCACTGATTGATGAAAATGATTTGAAAACAGTCGTGTATTAAATATAAAGGTGTTTGCAATACAACGAAGGTTTTATGGAAAATCAATTGTCAATCATAAATATCCTTTTTGATTTTGAAAACATAATACACAGTCGACGTACTGAAGAAAAGAATTTTATGAGCACACCGACTGGTTTTTCAAAGGAATCCGTCAATCCATTTTCCTGGACAAGGAACAATTCAATTTTGAATCGCTCCATTGATCAAGTCCAGATGACACAACAAGTCTTGGCAATACCACAAGGATAATGCGTAGGACTCTCAAAATATATACTCACATTCCACATTGTGTGAAACTGTGAGTCTTCAAAGATGATGTGTCCTAATGAGATTTATAGATGATCTCGTGGCTCTAGACTCAAAAGTGCACATTTGGTTTCCTATATCCGAGACTAGGGAGAGGGTCTCCTTCTTCAATATCAACAATCTCTAAGAGAAAGTCAATAGATTATGTGGGTTCACAGTGAGAATGAAACAAGCCCTTTTAAGAGGAACTTGAGTAGCTTGGGAAGTTTAGTGCAGTGCGTCACTGGGTCCATGACGTCTTGTCTTCAATACCAGTGTTACCTTGTAACCACTAGTAGCATATGAATTGAACCAGGTTTCTGCCCTAAGGTTGAATTATTGGAGGGCTATTTCTTTTCACCCTTTTCTCATTCATTTCTTTTTCATTCTTCAACCCCTTCAGTGCTTACCGAGACTTCATTACTAGAACCTTGTTGGGTTTATTCCAGTACTAGCTCTGTCTCAGTCCGCACTCTTCCCATTTCTAATTTTTTTCTCCTTTTTTTTCATCATACCTAAGGACTCTACACTATCAAGTGGATTGTCCCTGGGTAGATCCCTCCGGTTCTGGCGGATCGTGGGAACAAAACCTAACCTTATCATCCTTATATCTCCATACATAAAGTAAATTTGGTCGGTCTATTTGGTATTGTTCATCTGCCATTGGAACCAATTGAAAACCATTTGAAAATCAATCCAGATACTTGTGATATATTATCAAAGCATTTTGTACCTGAATTGATTTTGATATTTTTAGAAAAAGAGCTCCCCCTCAACATGTGCGTCATGTATTTGAAATCGTTTTGGCACACGGAGGCAAGAGGAAGGATTAACTTCATGATTACCATTTTCTAAAAGATATCAACATCACTTTCCTGATCAAATCAAGTAGATAACGCATATTGGGGAAGGATGAGGTTTTCATAAGTTTGCTCCCCCTCAATATGTGCCTCGAGGTTTGAAAGAGTTTTGCACATATTAGAAGGAACCTGCACTTAGAGACAAATCAATCACGTTTCAATTCTTTGTGGTTTTAAAAAAATGCTCCCCCTCAACATGTGCGTCATGTACTTGAAATCGTTTGGTACATGTGGGGAGGAAAGCTTGCTAAACACTTGTGAAACCATTTATCGAATCATCAGTTTAAGTCCAATTTAAATCACAAATTCTCCCCTGATCACAATTTTCAGATCATTTGAGATTTGTGATCTATGTAGATTTAAATTGATTTTGAAAGCTTTTGTGGGGAGATGTGACTTGATTATGAGAAACAATTAACCGATAAGGATAAAGTTTGAGACTTTAGACTCCACAGATTAAACATGCTTGAGTATCTTTTGAAAACATAATTATAACCAAGGTCTTGTATCAATTGTATATAATATTGTAAAACATTGTTCTTTTTGATTATTCAAGATTAGACCTTTCTCGATTTGAAAAATACTCTTTTTGATTGAAATCATTCTCCCCCTCAATCAATGACATATGTTGTTGATTGAAGGATAGAGATTTTGACAAATGAAAAGCCCGGATGATTTTCAAAAGTAGAGTCCGAAGTATTTTCAAAGCAATTTTGTGTTCATTAGATGACAAATATTTTTCAGAAGAATCATTTGAAGGAAAAATAAACATTTGTTCTTTTAATGACAAACATTTGTTTTCAGAATCAGAGCCTAAGGTTTGAAGATTTAAGATAAAGCATGGCTCTGTTCTTTCTTTGAAAGACGGGTTACTGCCTGAAAACGGGTCAGCTCATCAAACGTAACGTGAATTGTTTCCATGATATTTCGAGTTCTCTTGTTGTAGATTCGGTATCCTTTTCTGCTTGGTGCATATCCTACAAATACTCTAATGTCTGCTTTAGCTTTCAATTTGCCTAAATCTTGACCCTCATTAGTTGGGTAACATAACGCACCAAACACACGAAGGTATGATAGATCAGGTTTTCGATTGTGGACAAATTCATACGGAGTTTTTCCATGAGTTGTGTGAATTAGGGACCGATTTTGAGTGTAGCATGCAGTGGCAATGGCTTCAGCCCATAGAAATGTTGGAACCTTTGAGTAAATCATCATTGTTCTAGCGGCTTCCACAAGAGTTCGATTTCGTCTTTCAGCTACACCGTTCTGTTGAGGAGTTCGTGGAACACTTCTTTGAGAACTGATTCCAACACTTTCATAAAATTCACTGAGTTTTCTATTAACAAACTCAGTTCAATTTTCAGTTTGGATGATTCTGACAGTCTTGTTAAGTCGAACCTGCAGCTGTTTAATGAGTTTAATGATGACATCTGGAGTTTCATCCTTTGTCCTCAAGAACTTAACCCACGTGAATCGGGAGTAGTCATCAACCACAACTAACACATATTTCTTGCCATTAATAGTTTGCGCTCTCATCGGTCCACATAAATCCATGTGAATGGTATGTAGAACTTCCATAACATAATTTGTGGGTTTGGGTTTGTGGGCATATTTCTTGCTTTTTCCCAATTGACATGCAGAACAAAGGTGATCCTTTTCATACTTTAATCTGGGTAAGCCTCTTACAAGGTCCTTTCTGGAAAGATTGTTAATGGTGTCGAAGTTCAAGTGATTGAGACGACGATGCCATAACCATGACTTTGTTTTCGAAGCCTTTGACAACAAGCAGATTGGAGAAGACTTCATCATGTATTCGATAGAGATGGTGTATAGATTTGAACCACGAGTTCCTCTTAACAATTCCACACCATCAAGTTCTCTAACGAAACAAGTATGTTTTCTAAAAGCCACTTCTAGATCAGAATCACAGAATTGACCAACAGAGAACAAGTTATGACCAAGACCTTCAACATAATATACCCTGGAGATTACACTTTTACCAACAACATAGTCTCCATAACCCATAATTGCACCGAAATGATCATTCCCGAATCTAACAGTCCTGATGAATTTACTCACGAAGTTCATGAGCCGCGACCGGTCTCCAGTCATATGCTTGGAATAGCCTGAGTCCAGGTACCACAGAACGATTTGAACGATCTGCAGTTGGATAACTGGATAATTGGGATCCCCATGCGAGAATGGGTTCCATTTGGTTAGTAACATTGATTGGAACACCCACATCAGAAATAGAAATAATGGAATCATCTGGGATAGATGCAGTGCTAGTGTCCGTATTAGACATATTCAAAGTATGTTCACTTCTTAAGGGAATAGTTCTACCAGTAGGCATCCATTTCCTAATGGGCATTGATCTAGATAATTTAGTCCTCATCTCATTAAGATTGAATTTGCGGCCAGTAGGTATCCATTGATAACCTATGTTACTAAATTTCCTTCCTGTGGGTTTCCAATGTTTTCTAACCTTCTTAGCATGATTTTTTGCATTAACTATCTTAACAGGGCATTTAACAGCATTAATCAAATCATTCACACCACATTCAAGATTAGTAACAGACACCACGCAATCATCATTACATGTTTTGCCAAAAGTATCAGAATTCGCATTAATTACAGTACGCTTAGAGCTAACACTAGAATCAACACGATTCATTTTATTCAAATTCTCCCTAAGGTGATCTTCTACTCTCTTCCACTGAAAATTCCTAGCATGCAAGGTCCTATCAATCTTTGTGTTGCCTTGAGGCTTTGACCCGCTTGCTTTGGTGTCACTTCTTACTCCTGTAGAGGGAATTGGAACATTAGTTGGTTTTGCTACTTTTTGCATTCCTGAACTAGAAGTGCAGGGATCTGAACTATTTGAAGGCACTCTAAAGTTTACTTGCGTAGTATTGGGCATAGAATGAGTTGCGTACTTATCACTAGGCATCGAGCAAGGCATCACAGCTTTACATTTTTCACATAAGGATTTAGGACATGTTGCTATTAAACATTCTAACATCTCCTGAGATCGTTTGGCCTGAATGCAAGCAAACCTAATTTCACTATCAAGTGGCTTATATATGAAGTCCTCTTCTACAATCTCACGGAGACATTCAAGACTATCCTTAAGGCGAGCAAGATAATTATGAAATACAAGTTCGTTATTCCTAAGATGAGGAGGAATGTATTTAACAGTCACAGTATATTTAGAGTCTGCAGATGACTTTGATGCAACATTCTCATTAAAGACAAGTGGCATTTTCCCTTTTTCCTGACTCCTCAGATTCTCAATTTCCTTTTGTAAAGAAGTTATTTTTTCGTTATTCTTGTCACGAGTGACTTTCATTGAATCATATAACTCTTTAAAGTGTCGTTTAACCTTTTCATTTTCTTCTAGAAAACTCTCATTTTCTTTTTGTAAAACATTAACTGATGAGTGTCTAAATACTCATCATTTTTGTACCATTTAAGCTGCAAAAACCATCTGAAAACACTCAGAAATGCATCAAAATGATAAAAATATCACAAATAAGTGTTTTATGTGTTTTAAATGCAAAAATATCAAAATCAGATGCAAAACGTATCAAGTTTGCATAATTGGCAGTTTTAGTCCCTCAAGTTTCAAAAGTTGTCAAATTTAGTCCCTGGTAAATCAAAATAAAGTAAAATATCATTTAAGGTCCATGGGATTCAAAAGTTGTCAAAACAAACCCTTCAAAGTTTAAAATTTTCAAAATTACAACTTTGGTCCCTCAAGTTTGAAAAATGTCAAAAATAGTCCTTGGATTTATAAAAATGGAATTTTATGCAATATTGGTCCTTGTACTATTAAAGATTGGCAAGTTTGGTCCTTGTGATAACTTTGGAAAAGTGGCAGTTTTGGTCCCTTAACTTTGCAGAAATTACAACAATGGTCCTTGTGTATTAAACAAACCAAATGGACCCTTTTTGTATTATTACCCCAGCCAAAACCCAAAAGACCCCCTGTCATTATCCACTTGACCCCTCCCATTTTGAACCCCCACTTATTATTTAAGCAACGGTCAAATATGGTCAACGCGCCAAAACCAGATGTATTGTACATCTCCTTCACCATCACCTGCATTCCAATACCAGTGGTTTTTTTCCTCCACCTCACCACCTCTCCACCTCACTACCTATCTCTCCAGCTCATCCCCCCTCCTCCTATACCAGCCCACAACCAATAAATGCTTCCCCACCATAACAGTTTCACTGTTACACTCACAAACTTGGTTTTGCTTTCCAACTCACCTATAGCTCCATGACTACTTCACATATTGTCCCCTACACCTCCACAAACATCCACAATTCTTTAATTGCCTCAATACCTGCTCTAATCCACTAGTAACACTTTTGGCGCCAAAAGTGAATTTAAAGGCTAGGATGAGTTTGACTGCATCAATGGCCAAGATTTGAAGTGGGAAAGATTCAGAGACATGTGAGGAGTCTGAAAGATCATTATAAAAAGAGAGGAGATGCAATGTATATATCTATCTAGTGTAATTTAATTTTCCTAAGTCGTATGAATCAATTTTCCATTTCTAGTTTATGTTTTAGCTTTCAAGTGTTTTGTAATCATACTTCAGTGTAATAAAAACCTATTTTCAGTTTCAATTTCAGTTCTTATATACGAATTCAGTTTATGCATATTTCATTGTTCAAAATCTCAAAATAATCAAGCGTTGTTATTAGTAGTTGCTAAGGACTTTAAAGCTCACATAAGCTCCTATAAAGCTTCTGAAAGCTTTTAGAAACTCTAAAAGTCATTTTAAAGTTAAAAAACCAAAAATACCAAAAAAATTCATATAAAATAGTTATAAAATAAAAAATCATTGCATATGGTGAAGGGAACTGAAGCAGGGTAATCTCTGGATTGCCTTTGGGTTAGAAGCTTTGTGGAAAGCTGTTAGGAGTGGTATTAATCACTGGTTCATGGTCTTTGGCTGGAAAACAATTGTAAGCTCTTTAAAAGCATTTTTGCATTTCACTGTTTAAGTAGCTTAAAGCTTTAAAGCTTTGTGTTTTTATGTTATTAAGTTGTAGTTAAATAGAATTATACAATAAAACAGTATACTTGTTATTTATAATTAGTAGTTGCTTTAAAATCTCATTTTCACAATTTCAATAGCTTATTATTTGTTCTTAAGTTTTAAGCTTGTACCACTGTTGTTTAATGCTCATTTAGACTTGTTATTTGATAATAAAAAGCTTTGGATCAGTTTCATGGTCTTAATCTGAGTTAAGCTTTGAAAATCACAAAAACAGTTTACTAAAGTAATGTTTGGATCTTCTTGTTTGTGGCATGTTACACTTAGTCTTAATAACTCATAGCAAGCATAAAAACTAGTCCTTATTTGTCAAAAAGTCAAGATAGCTTCTAATCTTAATTTGCCATTTCACTGTTAAGATTTTAGATTGCTAATCTCATCACAGTAGTAGATAACTTGATCATATAGCTTAAAATCATCTTATTATAGCTTATTACAACATAATCAGTCCATAGAATCAATTATAAGTTCATATAAGTCAACTCCTTAGTGTAAATTAAAAAGTCAAAATTTCTCAATTGCAGTTTTTAAATAAACTTTAGAATTTTAGTGTGTGTTCAATATCAAGTTTTAGCTTCTCATCTTTTGGGATATTAAAGTTTAACTGCTCATCTTAATTAGAAAAATATTAGTTTATATATACTTAGCTTATAAACTGCTTATTTCCTTATTTCTTTTAAGTGCTTTTCCAAAAATATGCTCTGTGCACAGTTTAGCCATCTAGTTTCACAAGCTCATTCAGAGCTCATTATAGAGGTCTAGCTTGTGCATTTTAGCTTTTTGAGAAGCTTACCTAGCTGTCTCAAGGTTCCAGTTCTAATTTATCCATTTCTAGCTTATCTAATAAGCCTGCCCATGGCTTTTAGTTTTGTCCATTTCATATAGTACACTGAGTAATCAGTGTTTACTAGATTTTTCATAAGCTCATCATAAGCTCACCAGTGAATCCCACTGTGAAAGCTTTAGTTTTTTGGAAAGCTCAGTTGGTTAGCTTGTTAGTTGCAGTGTTTGTTTCCATTTCTTAGCTTATTTAAGTGCTTAAAAATAAGTTAGAAAGTACCTAGAGATCCAAAGAGTTTCCTGTGCATCAATCAATCTTGTGCTTATTTGGACATTGATCAGTGCTTATTTTTAAGTCATTTTGCTTTTTCAGTTGTTAATTTAGCTTATTATCATTTGTCTAGCTTATTTTCAAATTAACTCTTACTTATTTCTAGCTTATTAGCTTCTTGGCTAATCCTTGTGCTTATTCCATCTTATTGTTCAACTGTTAAGAAATCATAAGCTCAAACTTAGCTTATTAGTTGTTTTCATAAAAAGTTGTAGTTATAAAAATTGCTTATTTCAGTGTACTTAATCAGTTTCAAAAAGAAAAATCCAAAAATAAAATATTTTGCAAAAAGGGAGTTGCTGGGATTCGAACCCTGGCCACCCAGCTCACCACACAACACACTCACCAACTGCCCTTGGGTCTTTGACTGGTATTCCTTTGCACTATTTAATACTTAACCCCTTTTTGTCTCTTTAGCTTATACGAACTAATTAGCTTATTTCTAGCTTATTAAAATAAGCTTTCTTAAGCTTTTGTATTTTTCTTAGCTTTGTATTAGTATAAAGTATTTTATAAAAAAGTTTCAGAATTTTCTGAATAGTTTTAGTATTTTTAATCATTTAATTAGTCTAAAATATTTAATTCATAATAAAAAATATAAAAGTCAAAAAAATATAAATCTTTTTTCTAAAATTTTCTTTTGTCATATAGTAAGTAAGAAAATTGTTTTTACATTCGTAGGACTTTTATTTCACAAATTTTACGTTTTTACTTGCGCACTCGCGTAATTTTTACATATAACGTGCGTTTTCATTCTAGGTCACGTTTTTAGGTAATTTAGGTTTACACTTTAATTAAAATAGTTTATTTAAGTTATTTTGTTTTATAAATCAAGAAAAACATCATTTTAAAAATAGTGATAGCGTTTATTTAATATATTTTAGCTTTTTAATTTTCTTTAATTTACATTTAAGCCCCTGTAATTTACAAAACTTTTTCTTTAGGTATAAATATTCCAAAATCCTTACTGATCATTATCCTTAGTGATCATTCGACATCTGAAAGTTTTTAAACACCATTAATCCTCCGTGGGACTTAACGACCTGTGGAAACACTATACTCTCCAGATCTTAATTGCATTTGTTTCTGAGCTGTTTGAATTTTATTACGGTTGACCATTCACAAGTGGTTAGCTTGTGTGATAAACCTGACTGTTTGGAAGCAAACCAAAGCCTTGTGATTTGGTGTACCTTTTTCAAACTTGAATTTGGTTATTAGTGTTTACTTTACCGAAGAAACTTTTTCCATGTGGTTTAGTGTTCCTGTGTTTCCGTTCAAAATTTAGAAAACAAGCCCTTGAATAATTACAAGTGTGGGGGTCAACCATCCACATGACGGAACTAAACGCCACCAACTAAAAATACATAAATAATTCATGGTGACTTTTCTGCATCCATATCTAAACACGATTCCCAAATTTTTGAAAACCTGTTATAAAACCATAGCAGAGCAAATTGGTATAACATAGAGAAATTCTTAGTGGAATTTCCTTTGTGTTCGATCTTTTGCAATGCTAACAAAACAACAAAATATAAAAAAAAAACACAACAATTGTGAAATCCTTTTCACGATTACTTGAAAAACTATTGAAATGTTTTTTGACAAAT